>OX422202.1:3508291-4103291 GCA_949130485.1 Agelas oroides | reverse complement strand
TGGAAGAAGAGGTCTGAGACCAGCCAGAACCGGATGTATTCGTGATGAAGTTGGCAACTGCTGCACCTCACAGGCTGATCAACATCAACGGTGGCAGAGGCATTTCACTGAAGTGCTGAACGTGAGGTCAAAGTTTGAGGGGGAGGAGTCACCGAAGATTAGACAGCATCTGGTCAGACAGGAGCTCAATGAAATACCAGCAATTAACATCTGCATTCGCTAAACTACACATGCACCAGTGACTAGCTAAGACAACCCACCAACATCCACGTCCAGTATTTGCCGGGAGGTAGCTGTTGACAGAACTATGCCCCTGCTTCCACCACTAATCACCAGGGGCATACCCTCAGGCCCCGCTTGGGGGACAATGCTGGGAGCCTAGTTCTTGTTACTCCCCCTCAGGCTATCCAGCATCCCACCAACCTTAACTTCGTCCTGTCAGAGCCACCCGTCACACTGGGCTATAAAACCCAGCGGAGATTATATAGTAGATGTGGCTAGTTCATGCACCTGCCATAGGGGGGGGGGGGGGGGGTGGGTGGGAGGGAACTCCAACCTTCACCAGCTGTCACTCGGTTTTCCCGCCAGTGAAGTTAATGATGCACGTGCACTGATTGTGGACCTAACCCCACCCCCAATCCCGCTAATTTATGTTAACTTGGTTTAACCCTTCTGGTTAAACTGCATTTAACATCTGCATTCGCTAAACTACACATGCACCAGTGACTAGCTAAGACAACCCACCAACATCCACGTCCAGTATTTGCCGGGAGGTAGCTGTTGACAGGACTATGCCCCTGCTTCCACCACTAATCACCAGGGGCATACCCTCAGGCCCCGCTTGGGGACAATGCTGGGAGCCTAGTTCTTGTTACTCCCCCTCAGGCTATCCAGCATCCCACCAAAGGAAGAATGCCATTCTTCCTCCCCCAAGCCCCTACCATAATTAACTACCACCCCGGCAACATATACCCTCCCTAGTTAACCATAATATGAACTAATTACATCAACACCAGTACAACAAACGAGCCACAATGGTCTAAAACTGAGTGGTTAGCAACGCCCACCACTGATAGACTGTGGAACCACACACACAATAATACAATCCCAAACTAGTACAACAATGAGATCACACCAAGAAACAGTACACAATACTCTGGAACAGTTATCGCCATCACTGTTCAGCCAAGCTTGACAACTGTTTTGATAGCCCTGTCAGCCTGTCCCGTGGCACCCTGACGTACGAGAGGTACGCTGTACTCTCCCACCTGCCCAATGTCTTGATCAGCAAATCCTCAATCCCCACTGCAGCCGCTGTGGTGGCTGCCCCAATTCTGAAGCTATGGCCTGAGTACTGTGTGATATCCACACCAGACGGCTGCAGTGCCTCCCTCATCCGCTTCACTAACCTTTCTCTTGAGAGAGGCGCCCCAGAAGCCAACCGAAAGAATGGACCAGGGGACTTACCCCTCACTGCAAGGTATGCTGTCACTGCCCCCACTGGACATAGAATGTTGTCTGTCCTCCCAAGGTAGACCATCACCCCCTTCCTGAATGGATCAGTCTTCGATGCTTTTATGTGTATTTGCACTACCTTTGGAGATGTCAAACTATCCAAGGTCACATCGCCTGCACTGAGGTGACGGCCCGGATCATAACTCTTCATGGATGGCACTGTGACCTCTCCGGACTTAGCTTGATGCCCTTCAGGGTGCATTCTAACTGGGGCCAGGAGGCCACAAAAGGATCTCCTAACCCCTGCACTATCTGTAGCCGCCGTATAGCTGACAAGTACCCTTTAATTGAGGTATGCTTGAGGCCTTCATCAGCTAAGTGAGCAACAAACAAGCACAGACGACTCTCTGTCAGTGGTAAGGGTGGTGAATTTGAGTTATTACAGAACATTAGGTACCTCCTTTGGCCAGACGCATACACCCTTGCCGTAGACGGGGCTATTGAGGCTTCGATAAAGCCCTTAACCAGCCCCTCCAGTCATCCGATGTCCAGTTTTTCTGCACCACCAGCCGTTCCACAAGGTCTTTTGGGACCCGACATGCTGTCCGTGGAGCCTGAGGAACGAGATCAAAGAAAACTTCTAGCTTGTTTCTGGAGATAGCATCAGCAGCCCCATTGTCCACCCCTGCAAGGTGAATTGCCGTTAGTGTTATGTCAAACTTTGCCTCTAAGAAAAATAAGCAACGTAACATGTGGGCCATTGCTGGGTCCTTACAATAACCTCCCTTTATTGCCGCTACCACTGACTGGTTATCACAGTGACACAGAACGGTTGATCCTTCCCAACCTGATCCCCAAATTGCCGTGGCTACAATGATAGGCAATAATTCCTTGGCTGCAATCGATGTGGTGGCAAATCCAGGCCACTCACACCATGCTACCTGAAACCACTGCATGCCCCACAGGGCTCCACAACCCCATGAGCCGGAGGCATCACTCCAAATCTCAACTCCTGGTGTCTGCCAGCTCTCCTTCAACATCATGGAAATACCATTCCATGAACCTACGAATGTGTTCCACCATTCCAAATCTGCTCTGAATGCTGCATTCAGTCTGATCATGTGATCCTGCCTTCCAAACTGTGAAATCAGGCCAAAAATCCCCCTTAGAAACCTCCTCCCTGGCCTCACAACCTTGCACGCATGGTTCAAGTGCCCTCCCAATGACTGTAGTTCTCTCTTTGAGCAGCCCTTGCGCTTCCTCCAACTACCCACTAGCTGTCTCAGTTTCTCTAGCTTCTCAGGCAGAAGTCTTAGTTGTAGCCCCTCAGAATCCAGCTCTATTCCCAGCAGCGGGAGCAGAGTTGAGGGACCCATTGTCTTCTCCTCTGCCACCGGCATACCAACCTCCCCACATGTCTCCAATGCCACCTTAAGGTCTCTGCTGCACTTGTCTGACTTTGGGGGACCAAGCACCACAAAATCGTCCAAGTAGTGATCCAACCATCCTACACCCTTCTGCTTAATGATAAATGCCAGAGCGTCCGCCACTGCATTGAAAATCATGGGGGCAGATCGTAGGCCAAATGGCAAGGTTGCATCCACAAATAACTGATCCTCCCATACCATACCCAGTAGCCACCGGTCATCTGGGTGAACTGGGACATTCCTATAGGCTGCCTTTAAGTCAAACTTTGCCATGAGTGCTCCCTTACCCAATTGCACTACCCTTGCTGCAACCTCGTCAACTGACATGTATGACAGTGAGCAGAGCTCCTTGGTGATACCATCGTTCACACTACCTCCCTCTGGGGACGACAAATCCAGTATCAGCCGCCACTTTCCTGGTCCGCTCTTGGGGATCACTCCCAGGGGGCTCACATGCACTTCGGGCATCTTGTCTCTCTGGAATGGGCCCAGTAACCTCCCTGCTCCTCTCTCTCCTTGAATGTACTTTGCCACCACTTCCTTCTGGTCTTTAACCGACTTGAAATTGCCTGATGCTTGTCGGCAATGGGCGCTTCTGTAGTTAAAACCCACTCGGAATCCCTCCCTGATCCCCTTGCACACATACTCTGCAAACCCCCTATCTGGGTGACATCCCTTCTCCCATGCGGAAATCCGGAGTGGGGAGGTGATGGTTTCCCACTCCCTTCCATGCACCTGTGCTGTCAATGGAGTGCACCGCGCCAGTGCCATCAATGAACTTGAATCCGGGTGCATCTCCCTTGAGCCACCTGGAATGTAAAGACTACACTTTATAAGGGCCCCTTCCCCCTTTAACACCCTGTTCCTAATGACCTTCTGGACTGACTCACTGCTGAATGGTTTGGAGTCACACTTGACCTGGCAAGTGGAGCAGCAGGATCAGCCCATCGGGTATGGAGACTACGGACCTACAAGGCTCTTCCCCCCCCCCCCCCCGAAATTACCTAACTTGTATACCTATACCCCAATTCCCTGATGTTGTTCATGGGAGCCTGCTTGCCTAAGGGTGATACAGATAAACCTCCAGAATCTTGACACAGATAGTATACCAGATGCAACTTAGACTTAATAGTCCATCACACATGTGGGGTAATGATGTTCACAGTCATATCCGCTTCTGGCGCTTTCCCCATCCTGTCCCACTGGGGCATTGTGACTTTGGATGACTGCCCCGACACACTTCACACACGTGGGGGAATCTGCACGTTCTACCATAGCTGCATGACCCCTCGTTGAATTGCCAGCACACTGCTGGCCTCTTTGTGCCCCCCGGCAGCCCAACTCGCTTTCCGTCCCCCTAGGGCAACCCAACCGTCTTCCGGGGGCGTCCACCACACACTTCCTGGTAAACCAAGACATCCATACCTGGCCACAACTTCATTCCAGTCGATGCCATTTTCTCTCGGTATGCTTCATCGTATAGGTGCCATGCCGGATCCTCCACCTCCATGTAAGCCTTCAGCACCGTCAGCAGGTGGCTCATAAAGCTGGGTGTGCAGTCCGGAAATTTTGAGGACATTGCTGCAGTGTACCTAGCAAAACACTGGACCCAGGTGATGATGTTATTTATTGGCTTCTTCCTAGCCTGCGTTACCTCGAAACCTGGGAGGACGACCAGTTTTTCCGTGTCGCCCTCCATCTCCACTTTGTCCATCAAGGATCTTGGATGGAACTCCCCCAGATCCACAAATTCCCACCTCAACATCTTGTCATAGGTCCGTTTGGACAGTGAACCGAGTCCCTCCCCCAACCACACTTTCGCTGCTTTGGCTGGGCCTTCCAACATTGTAGACGTGTTGAGGAGTGCCATGAGGGATGAGGCCTGCTTTGCTGCTCGCACTGCAGGTGGTTCCTCTCCCTCTCCCCCACCTTTTGCCTCCGATGGAAACAGGGGTACCCCTGCGTCTGCTAATGCACCACCATCAGGGACATCCCCCAGGGACACTGTAACACAAAAGGAACAACACCAGTCACTGACCCACCACCACAGGCAGTATTCCAACTGCGACTTGACCACTGAACCCACAAGAACTTGTTTGTGGGCCCTTATGTGCACCCATACTGACTCCACACTGACTCCACCCAAGTGGCAACGACACCCTACCACTTTCCCTACCCACTGACTGCCAGCCCATACGACCACCATATTAAGAGCCCCAACCACCCTGAGGTAACCGCTAACCGCCAGCCACCTGTGTTCCAAGTGACCCCCCAGGCTAGCTACGTGCCACCCTTACCTGAATGCCTACTGTTAGTGGCCCCCCACGCTGTAATCCCCCACTGGCACGGAGTGCCCTTACCCCCTCCAACAGTGTGGCTTACTATTACATACAATTGACCTTGGGTAACTGTCCAACCCTTAACCGTATGACCTGCTGTTGCCCCTTCTAGCAATGGGTGACCATACCACCCTCAACAGTATGACCTGCTGTTTCCCAGTTTACACCGACTGGCTCTGTGTGACCATGTACCCTCTATAGTATGACCTACAGTTGTACACCACTGGCACTGGGTGACCACACACCCCCTACAGTATGGCCTATAGTTGTACACCATTGGCACTGGGTGACCACACCCCCTCTACAGTATGGCCTACAGTTGTACACCACTGGCACTGGGTGACCACACACCCTCTACAGTATGGCCTATAGTTGTACACCACTGGCACTGGGTGACCACACCCCCTCTACAGTATGGCCTACAGTTGTACACCACTGGCACTGGGTGACCACACACCCTCTACAGTATGGCCTATAGTTGTACACCACTGGCACTGGGTGACCACGCACCCTCAACAGTATGGCCTACAGTTGTACACCACTGGCCCTGGGTGACCACGCGCCCTCAACAGTATGACCTACTGTTGTATACCACTGGCACTGGGTGACCACGCACCCTCGACCGTATGACCTACTGTTGTACACAACTGGCACTGGGTGACCACGCACCCTCAACAGTATGACCTACTGTTGTATCCCACTGGCACTGGGTGACCACGCGCCCTCAACAGTATGACCTACTGTTGTCCACCGCTGGCACTGGGTGACCACGCACCCTCAACCGTATGACCTACTGTTGTACACAACTGGCACTGGGTGACCACGCACCCTGAACAGTATGACCTACTGTTGTCCACCGCTGGCACTGGATGACCACGCACCCTCAACAGTATGACCTACTGTTGTACACAACTGGCACTGGGTGACCACGCACCCTGAACAGTATGACCTACTGTTGTCCACCGCTGGCACTGGGTGACCACGCACCCTCAACAGTATGACCTACTGTTGTACACAACTGGCACTGGGTGACCACGCACCCTCAACGGTATGACCTACTGTCGTGCCCCACTGGGATTGGGTGACCACACCCACCCTCCGTAGTATGGCCTGTTTGGACGCCCGCCACTTGCTCTATGTGACCCCATCACCTTCCCTAGACTGACCCATTGTTACTCTCTACTGGTGCTGGGAGACCACACCAACAGTCTAAGCTGCTGTTGTGCACAACTGGCCTTGGGTGACCGCCCCACGTGCCCGTTTCCCTTCAACACTAATCGCCCCACAGTGGGCTGCTGCCCCTGGCTCACCTTCCTTCGCCGACGCACTCGTGTCTGCCGCCCCCTTGGGGTTCCCCTGCGCTGCCAATTGCGCTACTATCTTTTCCACCAATCGGCTTTCCAACTGTTCCAACATCGCCAGGGTCACTGCGCCTGCCGCGCCCTCGGTAGGAGGTCCCTGGTCGTCCTCCCTGCGCTCCCCCTCCTGCGACCCGTCTCCGCTACGACTCATCTCGCTATTCAGAAAAATACCAAACTCTCAGAGACAGAGGGAACTCCAACCTTCACCAGCTGTCACTCGGTTTTCCCGCCAGTGAAGTTAATGATGCACGTGCACTGATTGTGGACCTAACCCCACCCCCAATCCTGCTCATTTATGTTAACTTGGTTTAACCCTTCCGGTTAAACTGCATTAAGCGAGTTGACTAATGCTCTTAAGAAGTTGAAGAATGGCAAAGCAGGAGGGATTCTCCCAGAGATGGTGAAGGTTGGAGGATGTAGGAGGGAATGTTTGGAAATGTTACTGGGCCTGATCCACACAGTGTGGGAGGAACAACATGTATCCAGAGATTGGACAGATGCAATCCTCATCCCCATTCCCAAGAAGGGAGGCCTTAGCAGATGTAACAACTGGAGGGGGATCTCCTTGCTGGATGTTGTAGGAAAGGCTATGGGGAAGATACTCCAGGAAAGGCTTGCGAAAGATGTGCTCCCTGAGTCCCAGTGTGGACTCCGCAAAGGCCATGGTTGCTGGGCCTGATCTTCACCCTCTGACAGCTGGTTGAGAAATCAGTCGAGCATCGGACCAAGCAGTTCATCATCTTTGTGGATTTGAGGAAGGCATATGACTCTGTTCCACGTGCTCCCTTGTGGCACGCACTAGAAAAGCTGGGTGTGCCTGGTAGAGTAATTACCCTTGTTAGATCATTCCATGAAAGCATGAAGGCACGGCTATCCATCAGTGGTAAGCTGCTGGAGGGAGAGATAGAAGCTGACAATGGGCTGAGACAAGGATGCACTCTGGCACCGACTCTCTTCAATCTATATGCCAGCCTGGTGGAGGAGAGATGGACTACTATACATGGGTGACTGACCTAGAAAGAGTAGGGACATGTGTGCTCTACAAGTTCGACGGGAAACTATTTAGAAGGTCCACCATAGGGGCTCACCAGGCACAGATGATTGAATGTCAGTTTGCGGACGGTGTTGCCCTCTTAGTAACAACAAGAAGTGGAGCAGAGAAAGCGGCTCTCCGCGGGCAGGCACGCGAGGGATGACGTGAGTGACGACATCGGACGTCGCCCTGAACTCACATGTCTGTCTGTGATACACGCACGCACGCACGCACGCACACACACACACACACACACACACACACACACACACACACACACACACACACACACACACACACACACACACACACACACACACACACCACACCACACACACCACACACACACCACACACACACCACACACAGACACACACACATATGTATGCACACACACACTCACAGATGCACACACATGCACAAACGCATGCATAGGGAGATGTGGTTCGTTGATTGTTCATGCACACACACAATGCACTCATGCACACAAACACACACACATATGCATGCACATATCCACACATGCACACACTCACATGCACGCACTCACAGACACACACATGGGTCATTCCATGTCAAATCAACACAAAAAATACCTGACCCTCACGGATTTGGACGAAACTTGGTTCTTACATAGTGTCTGTTGAGACATTCACCCATAGCCAGTTTCAGCATTATATGTTGTATGGCTTCAGAGTTAGAGCCAGCCAAAAAGTCAATTTTTTGCCAAATTTTGGCTTACCCCTTTGTACTTAATCAACCATAACTTTAAGCACGATTAACTTTATGACCTACAATTTGCACCACTTGTAGCTCATAAAATTCCCTTTCATTTGGTATAATTATCAAGTATATCCCATAAAGTTCGGGTCAAAGGTCACCACTAGTGTACTTTGACCTTTGCTCTCTCAAAAACGGATGTTTTGATCTGAATCAATTTTTTTACTAAATGTTCTTTGGGGCCTTCTCTTTAAGTGCAGTAAAATTGGTTTTGGGACTGCCATGGGATTCGGAGATACTTGACAGAATGTAATGGAAGTTAGGGGAGATGTGCAAGTAATCAACCATATACTTACCCGATAGGGGTGCATTTTGATGAGTGTGACCCTCGTAAACATGACATGACAAGTAGACATAATTATGTGGCCAATGGATGATGACCAAGTGGTAGTTGCCATGGTTACAAGGTAATTTATTGCGATTTCCCTCTAGTATGCAGCTCAATGCTACAGGTAGGAGGTAAACCTAGTACCAAGTCATATTCCTGCAGCATATTTACACACTACACTGGTGGATGTGTGACCAGACCAACAAGTGAATTCCTTTAGTATTTGTTATCACAACTCCATGAACATAGGTAGTGCTTCCTAGGCCTTTGCTGCCTTCAGTTTCTAGGTTCTTACACACTATGCAAAACATGAAGTGTGGTCATGCATACGTATGCTGTGACATCAGGTGGGCAGAGGATATACACACACTTAGGTATAATAACATTTTTTGTATATATCTATCCCTAACAAAGCAGTATTGATACTATCTTCGTTGTGAATGCTCTCGCGTCCAACCCCTGGATGGATGCTAGAAGAAAGGACCTTGAGATCCTTCATCAGGCACCACCTCCCATGTGTCTAGCTATCTTCTGTGTGCCTGATGTGTCATTCATCTGACTAGATTTTCCAGGCCATTTGTGTTCTATTTGCATACTGCATGCAATCAAAGAAGGTGGTGAAGGCTTGGGAACATGTGCACTTACTTCATAAGAGCACTCAGTATATGCAATGAAGTCACACCTCTAAATAAAGAGCTTGAGCAAAAAATGGTGGGCAAGCAACCATTTTTCTAGAAATCTTAACTCTTGTTCACATCGAACAGGTTAGTATGCCCTGAGTGCAAGGCTAACAGTTAGTGCATGCACCTGCCATGCAGTTGCCATCTTGCCCATTCTGCCCTCAGATGAACTCAGTGTCCATGCAATTTGGTAAGTGCCTTACCCATGACACAGCTTTCTATCACTAGTATGGACCTTCCTACTGCAGTCATGCATGATACAACATTATGTAGGTTTATGACGTAATCATACACTTAGGCACTCCTATATAAATTGATCTACCAACTTAATTTTAGAATATTGCAGCTGTGTACCAAGGAGCTAATTTTAGTACGGTAAAATTTTCCTGCCCTAGGGTAAAGTAGTCATTGCGGGAAGGACCTAAGTAAACTGTAACATGAAAATTCACTGTCACTTCTGCATGTTGAACAGCATTCAGTTGTTTGCTAGAGATTAACTACAATAAATTACCTTGTAACCATGGCAACTACCACTTGGTCATCATCCATTGGCCACATAATTATGTCTACTTGTCATGTCATGTTTACGAGGGTCATACTGATCAAAATGCACCCCTATCGGGTAAGTATACGGTTGATTACTTGCACATCTCCCCTAACTTCCATTACATTCTGTCATGTATCTCCGAATCCCATGGCAGTCCCAAAACCAATTTTACTGCACTTAAAGAGAAGGCCCCAAAGAACATTTGGTAAAAAATTGATTCAAATCAAAACATCTGTTTTTGAGAGAGCAAAGGTCAAAGTACACCAGTGATGACCATTGACCCGAACTTTATGGGATATACTTGATAATTATACCAAATGAAAGGGAATTTTATGAGCTACAAGTGGTACAAATTGTAGGCCATAAAGTTAATCGTGCTTAAAGTTATGGTTGATTAAGTACAAAGGTGTAAGCCAAAATTTGGCGAAAAATTGACTTTTTGGCTGGCTCTAACTCTGAAGTCATACAACATATAATGCTGAAACTGGCTATGGGTGAATGTCTCAACAGACACTATGTAAGAACCAAGTTTCGTCCAAATCCGTGAGGGTCAGATATTTTTTGTGTTGATTTGATATGGAATGACCCACATGTAAGTGTACTTGTCATTGAAGAGTGTATTGACTTATGTTTGTTATTTCTTCTTCCTCAGGTGCTTTCTCGGGCAGATCGGGCTGGGCTCTTAGATGATGCCTTTGCCCTCTCAAGGTGTGTTATGTACACAAACTGTACTTTTAGTTGTCTGACTTGTAATTATTAATCTGATTTTGGAGGTCGAATAAACTATATGAGAAGGCTAAGGTCTGCGTGTAGACTGCATCCCAGATATATGTGAACGCACAGACCAGATATATTTGAATGTACAGACCACCACACACTCTAGCCCTCTTTGGGTAGCAGTGTGTAAACGATGATTATGCAATAGTTCGCAATATAGCTGTAATTCAGTTGCAGCAACAAGTCCGCGAAATTCCTGGGAAAATCCTGTCACATTACTGGACAGTTTTAACGATTTTGCTCAGCCATATCTGGCTTAGTACTGCTAGTAGCACTAAGCTATATGAATAGCATCTAGTGAATGTAGTAAAGTACGTGTACAGAAATTTACGATTTTCTTCAACATTCTGCCCATACTTGTACCAACAAATGAAAATCGCTCACAGCTAAATGCTGTTCCGAGGGCACTTACAGAAGCACTCGTATCTCAAAGAGTATATATAATAGCTATGAAAATTGGACCTTATAGTAAATGGCCAGGAGAGCTAGGCAGCGTTGGCTGCGTGTTCATAGCGTGTGTTATGTTGCTGATTGTAATGTATTCACACTGCGAAGATCGTGTTGTAGCTCCACTTTGCCCATATTTGTACCACAAATCAAGGATGGCCCTTGTCTGAACCTGAATCTTGTGAGCAAGCGCTATCTCTACCACCATACGAAGCAGCCAGCAGAAACAGCAGCGCTATGAATTTAGAGTAGGCAGATCTCCCAACACACATGTAGGTATCGTCTCGGTTAAGGTTCTAACTGGGAGATATAGCGCTTAAAAGTTGACCGTGCGTTGAGCTCATTACTTATTCATACCCAGTTTGATGTCATGCGGTTATGCGGGTGGGATAAATTTCGAGGTCTGCATGTAGACTGGATGGGTGTAAGAGTGTCACTCATACCCAGACAGACACATATGTACGCACTCCACTCCTCCTTCCTGCAGTGCTGGCCAACTGTGTACACTGACAGCTTTCAATCTGTCTTCCTACCTGAGAGGGGAGAGGGACTACCTGCCATGGGCTGCAGCTCTCAGTTGGATACACAAACTTGGGGTCAGGCTCAGTCTAACTCCCGTCTATGGGAAGTACAAGGTTGGCCACCTCCCCTCTCCATCTCATGGCCTACTTGTCTCTTGTGGGAAGACCACTACTTTTTCTATGTTTCTTTAGCTTTTAATTGTTAGTGGAGCATGGAAACGTGGGAAATAGTCTTTATATATATCTCTATAGGCTCATTGCTATGTACGTATTGACTTGGCAATCAGGACAGCTGATTGAGCATAGACATAGCATAAATGTTGTGTCAATAGTATGTTTTGTCCTGTCAGCCTTCATCAGTTACTATACCACAACTGATATGGAATTTGAAAATGTATACATAGAAATTGCAAATAGGAGAGATCAAGGAGGATGACTAAGTGAGGATGTCATAGTCTAAATTCATAGACTGTGATCTGGACAGTTTGTGGATGGTCTTGATCACCCTTCTCTTCCAGTACTGATCCTCCTGTCTTACAATGTTGGCCTGTGGTGATCTCAGCGCATGATGACATCAATGTCATCATGTGCACTTGTTGTTCGGTTTGCACACTTTGTTGACTTGGTCTCCAAGGCGTTTAACTACTAGGACCCTTGGATGATGAAGGGGTTGAGATTCAACTCCCACTGCTGCATCTCAGTTGTTCTGTAGTAGCTGATGAAGGCCCGTGGGCTGGTATGTACTATTGATACAACTTTTATTGCTCAGCCAACAGATTAACAAATCTGTACCATGGATCAATCTCTGCCCTATCTTTCTATGCTACTGCACCAGTGGAAATGTATGTATGCTAGGGACAATGGCCTTGAATGGTCGATATTGTGTATTACTTGTAATTATATCCTCTTTTGCTCTTTCCTATTATGCGAATAGGAGATGTCATGAGGATTAATTTTAAGTTACTATATTGTTACCTCTGTCCTATAGCAATATGTGTTGAATCTGCTTGAACCAGCAGTGCAGGAGGTGGGGTTAACTAATAGCAGCCTCACTCATCTCCAAATGTAAGTGCAATAAGACCATGTGCTGGACTTCAATATGGGCAGGTGTAAAGTCTGGATGATTGGACTGGACAGTTGGACTGGACAATTGGATGGGAGTCAGTAAAATGTGGAATACGGAATTGTGACCGGAAATGAAACACTTTGAACTTTGCCGACACAGCATGTATCCTGCCATTGCTCTCTGGAGTTGTAGAGGAGCTATGTCAGGCCTTGTGGGATACCTCAATAGTTGCCCTACAGCCAGAACTAAGAAGCACCGTTGCCCTTAACCTATGTGAGGGTTCATGTAGAAGTTAGCTCACCGCTGCTGAAGATTATAAGCAACACTTAGCATAAGTTAAGTGCGCAGACTAGGAGGAGAAGCTGGCTGCAGGAAATGCAAGGGTAAGAATTTGATCTACCCAGATAGGGGTTGGCTATCATGATGGGTATAGCTGCCTGTGACCGTCCATTTTCTACTATTCACATTCCATGTCATGTCAGCACAGATGTCACGAGAAAAGACAAAGGGTCTTCCATCCATAAAGCCATAGATACTAGACCCCTACTGTTACTATGATAAAGACTGGCTGGCTCACAGAGGCACAGTCAATCCTTGGGAACAAGGGTAATTAAAGATTCAGTGAACTTGTTGCAGCCTGCTCATGGTGGTTCTTAGTTATAGAAGTAGGACAACTATCGAGGTCTTATACAAGATATGCCCATTGTTCTCCAGATGTAGATAGCAGTGGCAGGGCTACCTGCACTGAGGTTGCTGGATGGCAATTGCGTGTGCCGTGTCGGCAAAGTTCAAAGCAATTTCACATCTGGTTGTAATTCTGTATTCTGTGTTTCACTGACCCCCATCGACCGTCCAGTCCATTGTCCAATTGTCCAGTCCATTAGTCCAGAAGCCAGGTTTTATATCTGCCTCTTGATTACTGAAGTTATGACAGGCAGGTTTCAGGCTTTCAGCTCAGGTATGCATTTAAGCAAGCGTGGAAGAGTTCACTTTAAACTGAGGCAAGATAATACAGATGATCTTGTATAGGCCTGTGTGGCTAGGAATAGACATGATGTGTTTGAGCAAAACACTAGCCAAATTTTATACCCCAAGCCTTTCAACCGCTATCCAGCGGTCATCATCAGTGGGTGATTACAAAATGTGCTGACAAAAGACCACTTATATACAAACCAACACCGGAAGTGTGCGATAATTGGGGTTATGATTGCAAACAACAACAACACTGAAGACATGGATACAAACATGAAAAACAGGTCAGTTTAGGGGGTCAGCTGGGGTTCAGGGTGGGATCTATTGATCAGTCTGTCGTAGGCAGTGGGGAGAAGACCGGCTTCTCTGTTGATTAGGTTGTGAGCGGATATGCCAGGCTTAGATAGCACAATGCTGATGCGGACGTTGATTGGAAACCAGGACTTCCGCCTCTTCCCAGGCAATTCTGTGGTGGTTGTTCATAGCATGCTCAGCTAGGGCTGAGGCCATCACATCAAAATTTGTGAAAGCTCGCATGTGTTCCTTCATGCAGACTTGAAGAGTGCGTCCAGTCTGGGCAATATACGTCATCTCACAATCCGAACAGGGGATCCGGTACACGACACCTTTTGTTGGTCAGGTGGTACTGGATATTTTGGATGCACTAGGACCTGGGACAGAGTTCGGTGGGGTCTAAAGCATGTTCGGATTTTGAGGGGGGTTAGGACTCGTCTGATTGACTCAGAGAGGTTTCGAATGTACGGAATTACAACAGTGGTTGTTGTCTGGTGAAGTGTTCTTGGTTCCGGTTGATGACCCGAGCTGGGTAGCCATTTGATCTCAGAGCCTTGGACACATGTCTTTCCTTGTCTGCCCGTGCAGAGGCATTGGAGCACAATGACTGGGCCCTTGAGAAGAGAGTCCAAGTCATAGCTATCTTATGAGAGAGTGGATGGTGGGATTGGAAGTGCAAATACTTGTCAGTGTGAGTCTTCTTCCTGTACACTCTTGTTGAGAGGGAGCCATCAGGGTGGTGGGTAATCAGGGTGTCGAGGAAGGGGAGTTCCCCATTCTCCTCAGGCTCCACAGTGAACTGGATGCTTGGCTCAATAGAGTTAAGATGAGAGGTGAAGGCTGGGATTTGGTCTGAGGGAAGGGCAGTACATGTGTCATCTACATAGCGTTTCCAGAATGGGGGAGGGTTGGGTAGGATGCCAGGGCTCGTTCTTCAACATCTTCCATCACCAAGTTGGCTACAGTAACTGACACAGGGGAACCCATGGCAGTGCCAAAGGTCTGTTGAAAGTAGGTGCCTTGGTAGGCCAGGAATGTAGCACTTAGGCAGAAATCCAAGAGTCTTATTACTTCATCTGGTGATAGGTTAGTGTGGGCAGGCATGGATGTATCCTGAGTCAGTCTCTGTTTAGCCACTCGAGAAGCCAAGTCAACTGGCACCTTGGTAAACAGGGAGATGACATCACAGGAGACAAGGGACTCATCTGGGCGGAGGGTCTGAGTGTTGATGAACCTGGCAAATTCACTTGAATTAGTCACATTGGAAGAGGAAGCTTATCCAACTAAGGGTGATAAGATGTATACCAGATGCTTCGAAAGCTGGTATGTGGGGGAGTGAATAAATGAGGCAATTGGCCGGAGGGGAATATCAATCTTTGAGAGACTGTACAAAAGAGGAGTTTTTCCTGCCAAACTATAGAGCCTGGAGTATAGCTGACTCGAGGTCAACCTGTTTTTCATGTTTGTATCCATGTCTTCAGTGTTGTTGTTTGTAATCATAACCCCAATTATCGCACACTTCCGGTGTTGGTTTGTATATAAGTGGTCTTTTGTCAGCACATTTTGTAATCACCCACTGATGATGACCGCTGGATAGCGGTTGAAATGTTTGGGGTATTTTATTAAAATTTGGCTAGTGTTTTGCTCAAACATATCATAGTACAGACGATGTTGCTCATAACTTGCCTGACTGCCTGACTGGTGGCTTTATGTGTTCCATGCGTTTTTCTATTCTTGCAGCTTCTTGCGTTCCAGCCTACTGCAAGCAGCATGGCAGTTTGGGAACACTGATGTGATTGAACAGGCTTGTGAATCCTTCAAACAATGGAAGAACAGCCGTGTCCCGTGAGCTGAGAAAAGTGATACCTCTACAATCTAGTCTAATTGCACAGACCATGTGTGCAGATGATTGCTTGTTGAAATTAGTAGCTTAATGGCAGTTAGTCTAAGTGACAGTAGGGGTATTTATTTACTGTCCATGGTGACGTCAGCTCTAATGTAACTACTGAGTTGAGGAAGACCATAAAGTAATGTGTCCAGTTTCTTTCAAGGCCTGTTCTGTTTGGATATAAGTTTGTTGTCTCTCTTCTCTAATAGTATTGTCCCTGATCTGAAAGATGTGGTGTATCGGGTGGGTGTGGCATATGGATCAGAGGCAGATTGGGAATTTGTGTGGCAGCAGTACGAGAGTAGCACTGATCCCTATGAAAAGAGGTTGTATCTGAGGGCACTTGCACAGTCCACTGAGCCATGGATACTCAACAGGTAGGTGTAAGTGTGTGCCGTTTGTTGTAACAAAGGAATGCTAGTATATCTCCAGAGTCAATTAAACTTGCATGCTAGTGATTTTGTGTGTTCTTTGGTGCTCTTTTTTCCATGTAATGCAGTGTGCATAGTAAGCACCTATGTTTTAGGGACATTAGAATGCAGGAAATTAAGGGGGTGGGAGCTAGATACATAAACTGGATGAAGCATGTGGTATCCACCCACCAATAACGTACATGCTGCTCAAGCTGTGATACCATTAACTTACTGATGGCCACCTTGTGTAACCTGCAGCCGTCCAGCTATGCTATAATCTATGACTGTACCTGGTTGGCAGGAAGCTTGGGCAGGTAGATTATCGCTGGCAGTATGTAATTATGCTGCCTGCTCTGGACCCCCTCCCATCACCTGAGGGGGTAGGCTGCCACTCTCACCTGCATGCTTGATTGGCATACCACCAGTGTTTGGTTTACAGGTGGATTTCATCCACCCAGGCCCAAAAGGTGGTTGCCACCTCCCCCAAACCCTGGGATGCCAATCCCCCCATAGTCCCCTGCCCAGCCCCCTGCCCCCTTCAGTATTCCTGGCCCACAAAACTTTAAGTAAACAAGATGCAGCATACAACTCTCCCTAGAACAGTCTTGACTATGGCCTATTTCCTCTGACCAGCTGACGTGTTGCTGTCACAAATTGTGCTGGTGGAGTCTGTACGTATGACAAAAAGGCAGCGCTACTCCATCTACCCAACTTCTGGATAAGGGAGTCCTCCATGCCAACTTGCGCGGCTGTAGTGGCTTGCGCGGCTGATCACTTTGCATGCTACTGCAGTACTCCAATGAGTGACTCTAACTCATGCTTCCGGCAGGCCTTCCAGCTACGCCACTCTACTGTCAGCTGCTGAAGCTGCAGCAACTTGTCCCGCGGCAGACGCAGTGTGGCTGCCACTGTGGCAACTTCAATACCTAGGAATTGCAGCGTCATGGTTGGTCCTTCTGATTTCTCCTCCGCTAATGTAGCTCCCAGCTGTTTGCACTCTTCTGCTAGAATGGCCAAGTTCCTTCCACAGACTGAGGAGCTGGGAGGCCCGTATGTTATGAAGTCATCCAGGTAGTGCTTGAGATAACTCACACCTCACTGCCGTACACACCACTCAATAGCATCCGCTACTGCAGTGAAAATCTTAGGAGCTGACCTCAGGCCAAAGGGGAGCATTGTGTCCACATACAGCTTCTCCTTCCATAACACCCCTAACACTCGCCGATCTGCTGGGTGAACAGGGATCAACCTGTAGGCTGACCGAATATCAACCTTGGCCATTAATGAACCCCCGCCTAGCTGCATAATCTGGCTGCTTACCCGGTCTACTGTGATGTAGGACAGTGAGGCCAGCTCCTGACTGATGCCATCATTCACGCTAGCCCCCTGGGGGTATGACAGGTCTGTTATAATCCTCCACTTTCCAGGCTGTGATTTTGGAATTACCCCAAACCTGTTAATGTGCACCTGGGGGAACTCTGTTGGAGAGAATGGCCCCAGCAGTCCTCCTGATTGTAATTCCTCCCCCAAGTGCTTTTCAATCACCTCTGGGTGTTCGGTAGCTGAGCGCATGTTGTGCTTTGCTGGTTGCAACCGGCATCTTGGATCAAAGCCAATGTGGAATCCCTGAGCGATGCCCTGCAGCACGTACTGCGCAAACTGCTGGTCAGGGTGACCACTTAGCCGGGATGCCCACTCCTGCCATGATAGAGGGGTCCTGATTTGCTGAATCTCTGCAGGCACCGCCCCACTAGTTCTGCACCTGTCCAGCTCTATCAGGTGTTCTGTATACTGATACCTCCCTGCAATGTTAGCAATAAGGCAGTGAATACCATGCAGCCAGTTCATAGCCTCGTTCCCAGGCCCCGCCCAGCTTTCTGTCGCTTGCAGTACGGTTAAGCGGGAGAGGGCCTCGTACATTTTCTCACGTGAGTGACGTCACGGGTAGAAAGTCGGTAGAAAGACTTGAATTGAACGTGGGCGAACATGACTAGAATGTTGTTAGGTATGTAACACGCCCACGCACTTTTCACCGTTCTTGCGTGTGAACTGTAGGACTACGGTGTTATGTTTAACTACAAAGGCCGTGCAAACTTACCTGTACTGTGTGCCTTTTGCAAGCATCATGGATAGGTTTGGCATGACAGCAGCGAGCGAGTGCTAGCGCGCGATGTTCAGCTCAGCGTAATGTCCAACCAGTACACAAATGGACCAGACTACTGCGCAGCGTTTCCAAGTGACTAACACAGCTAATAGGTGGTCAGGGAAATCACGTTCAAGTAGCCTCGTTCCCAAGCCTCCCTCCACCGTTTTTGCTTTTTGGGTTGCGTTCAGTATAAATACACGGAAGTGGAACAGCGGTGAAAAATGGGGGAGGCCTTGGAACGAGGCTACGTTCAAGTACAAAAATTGTAACAGTGATCAGCTCTTACATAAGCACTAAATTTAGAACACAACTGGGTATAAAAGAGAGGACACAGACTATAGCTACAAACCAGAGATAAGTACATGATGGAACAAAATACAGTGAAATGGTTGAGGACTTGATTCAGTGCAGCCCCCACAGAAGGACCAGCTTCCAAAAAAGTGAAATTTTCAGATGTCCATCAAGAACTTGAAAAGGAGTTGGAGCAGAAATTTAGCACAAATGCAGTATCTCAGGCAATAAAGGATGCATTTCCCTTGTCATACAGCAAACCTGCTGGCAAATCACGACAGAAACATGTTTTTGGAATTGTACCATTGCCAGGAACCTCCGCAAGTCATGAACAAAGTGCTGCTTCTCAGTGCAATGTTATCGATCAACTACAAGCAGAAAGAACAAAGAATGAAGTTCTTCAGGTGCAGATTCAGCAACTTGAGATGAAAGTTAAAGAACTGGAACAGGCCCAACGTGCATCATTTGTAGCGGAAGATCTCTCCAAGCAGATAGGCCAAGTTATTCAGCATGGGTACCAGGTACTGGATGGGCCTAACACACTCCAACACTTTCAGGAATTCTCAGTTATTTCAGAGCTACGAGCTTATGCTCCAGATGTGGATCGGTTATTCATGACCTTGGGAGAGACAAGCCGCAACATCACATCAGATGATAGCCACCCTTGTGTTGAGGAGATAAGAGCAACTGCCTCGCTGTGTACCCTCTTGAAAGCACGTTCTGTAAGGGTCAAAGGGATACAACTTCTGTTAGCATTTATGCTCATAGCACATGCAACACACAGACGGGTGAGCAGTATCAATGTTTATCGAATCATGAATTGATGAGAAGGCATGCAACTTATGGAAGGCCAAATGTGAGTTACATGCCCCCTCACCAGTTCATTGAGCTGCTCAAAGTATTAACACCTTGCACCTGTGAACACACGTATGCTTCATTACAAAGTAAACTCAACTATTCAACAGGTGTTTAGTGGCTGAATCATGCTGGAGTGTGTATCGTACCAAGCTGCCTGGGACTACCTAAGGCAACTTACAGCTGACGCAGGGTACCAGGAAGCAGTTACAGTGGGGCACTGGTTATGGGTCTATGATGACCTAAACATTCATCAAACTGTTCGTCATGAACGTGAAGGTAAACAACACACACTGACCTATCAATTCACAAGGGTCACTGCATGACCGTTTCCAACCTCTACAGATCGACGTTCCACCATGTTGAACATCACTGCTTGTCTTGCCATACGAACTGCACACATTCCCGATTGGAACTTTGACTGGTCAGACACACAACCCCAGCGAAGTCAACAGTCATTGACCATCAACGACTTCTTGCCCAATGAGGAAGATGCTGAGCAACTACGAAAACGAGCAATCCGATATTTGACGGAGATATTAGTTTCAGAGTTCAAATCATTATCTCCACTTCAGTCTCTTCTTCCACTTGTAACAAGAACCGCTCCATCCAGTCCAGAAATCAGAGGTTGTCCCGATGAAAGTTCTATTCAAGGATGAGAAATATAAGGATGAAACACTTGACATACTGACGCAGTTGATGAAAGATGCCAAACTGACTGGACACCCCCAGTGATTTAAATTTAATTATGACTCAGTACACTTTCTGATGATTATACATGTATATGGCAGGTAGTTATCGGCGACCAACTGACATGCAAAGTGATGCATGGCCAATGGAGCCAGGAAGATACAAAGTGATTTCCCAGCCCCTGTGGCCATACGCACGAATACATCTCTTCCATGCAAAACAGGTAGGAGTGCATCCAACTGACCAGGTCAGAAAGTGGAGAATCCAAAATACTTGTGGAGTGATGATTCCAATCTAACTTTAGCTTCGCAACAACAGTCAACTCCTGCATGCATCACACTCTCCACTAGCAAAGGGACAGCTGCTACTACACAAACCAATCAGCTGTGCTGACATTCTTCGGCAGTGCAGTTGAGCGAATTCAAAGCAACCGCACGTGGTAGACTTTTTGAACACAAAATTCGCTTAATTTAGATAATCGGTAAGTAATGTGTGCACAGGCGGATTCAGCACCCTGAAATGGGGCCCAAAAACTAGGCAGTTAATTGTGAACTAGGCCTACAATACAACCATGCCCACACCTATACATACATTAGATATCTACGCTTACCTAAGAATCTTCGATGACGAGTTCAGTCTTGAGCTGCTTGCAAGTCCGAAGTGAAACTGCTGTGTCTTCAATGTCTTGTCTTGGTAAAACTCTCTGTCCTCCCGACTGTCTCGTGAAGAGCGACAAAAAAACTCACCTTCGTGCGCTGCCATCTTTCGACTCGGAATGGTCGCACTCCAGTGGCAGTGCGTGCGTGTGGGCGAAGTTGTTTGTGGTTTACATGACGCCCATGTTCGCATAATTTGCCCTACCCGTGACGTCACTTATGTGAGAAAATGTACCAGGCCCTCTCCCGCTTAACTGTACTGCAAGCGACGGAAAGCTGGGCGGGGCCTGGGAACGAGGCTAGCCAGTTCATGCATTTGCTGTTATGATCCCCATCGTGGGGAGTCATGCCTGTGCAGGTGGAGGTACCAATCCATAACCCCTTTTTTATATATATTATGTCTATATTATATGTTAACTCGATAGATCCTTCATGCATGCTGAAACCTAGACAACCATCTTATGGGTAACACACAAGCATATAATGGCAGAGCTACCACACCTGTTTACTGTTGTATCACTAAATCAGTTGTTGTTCACCCAACACCTTCACCACGCAAGAATGGGTGGCTTTGAGCACATAATTTGCACCTGTGAGCAAATTAGCACCACCTGTACCGGCATTCGTTGCCCCCCACCTTGTTGAACAGGCCACACATGTCCCCTGTTCCTCCAGTTGGGCGCCAGGGGTGGCCTACCGCTAGAGGCCTCACTTGTGAGGTGGGGCGCTCTGGGGCTAGCAACACTCCGCTGCTACATGCATTCAACTAAGGCAGAAGGAGCACCGCGCCACTGCCCGTGCCCTGCCCGCAAATGCTTCCTGTGCCAATGTAATGTCCTCTCTTGACCAGCTCAGAGACTTCATCCTGGCTGCGCAACACCGGTAGCAGATGTCGTAGGTCACCCATGCTGAACCTACAAAGTTGGACGCAGCCCAGATTATCCAGCGCTGATACGCCATCAACTCCCCTGTGTACTCAGGGTACTTGGATGAGAGCACTGCCACCAGAATGGAGTATCCTTCCAGCCAGAGTAGCAGGTTCGTGACTGGGCCCCTCCGCGATGTTCTGGCTTGGTGGCAACACTGCAGGCCCTGCATGTTCCACATTTCTGGGAGCAGCTCTCCGACATTCATGTACTCTAAGTCCAAAATACGTTTCCGGATTTTGTCTGGGACATCACATGAACCCATCCACCCTTGAGAGATGGGGGGAGCCCACACTTGAGGGGTCGGCTGTGGCCTTGGTGACACCACTGAACGGGTAGCTGATTCCTGGGAGGCCATTTCTGCTGCTGAGTCCAGGACTGACAGGCCATCCCCTGCCATGCTGAAGAGTGGTGTGCCCGCTAGGCTTGCCAGTGGTGGAAAGGAGGCAGCCCCAGACCCTGCAGAGGGGTATGCGGACATCATTGAGCAAGCCGAACAGTCTGCACGCTATGGCTCAGATGGCCGTGCACATCCCATTGTCCCCTCCCCTTGCATTGCGTGGCACCTTGCCCCACCTGTGGAGGGCTGGGCAGCTCATACCCCATCAGGGCAACCAATAGGCAGGGCAGCTCATACCCCGTGAAATGTGCTGCCAGCTGGGTAACTCGTACCCTGCAACATGCAACTGGCTGGGCCATTCCTAGCTATGAATGCACGGCAGGTGGGCAGCTCATACCCTGCCAAAGTAAAGCTGGCTGGGCAGCTCCTACCCTATGAAGCAAGCAGCAGGCAGGGCAGCTCATACCCTGTGAAATGTGCCACCAACCGGGTAATTCATACCCTGCAACATGCAGCAGACAGTTCATACGTCATGAGATGTGCAACCGGCCCGCTCACACACTAAGGGACATGCAATAGGCTGGGCAGTTCAGAAGCCGTGAATTGAGCAGCAGGCTGGGCAGCTCATACCCGGTAAAACATGCAGCAGACGGGCAGCTCATAGCCTGTGATATGTGTAGTTGGCTGGGCAGCTCATACCCTATTTGTGCAGCAGGCTGGACGGCATGTGTTCCCTCCTGCCTGAGGCAGGCCAGGTCGCTCATAAACCTGCCACGGGCCAGGTGGCTCACACTCCCATGACCTGTGCAGCTGGTCAGGGCAGTTCATATCCCACACCGATTGCTGCCAACTGCACAGCCTGCCCCAATGATGACTACCGCCCACTGAGTTGCTGTTACCTTGCCCTTCACGTGGCCTGGGCCACCCCGCTTGGTCCTGGGGGTAATTGACCACTTCATTTGCCCGTGTGTGCGTGCGAGCTTCACCTTTGAACCTTAACTGCCACTTCATGCTTCCCCGTATGCATCCCTGTCACACTTTTACCCTAACTCACCCAGGGCAGTCGGGACAGCGGGAGCTGTGGGGGGATCAACAGGACGCTGTTGGCTGCCGGAGACGGCCGCCACCGCTGCTGAAATCCATGATCTGCTGGATCGCCGCCGTCTGCGCGTCGCTGAACTCTGCGGCCATCACCACGTTTTCTGTCTCGCTTGGCGTTCTGTCTGTTTCTCCTTCTGCCTGATGATATTCCAAGTCTGGTCGTGATGATGCGGGGCTGCTGTCAGAGCTTGAAAGAAATTGCTTGGCTGCAATGTTGGTACACGAGAACTGATACTACGCATGTGCAATAACTTGACGTAACCCCTTCCCTTTCTGCCCCACCCACATCACTGTGTGCCAGCACCCACCATCAGATTTAACTTGTTTAACCAGGTTAAACGACACTAAACTCTGTGCTATTAAGCACACCTTGCTATTACCTTAAGCTCCTGAAAGTACATCCGCCCTTTTTGCACTCTACTTTGAGGCAAAAGTGGGGAGAAGGCGTTTGCTTGAATAGTCAATTTGTCTTGTGCATATGCCCCCTCCCTCCATTCGTTGACAATCACGACGACTGCTGCGGCTTTCTGAAAGAATGACAGCTTGGCTGAACATGTATATACTACGCGAAATCAGCAGCGCTTTTGTTGATACTAAGCTGAGAGGCATCGAAACAACTTACATTGTCAGTGGTGACAGGGGGCGACCTTGCATAAGCTTGCATTTCCAGTGCAAGTAACAAAACTCTTGGTGGTGGCCAGCAAACGAGGCTATAGAAATTTGTGTGGTCCTGTGTAGGAACTTGAGTTAACATCCTTCAGCAAATAACGTGTACCTTACTGTAATTAAACACCACTAGCTTCCCTAGCTTCTTTACTCAGGGGTTGGCGGATAGCCAGGCATGCATGCATGCAGTATGCACTTCCTGCTACACTCAGCTTCTTACATTCAGTTTCCATATCCCATGACCTTATCTCTAACACCTTACTTTAACAGGTGCAAGAGTACATAGCATGCATCACATACCTGACTCTGATCACATCAGGAAACATCTATACCTGATGGAGATGCCTTGTAGACTAAGCAGGTAGATGAACTTCCACTTGTGAGTACAGGGTGGGTGGGAGGGTGATGTTCGCTGTTACCCACTCTGCACACTCAAGGTTGTAGACCGCTGCAGCACCAGTTACTAGGTGGAGCTCCCCCGCCTAACAACTGCGCATGCACCATAGCTTATACTGACTTGACCACTGACCCCAACTTTGCTTTGCATGTTGTCTTGGTTTAACTGACATAACTGACATTGAATTTGAGTAAAACTAGGGGGGTGGGCCCTTGCTATGTGGTGGGTGCTTGATACATGGTGTGTCTATCTGTATGCAAGAGTTTGTGAGCTGCTTGCTGCATAGTAACAGAGCATACAACTGGTATCAAATACACATCAGCAAACCTTCTCAACTAGAATCCTTGTTGAACTAGCCCTGCTTTACACCTTAGTTGTCAGGCAATGAATGACAAAGCTGTCACACATTTATCCACCATTTATCATTTGGAAGTTTGGCAATGATTAGTGCAGCTGCACCGCTAGTTACTTACATCAGAGATGTTCTATTACTGGCACACCTCTTCTGCCATAGATAGACAAGGTGCTCCTAGTCTTCTTTAGTGCTATTGCTTGACAGATGTTTTGTGAGTGAAATGTTGCAATTTGTTTCAACCCACACTCTGAAGAGAGATGCCATGATCATCTCTACTTTATGGAGTTCTGCGTAGTGATGAATTGATTAGTGTATAGGCCAAAAAGTGGTGTTTCACCTTCTCTCAAAAAATGATACGAGGGCTCAGAACCAGAGTGGGCTAACCAATCACATTACACGTAATATCAGGCATCATACCTACAAATGTTGGACATATCCTGTGGCAGGTGTACCTAGAAATGTTCTGTGAGGGGTATGGTATGTATCTACAAATGTTGGACATATCCTGTGGCAGGTGTACCTAGAAATGTTCTGTGAGGGGTATGGTATGTATCTACAAATGTTAGACATATCCTGTGGCAGGTGTACTTAGAAATGTTGGGTACATACCTGTTGGGTACACTTCCTGTAAAGGGTACATACCTACAAAATGTTGGACATATCCTGTGGCTGGTGTACCAGGTAGTTTAATGCCCCTTTGATCCTACATGTATGTGATTATTCTTTAAGTACTGAGGTTGTTTTCAACTCTTTTGAAGTAAAGCATGCAAATAAACTCAACAGCCCAGGTTGCTTCTGAACCCTTCATATTTGGGCATCAAAGCGATGTCAAGGTGACATTCTGAAGTAAGCTTGCTTTCGAAAAATGGTATTTGCATGGGTATCAAACCCATGTCTTGAGTTCATAGACCCGCCTTTGGTCTCAATAATTGGGGGGTGAGACCTCTTACCATGGTGATGGCTACTAAATATTGTATCTGTATTAGTACATTCAGCTAAAATGTTTTTTCAAACGAGTAGGCAAAATGCCACTTTTTGGATTTAAGTAGGCAAATGGGAGTAGGCAAAATGGGAGAGGGCGAACAGGGAATATCCCTTTGTGAATAAGGAAGGTAGCAGGGAAATAAAGAATTAAAACTGGAGGCTGTTTGCTCCTTGTGTTCAAGAAAAAGCTTTGTGTTTGGTAGATCGCTCATGAAGTAGTACCGCCCCTTCCTGCTTTTCCTGGATAACGATTGTAGTGGAAAGGTATGGCCTAAACGTAACGCAGGTATATATATGCATCATTCTTGTTCATGGGAAGTAAACATTACCTATTGCCAGAATTTTTGTCGTACCCATTGTAAGCTCCCTTACCTACTAACTGTAGAGACCATAATTGTCTACTTTATACTTTTGCAATCCGTGATTGGGGCGAGCCTGAGCGAGCCCCACACTAGCGGGATTGCATTGCAAGACGTGTGTGTATGTCTGTCTGCTTGCATCCATATACCGTAAATTTTAAATGCGGGCATAAATATTTCCCGAAAATTGAACGTCATCGTGCAAGGCAATGCTGGCTGGGCTACTGCCAGAGTGCAGCGTTGGCAACCGTAGCGGAGACGGCTCATGTTCAAGCACGTACGGCACCGTACTTCTTGTTTGTCACGGCAGCTACGGACCGACCATCCACGGCAGGCTGCTCGCAGACCGTACAAATTATACACGCCGGGTTGAGATCGCCCGGCTTCAGGTAGGGCCCGTGCATGAACAGCACTCATAAATGCTAGCGATTCAGCTCATGATTTCAGCGTGAAGCTTAGTCTATTCATGTGTAGCCATGGTGGCTGCTTGCTCAGGTTCACCCCCACAATGTTCTACATTTTCTAGTATTTGACATGGTTCTCTGTGCCTCTAAAACTAACAACAACCTGTGAAGTAAGGTTTACCTAGGAACTGTCCCAAATGTCTGCAGTTTGTACTATTCACATAGCACTTTGTGTATGGAACAATAGGCCACTGTATGAATATCACCAAAGATTGTAGCTGTGTGGTGGTATGTATATACTTTCAGGTTCCAATCAATGAATTGCTGATAGTGTGAGTCAGTCAGATTGTGAAAGTCACACAAAAGATATAGAGACTGCTAGTCACTATACTAGGTATACACAGGTGCATCGTGTCTTATGCAGAGCATGTGGAAACACTTTTATATAGTTGGTCTTTCGTGACAACATGTGATAATGGGAAGTGCGTCTAGTTTGTACAAGCATCACTTGTACACTTATGCATTGCAGCTTGGTTATGCAATTTTTCAAAGTGCTATTACTTTACCGTTCTCACCTACAGGTATCTGAACTACTCCATCACCAAACTTCGCAAGCAGGATACCCTCAGTGTGTTAGTGTATGTCTCCCAGAACGTGCATGGACGGTACCTTGCCTGGAACTTTGCCAGAAACAACTGGAACTACATCAGTGAAACGTTGAGTTACTACATTTTATTATTGACTGTGTGCATGTTGTTAGCCTCATTCCTAAGCTATTCTGTGGAGGGAGAAAGGGCCTGGAAACTTTGCAACACATAAAATGCTGTTCCTTTATTTTGCAGTTTCAGTGAAAGTAGTTTCTTTGACAGTGTGATTCTTTACATCACATCGGCATTCAGCACCGAACTGGAACTGTATGAGGTAGGTATTTTCATGAAGTGGGAAAGGTCACTACTACTAGCAGTGCAGAGGGAAGTAGCAAATATAGCCCTCAATACAGCATTGTGACTTGTTAGCCTTGTTCCCAGACCACCCTCAAATGGGTCTGGGAATGAGGCTAAATGAAAAGCGAAATTAATTTCTTTCCTTACTTACAAAGTATGTGAGTGGTTGCTTGGGGGTGCCTACAGAACATTCTATACATCTATAGCCTCATACCCAGGCGGTTCATTCTCCTATGCATGGTATGAGGCTATCTGTGCATCAGGAAATACCATAGCTGTCCTCTGTATCTCACCTGGTAGTATGTACTGAACAAGCAAATGAGCTGTTTTTGTAAAGCAATTTTATTTTTCACTGTAGGCTACAATGGAACCCTGTCAGGGCCGGCGGCAATGGTACGGCCGGTACGGCCATGGCCGTACCGGTTTTTGAGGGAGAAAAATGGCGTCGCTTGGATTCTAACTTACGCGTGTGTTATAGAATGGCCTCTCCGAGCGGTTCGTTGTAGCTTGGGACGTCTAAGAGGTCTTCTTCGTACTTTTTCAAGTCTTCAAGCATCCAAAGTGTCGACGAGAGAATTGAGGCTTCTCAATTTTCTATGGCAATACTTGAGTGCGAGACGAGTGCGCAAATTGGGGAGGGGCTAACATAGGCGTCGTGTGCAGCTCGGTTCAATCGCTTTTCTAGCTACAGAAACTGCAGGTGGGGAGATTCTAGTAGCATTTTGGCACAAACATGGCCTCAGAAGCGATCTCAGAGTGCCTATTTGAACCCAGACACCCCTAGCTTATTCACACTTACGCGCACGTAATGGCCGTACCAGTCTAAAATAGCTGACTCCGGCCCTGCCTGTATGAGTACATCATTCTCATAGCTACTTTGTGTGTACCCAACCTTCCAACCTGCTTTGCTGTCAGTAGTCTGCTTTTGCATACTGTTGACAGTCAAGACTGGATGGTAGGAAGGCCTGGGAATGAGGCTAGCTGTTATTAACTCCCCCCCCCACACACACACTCTCAAATCAGGTAAAGGAGTTCTTCAAACAGCATCCCAATGCTGGCTCAGCGACTCGTGCATACTGCCAGGCCATTGAGGTGATCCGTGGAAACATCCTGTGGCTGGAGGCAAACTTAGAGAAATTGGACTCCTGCTTTACTAACACCATGGAGTGCTTTGCCTGAGCACATTTAGCTAGCTAAATGTATACATGTAGGCTGTACTGAGAGTCTGGAATTGCTTAATAATTTGTACTAATTTCGAAACCAATTTTGTTGGTAGTGCACGTGGGCAAGGCCGAGGGGCATAGATCCGTCAACAAGGTGGTCATGAAGACATGGGATGCTTGAATTCTAGAGAACAGCAGGTAATTCTGATATCTGTAGCGTAATACTATACCGCATCATGGGAGGTAATAGACACGGCTTTATTATCTACACCCGTATGCAGTGAAATATCGGGTGCTATGAAGGGGCGAAGGGAATATGTACAACGCCTCATTGCATGGCTTAACAATCACTGGACTTGACTAATAGACTAGTAGACAGGCGGTTTTCGTGCTAAGAATCAGTAATTTTACACTTCCTGAAAAAGACTCACCTGTGTAGGGTTGCATGCATCTGAGGGTATCATTTACTAACCAACTAAATACTTTTAAGTGACTAGTATATAGTAGGCCACCATTTGTTGCATAATTATTAGTTTCTCATCCCCCACCCGCACGTTTATTTTGGACCCACTTCGCTAGCCAATTATCACTATTATTGTGTGCTTTTCAATCTTGTGCTTTGTATACGTCGGTAAAGCTGAGTTGCATGTCGATTTGGGACTACTCAGTGCACTGTAAGCTAGCTAAAATGTGTCTCATTCCCAAAAGCATCACAGCGATCACCCCACAGATGCCACATTTCGTGCTTCTTTCACAGAGGGTTTGGCCGAACTTACATTGAGGTTGACAAATAATGGTATAATGGTAATGGCTGCCCACCCGCATGAACTTTAGAGAAAGTGCCTGATCAGAAACTGATATACAACAAATAGTGGCCGTACTGTAGGTAATGAATAATACAATAGCCTGTAAAGATCTGGCTACCCCAAGGCAATGTAGATGTGGCTTGGAAGGAATAATGAGTATTAGTACTTGATCCCTAATCAGCAAGAGAATAGCTGACGTCAATGTATCCTCAGATAGACAGAAGTGGGGAGTGATCCTCACCAAGAGAACACATTTTGGGCATGTATTCTTAGATGAAGGGCAAGTGGAATGTGCTGAAGTACGGATACGGAAATATGGAAACTGAAATCCAGAAACGTAAGTATTGAAGTGAGAAGAAAAGCCACTTATCAGTGTCTACAGGCTTACTGACTGACGACTGTACCCTGTAGCTAAAATCAATATGAGAGCCAGCACAGGGACCTTGGACTCCAGCGAGCACTAACACAGCCGTTTAGCATGACACACTATGTGTAGTCTTGTCTTAGTCTTGTTCCAAGATTGCGGTGACATTTGCTATCGCTGGTATTGCTAGTAGTTCTTGAGCCATTGTCATAGATTCTCAGCGAGAATCTTTGACAACACTTGCATCCGTATCACTATCACAAGAGCATCAGAAGCACAGAGCCCGCATGGTTGGCTCACAATTAGTCTTGGGTTGGATCTGGCCACTATGCACTGTACGTTGCATTAGTCTGGACCCAGACCCTTATTGCCCAGCCCAGACTGCTGTGGGGTGGCATCATAATAGCAACGCTCGCTGCAGTCTGAGACCCCAGCATCTGGCTCTCACATCAATGGAAGGCAGTCATGCTTTGGCTGCCTCAAGACACATAGTCATATTTTCCACTTGCCCAACAATGATGAGTGATGCCTAGACCATGGACAGACACCACACATTTGTGTTCTCTTGGTTGGAACCCTTCCCCCCTCTATCTACCCAGGTAGACATGCTCAGCAGCACTACCTGTGATTGAGATTATGCGCAATGGAAGTCAAGCTGGATGTTCACTCTGAACTTGCTTGTTTGCTGGAGTTTAGCTGAATTCATGAGTGCTTGAACTTTGATCTTGTTTGATCGCTTGCTCAACAGTGATGGCATGACGTGTGCCCATAGAGCTCGTGGAGGCCTCTGGAAGCCAAAAGTGTGACAAATCATTAATTTTAACATTATGTACAGGGCCTACAATATAATATGACTACAAGCCTCACCATGCTTGTGTCACAATTACCAAGCGTCGCTATGCTTACTGTGCTTGGCAATTACTAATACATGTTGACATTGCTGTGATGTGTATGCTACTCCATGTAATCATGTGTTGATCTGATTGTTCATGCCAAGATTCTGGCATGGTGGAAACTTGACAGTTGTAGTGTGACCGGACCCTCCTAGATCTTCCCTATGCAAAGGAGGCTTGTGAGACTGTCGAGCCTAGAAAATTCTTGAATGATACAAACTGTTAATCTGACATTCATACACAGTGAGGTTGCTTCATGAAGACATACAATATTCATTGTACCATGTATAAACTGTAGTGGTATGACACTCCAAAGATGGTGTGATTAGTTGAGTACTTGGGTTCAGAATGGCTTTAAATAACTCCAAGTTCAATCTCAAACGTAAAAGTTACCTGGGGAAGCATGTGCTCTGCATGCCCACATTACCTGAGTTGCTCCACTTGCTCCACCACTATGTTCTATACTGTGTATCTGATACTGGTAGTTGTAGCATGCACCTGAGCTATAGTAGTCTGAATCCAACACAACTGTCAGTGGATGATACTTGCTATGCAGTGCAATATGTGGTTCACCCCAACAAGCAAGATTTACACCTCTTTTGACCTTGTAGTGAGTATTATCTCGGGTAGTCTCTCCACTAAACCTACACATGCCTCATGATGGTGGATCTAGAGTTTGTCATTGTGTATGGGTTTCTGTTGGTAAAGTGCTTTGTTATACCCCAAGAATGCTAAGATGTAAGAAAAAGGATTCTTGTAAATAATTGCCAAGCCAGATAAAGCTACAGATATTATATCCCATCTGAGGACATATTTGTCAATTCCATGGTGCACATACCTCAGCAATCAAACTCATTTATCAACGAGCCTCCCTTCACCAGCCATCATCATCCCACACAGCAACTCCTAATGGGATTTTCCCACTTTTGTGGCATCACGTGTTCCATATGTAAAATTAGTGCTATGTGTATTGTGCATGCTGTGGTGCTTTGAGTGTGCTACGGTGCTTTGAGCTAAAGAATTAAAGCAGGGAATAGGTTAAGTTTGAAACAGTTTCTGGTTACATCATTTTATTAGATATTTACTAGTTAGATCCTGCATTGTACTGGGGCGAGCCTGAGCAAGTAGATGATTACATAAAAGTTCCACGTGTAAGTGACCACAGATGTGGGAAAATGCAGCTATTTGTCTAGCTGGACCAGCTACTATGGCCGTGGGCTAAGCTTCATACTCAAACCGTGAGCTAGCAGGGAAATCCCTGCTGTGTATTAGTGGTCTAGCTGGTCATCCATGCACGACACTTACCTGATGAAAACTCTGCCACCGTGCATTCACTCGTCTGTGACGCCTCTTGCACGGCCATCAAGAGTCATAGCATAGACTTATCTGGAAGTATGTATGTTGCTGTGTGTGCTGCAAACACAATCAACTTGAGTCGTCTTTGCTTCCTCTCTTGTACACGTGGACATCCAATCTTCTGGAAATATTTGAATGTACTCATTTAAAACGTATGGTAAGTATTTGTTCCAAAGGAATAAAAAAATCAACAAGCAAGCATACGCACACGTGTGCGCAATGCAGTCACGCTAGTGTGGGGTTCGTGCAGGCTTGCCCCAATAAGCTGTTTTTAACGCTTTTCACTGCCGTTGAGTAAGTATATTAGATGGTACAGTGTGCTGGTCATCCAAAGTTGCATAGTGGCCAAATATAAGGGTTAAGGCTGGGACCGGGAAATAACCTCCTTCCTTTTTGAATATAAACAAACATCTTTGTCTTGGTATCGTGATAAACTAATGTTAATCTTGCAAGCCAGACCCAACCAACCCCAGTGCGGATTGCTTTCAGTATCATGCACGGGAAGGAAGGGTCTGGTGACGTTTGGTAGGTTTCCGTGTGCTACGTCGCGATTGCTGCGTAGACAATCTGATTGGCTACAGTCACATAACTTTGAGCTAATCTCGACGTGTGAAACTGCTGAATCGGAAGAGCGTGGTGGCGAAGTTTGTTACCCACGCTAGCACTCATAGCACCTACTTAATTAATGGCTATATTAACCTCGTGACTTTCTGCATTCCATGTGCACGCGGAAACCTACCGAGAGTCACCAGACCCTTCCTTTCCCGTGCATGATACTGAAAGCGATCCGTGCTGGGGTTGGCTGGGTCTGGCTTGCGAGACTAAAACTAATGTCTGCCTTGAGGCTGAAGCTTATTTTGAAGAATCCTTGTGATTAGACTCATTCCCAGGCCCCACATTGTCTTGAAAAAGAACCAAGATCTCTGATGACACAAAAATGACACAAAGATGATACAAAATTCCAACCCTAATCCTAACCCTCTCCCAATTTTTTGGACGGGACCTTGGAACGAGGCTACCTGGTGATAAAAGCTTTTTAGCAAAGTAGCTTGTCCTGTTAAGACCTACTCATAAAACTTTTAGGTTAGTAGCACCAACTTCTAATGCATTCTAGCTATAGTAAATTTACAGTACTGAACTCGAAGTTCTTTGAGCATCTTCGGATGCAGTTTAGATTTGTTATCAGAAGGATAATGAATTATGGATACATTAACTGCGTAGTATACATGTATACTGGTATTTGTGAGTAACTATTAGTTGCATATGTAATAGATAATGCATGTTAGCCTGGGGTCAATAACCTCCCAACTCCGAGGGCAGAGCCCAAGGACAAGGGTGGTTATTTTAAACCATAAATCCCAGACTACCATGCATTAAGTTATTTTCTCCAACGTGATTGGTCCTTGTTGTTATTAGTAAACATACAAGGTGGTTTTCACTAGTTTTCACTATAAACAAGGTATGATATTAGTAAATATACAAGCTAGTTTACACTGTAAACAAGGTAGATAAGGATACATCATTTTACAACTTCCTGTGGTATATGAAACAGAATCTACAGATGGAAAATATTACCCACCTGTTACTATAGAAACAAGGGTGAAGTGGAGAAAATATAACCTGTTACCTAGGCAACACCAATGTAGAAACAAGATATGAGAAACATTCCTAATTGTCACCTAGGTAATAGGTTATTTTAAAATGTAGGAAATGTGCCATAATTGCCCAGTGTGCAATGGAGTTTAGTATTATTTCAAGCAGGGGGCTGGGTGAGTATTTGATAATTTGCTCAATACCATGCAATGCTGTCTTGCATGCAGTAATATGCAGTATCTCATATGAACTCAAGTCATGAACGTGTGCAAAGGGTACCACCATACATACATATAGCATCCATGAATATAGCCCACAACACATCAGCTTCATGTGTTACCCTGCACGCACATGTGTTGGTCGGTCGGTCGGTTGGTCGGTTGGTTGGTCGAGAATGTTGGAAAATCATGGCAATTGAGATGGCTATTTTGTGCACTTTCGGCTATTTCGTATTTCATGAGTCTCTGGATTGTTCCCATACCCAAACCACAAAATCTTCATTTGAGAATGGGACTGGGAGTGAAGCTTGGTCACATGCATCACACATGCAGACTACTATGTTCTATTTTGAGCGCTGTTTTTGATTTAACCATGCACCATCTGAAAATGGATGATAATCAGGACCATAGAGCATACTGTACCATTTCACCTTTTGATGTTTGATATGGCAAGCTTCAACATCTACTAATTTGTCTTTTCAAGAATACTAGTCTGGTAACTATTGTGTTCCTATAGTAACAGTTGCTCTTGCTCACTTTACCATTCTGCTGTCCTTGATACCTGCATGAGTGCCTTAATTTTTGATAACATAACATTTTTTATTACAACAGGGCCTAAAAACTAGTTGTTTTCCATTTGGGCTAGTAGTGTAAGCCACTTGAGATACGTATAGAACCTACAATACACAATAATGATTGCATGTTTTTGTATTGGTTGAGTCACTACCGTCAATTTCAGGACAGTACAAACAGTTTACTTCAGTGTTCAGTTACAGATACAAGTGGCTGAAGAATGTGTGGTTACTTGACAGAATATGAAAGCCTGTAGAGGTGTAACCAACAGGCTTGAAGTTGACTGTAGTGAAAAGTAACAGTCAAAGGTCTGTACTCAAAAGGTGTGTAAGTAAAGGTAATTAAGGTCCATTTGTTTTTTCTCTGAGTTAATTGACCAAATTTCTCAATCTCAGACCACCTGAGTTTGACAGGGGGAGCATACCCCCAGACCCCCTATGAAGGCTGGTATTAATTTACCATGTTTACTAAAAGGAACACATCTCTCTATTTAACTTTGTCCACTGAGAAGTTACTTGTACAATGTTCGGAACTCTATTAGGCATGCCACTTCACTTGGCTGGCTTGTTTGTTTTACATCCAGAGTGAGGCAGAGAGGCTGCTATACACTCAAGCACAGCAGAGGGTACATGATTATGGCAACACTCCTACGTCAACCAGCTCCCATCCTTTGACTCCTACTACACAACAAGTGGAGCCTATACCCAATTTGCCATACAAGAAAAGACCTGACCAACAACCATCCACCTCTCCAGCCAAGGCAACAGGACAGTTCAGATTTCTCGACAGAAGCTATACACTGCATACTCCATCCTGCTTGGTGCCCAGGCTGAATGAACTGTTCAAGTCTGTTTGTGAACGATATGAGGTTGCAGTAACAAATCGAGAAAAGATTGATGAAGCCCTAACTCTCTTCAAGAAAGTCCTAGAAGTTGATATGAATGCTTCTCTTTTGGATTGCTTCAAAGCATGGAAAGGCCACCTGTCCAATCCAAGGTTCACCGTCACACGCAGGGAGCCTGAAGGAGATGTGAAAATGGTCACAGTCAGTGCTGATGAAGTACCAAAGTCTAAACGCAAGGCTCAGAAACACCTTCGTAATCTTCTTGATGCTTGCTATCTTTTTTCACAGCAGAGAGAGTTCTTGCAGAAGCACATCATGTCTGATTTGACACAGATCAATCAACAAACAAGTAATCTGCAGACTCTGGCAAAACAAGCACGACTTAATCCCTCAGAACGAAGGCAGCTACCAAGGGTGGTAGAATTAGCTCAAGAGCAGTTTGCAGAGTTTCCTGGTGTAATCGACTTGTTTTCGAGTCAGGTGCACAGCTTGATCCATGATATAAACACTTCTGTGTATGTACTGGAAGATACCTCTGACCTATGATTATTGTGATATGATTTTGTGTAATGTGAATTTGACCAATATTCTTGTAGCTTTTAAAAAACTGAATTGTGTGGATTATGTTTTTTTTTTTTGTGTTCAGAAGGCTTGAGTGAATTCAATTTTTACAAAATAGCAATACAACAGTATCATTTTTACTTTGTAGTATTTCAATAATCAACAATCTGAAGGTATAGCTGCATAGCTACTTCCAGGTCAACCAAACGGGACTCAGACTTAAAGGTTATAACTCTTCTAAATCAGTACTCTGCAAATTAACACGATGGCAATCCTAAGTACACCTGACCACTCCTTTCAGACATCCACATTTTGGTGGACATTGATCTGCCTTTGAAGCTTCACCCTGCATGGAAGTGGAGATCTTACGGATTGTATATTTGTGTGAAATTGCACCGGCCTGAAGTGGCCTTTCTGGTGGTATATAGCTATATTAGTTGATAGTTTGAAGTGGTATCACAGTCAAATGACCATTCCTTTCACAACTGTTTTGCATGCGCCTCACAATTTTGCAAGTAGCACTTTTGTGGCTGAATACACTCCCACACTGTAGAGTATTACACCATGACGACTCCTTCCCTGTACATGTGGAATGTAGTGTGGCCAGTGAGACTAGACCATAGCCTATAGTTATTTGGAACACTGATAGTTTCTCCCACGTTCAGTCAAGCGTCAGTGTAGTCTGCCAGGCATTTATGTTGTATTTGTATACAGTACCTGTAACACTTAGCATCTCAATGGTTGCCAAGCTAGTTGCATAAAAAGTAATATAACTAGTTAATAGTCCCATGCACGCCACTTGTTAAAGTTGACCTATATTATGGCTATTTGCTTGACCACATAAGTAGCAATGTGGGAATAAGCAGAAGTTTCGTGCTAACTTGAGAATCACTACTAAGAAACTATGGGGCAGCTGTCTTGGACTTCTGATGCCTATAGTGATTGTCTCCCATATACCTAACAATGATCTAATTAATGTACACCATTAACCTTTGATATACTGATGTTGCCTATTCTATTCCAGTAGTATAGTGCTGAGATTTACATGTCTTTGGCTGTCAAGCATTTACAGTGATGACAGAATATTGACTCATCCTCTCGTGAATGTGTGTGGAGGAGAGTGCTGACTCCATTGTCTTGAGTTCACAGCTATATCCTATGTGCCAATTGTGGTTTAGCGCACTGTTGCTGTAAAAGTATATAGATGTGCTGCTTGCGTAAACCACTAACTGTGTGTACCTAGTAGACGTGCATAAGTACAAAAATCTGCTGTACTGCTGTGGCAATGCACTGTCACTGGAATTTTGGTCCTGGAAAAATGGTCCCTGGGCCAAAACTTGCGATGAAAGCTTTGGTCCACTGGACCATAATTTCTGGTAAAGTTGGTCCTACACTGAAAATTCTACTGTAGTTAGCTAGCTACTTGTGCTCCCAAGTAGCTATCTGCACATATACTACACAGTTTTATAGCATAATGGCTATTGTAAATTATGCATAGTGCCATGGTCATATGTCTTTAGCTAGATCTACTTGTTCACTATGCCATCTCACATGAAATGCTCTTCGAGACAGATTGTCATGAAATGCTTAATGCCGAGTATGTCTTAGCATGGTAGCTGCCTGCCATAGTGTGCATGTACGCTGCAAAACGCACTTACTCACTCGCTTGCTAACAGTAATTGACTAGCTACACAGTACGGTACCGTATTAGCCTCATTCCCAGGCTCTCCATACTGCAAGCGACGAAAAGTGGGTCACTCTAAAAGTAGGAATGAGAAACAGGAAATGAGAAATGAGGAAAGGAAGAAATGGGAAGAAGGTACATCCCATTTCACTCAGCAAACTGCTTACCTTTTGGAACTGCAGTCATCAAAATAATGTGATGAGAAAGTCATTGCATCATGGTTGGCAAGCTAGTACTTCACTGTTGGTAGCTTGTTAGTTTGTTAAATCCGTGGATTGTTCATACTTTGTTCCAACTTTCTACGAGTCGTCATTTTGAGGCTTCTTCAGTTTCTTGCTTCATTAGGGAGGCCACGTATACGTAACAAATGCATGTTTGATCTTCAGTGGATTACTGAACACACCAGCTCTGTGGAGATCAGACACTGGGTAGAAGAGGATAGCTAAGTGAGACAATTCTACAAGAATAATCAGCAGTAGCATGGATCAAAGAGCTGGAGTGTGTGCATATATAGGCTTAGCTGCTTTCCTCACCAGATAAGGGTAATGTGGTTTGGGAACGAGACTAAGGCTTACCCCCTCTAGCAAATACTTGATCTACTTTGCACATGTGCATACGTACATTGTTTTACAACTCCCAACTTTATACTGTGCATTTCCCGTTCCTATTTTTATAGTGACTCCGGAAAGCTGGGCGGGGCCTAGGAACGAGGCTAGTCATGACTAAAATTGGGCGGGGCCTAAGATTTCATCGCCTCGCCTCCGCTTTCGGGCTTGACTGTCAGGTGAAGCCTTAAAAAGCCGTCGTAACGAAGGCTGACAAATTGTACTTTTCACGGGTGAGCTTATACTGAACTAGGACTCAATGGAGCTGTATGGACAGTAACTAAGTAAGGCACTGCCCGTTTCATGGTCTTGTGCATATGCGCCGAGCCCTGCCCACTTCATATCACCTTGTGTCTCTTGTCCGCGCTGCAGTCCTGATCAGCTGGGCGGAAATGTTGTTAGCTAAGTTCAGTTATTACTGACTACTTGAATCTCGATACATGTAGCTTATTTGTGTAGCTACACCAGTGATGCAGTGATAAACATGTGCCCCCTACTGATATGTTGGCTTCCCATTCAATTTCACTTGGTTCAAGAGTTTTTCCCTTGTGAGAATGTTAGTAATACCTGCATAGTAGAATGTTAGTAATGTCTCTGAAGCTTGATGGATTGTGAGGGGGTTGATGGATAATAATTGTGTTTTTGATTTCTTTAATCACCTGTTCAATGAACCCTGAAACTGTAGTAACCATGCACTTGTGATCATTTTAACCAAGTACTTTTTGCAGTGTGTTTCTGTCTTCAGTGCATGTGTGTCTGATATTGACAAAGATCAAATTGCATCTCTTCACGTGATCCGGATAGCTTAGTACAGTGTTTGCATGCAGATTCATACCTGGCTGTGTGAAGCCTGAGGGCATGCAGTGACACCACTATCCACATCTAATGTCCAGTGTACTTAGCTAGGTAGATTTGTTTTGAAAGTAAATCCATCTAATGAAAGTGAGGCAGCCATGAGATAGTGACTGCATTCATATCCTAAGCAGAGCTAGGGAGTGGACAGCACTCTCTTGAACTTGTGTGACAACTGCAAACCAATTGGCTGGCATGAGCAACTTGCAAAGTCTCTTTCTTTACATCAAGCATACACCTTAGCTAGATACTTGCGATGGGCTCCTACAAGAAGGAAATATCTCCACCGTTGTCATTGCCAAGGTGTATCCTCTTCATCTTGTGTTGCATCATTTTGGCAGCCATGTGTGAACCCTGTTCAAATGTGATTGAAGTCAATAGTGAAACAGGAGTAGACTGCAGTGGTACCGCCCACAGTTTGGTGAACATAACTTGCAGCAGTTTGGAAGATGTCCTGAAGAGAGTTGCAATAGAACAGATGTCACATTCATTTGGAGAGTGTGTTGAAGTTATAGTGCAACCTGGCGACTACATAGTGACAGAACTAATTGTTGTTCGTCAAAATCTAGTGCTTCATGGAACACAGAATGTTACAGTGACATTCAGTCTGAATGAGACATTGTATCCTGCAAACACCCTGAAGCCATACTATGTGCTCACGTTTGCTGACAGTGATTACAGTGAGATCAGTGGAATAGACTTTCACACAAGCCCAGGCATCATTACCTTCCAGGATGTTACCAATTTCACTGTAGAAAACTGCTCGTTCAGGTATTGAGGTGTGAAGCTTATCTTGACCGAATGAATTCAATTGGGCATAAATACAATTGAGTCCACAAAGCATTATTATACATAGTAGCTAGTGTACAAAGACAACAGTACTATAGAAGGAATGAAGTATAACAATAGTTACACAGTCATGTTTCCCACTTTACCTTCTGCTTGGAAGTTCGGTAGCTAACTCGTATATAATTCTACAGTTGTAATGGTGCCCTTCAAGTGATGATAAACCATTGATCATCAATCTCATGTGCTTGCAGATATTTTGTCCAAGGTGCACTTGACATTTACAACTGTCAAACAGCCCTGATCACCGACTGTACCTTTGAACACAATGGACCAGTGTCAGTGATCAAGTCTGAGCAGTACAGGGGACATGCTGGAGGGCTCTCTGTTGGTTATCATCGAGAAGGAATGCTTTCATCACAACCACAACTCAGAGTGGAAAAGTGCACCTTTCGCAACAATACAAGTGATCCCATGGCAAGTATTCAGCAGAGCTCAACTCAGTTACTGCAACGATTTGCTTTTACAGGAAGGGGAGGAGGCTGTGCTATACTTGTAAATTCATTCTTGCCCTTAAGTGGAATGCTGGAAGACTGTACGTTTGAAGACAACTTTGCACGGACTCTTGGAGGGGGGTTATATGTTGCATTTGATGGACAGTTAGATCACTTAGTGGTTTTGAACTGGGTTAGGCTTGTGAGAAATTTCTGCCCTTCAACTGCTGGTGGATTGGAAGTTGGCTATGTGTCTGGATCAACTTCCGGCTCTGTCAGCTCACTGTTTGCATACAACTCAGAGTTTGTCGAGAATCGAGCAATGTTTGGAGCTGGAGTGTACCTGTTTACAGCTGGTAAGTAACCTGTCTTGCATTTACCAGCAGGCCATACAGTACAATGTTTATTTCAGAAACCACAAGTATGCATTCCGAACTTAGCAATGTTGTGTGTGCTACCGTCAAAAAATAGACAGTCACATTTTGTGTGTAAGTTATACATAGCCTTGTTCCCAGATTTCTCCCTAGCTTATTGGTCACACAATGTATGAGAAACGCAACAAAAGATTTGGGGAAAAGCCTGTTAAGTTATTAAGTGTCTGTGTTAGAAAGATGAGCTCTTATATACAAGATGGCACACTCATAAAGTGATGTTGGGCTTAGAACCCCACATGTGCATGGTGCACATACCAGGAGTCAGTGACCTTTTATGAAAGTACGGCATTGTGCAGGTCCTCTCAACTCTGATGGTCATCTGAGCAACTTTGCTCACTTTGAGAACTGCACTTTCACGGGAAACAGAGCAGAAGAGTTTGGTGCTGCCATGGGGTTCACATCTTTCCTTGAGTTTCAAAATGTACAAAACATCAGACCCTTTGAAATTGAAGGCTGGTGAGTGTTTTAAAACAGATGATGATATCAATGCTTAAACCCATCTTCACTTTGTAAATTGCTTATTCATGAAGACATTAATTTTTGTTGAACATTTCATAACACCCTGCTGTATATATATTTCATCTTGGTGTCAAAAATCAACACACCAAAAAAGGATTCTTTTAATGAATTCAGACAAAACTTGTTTATGATCATTTTGTGAACAGTAAAAGTAGGAATCATTTCCAGGCCTGGGAATAGATTTTCTTCTCATCTTTACAACACCACACTTCTACATTGCAGTACTTTTAACAGTAATGATGGTGGAAGTGGTGGAGCAGTGAGTGCAGCAAATATACCCCTGAGCTTCAGAGGAATCACCACGTTCAGGTCTAACAGGGGCCGCTCTTTTGTGGTGAGAAAATAACTTATTCCTCAGAGTTAAGGTTAGGGTTAGATTAAATTAGTGTAGAGACTTGAGATTAATACTGTATGTGATGGTAGGTGAACCCAACTGGATCGTTAGAGTTATTCTCATTCTCTTAGTCTACTTGATCTCCCTATAGGTACTTTGGTATGAAGTAGTTATAGATAGTATTTGATGTGCATCTAATTGTAACCAAGTATGAGAAGGGGGTTGTATCTTGTCTTCACCTTGTGCAAGTCCCTGGCTACCAAGACTGAGGTGCGTGGAAGTATCCATTTTATATCCAACGATGGGTCAGGAATAGGAGGTGGAGCCTTGTACCTCACATCCATGGCACAGTTGCAGCTCTTTCAAGGAGCTAACCTGACCTTTGAGGGGAACACAGGAGTGTGAGTAAAGAAGTATTTTAATCATTACCATGGACATCTACACGTCAAATTAGTAGCCGTAAACTTTTGATTACTAGCTATAACTACTTGCAAAACAGTGGTGTGCCTCACTGTCTGAATAGCTGTGCTGTCTCTCCTTCTTTGTGCAAGGAGCATTGCCAGTATACTATTAAACCACTTAAGGAGGAAGAGCATGTATACATTAACTTTCAAAAACTAAATACTACAATATATTATCATCAATCACTTACCAAAGAATTGGCCCTCTGATAGCTTCACATGTACACAGTATTGTAAACCATTTTCGTGAGTACATAATATTTTGTAAACATTGATTAAATGTACTAGCTATCATGTTTCCTGTAAGCTAGGTCTGATTAAGGTCATGAGTCCTGAAAATTTGTTTCTAGTACTCAATTTGAGTTCAGTAGATCGACTTTTCCTCAAACAAACCAGACTAACGGTCAATCTGACTAGTGTGACCTCACTTCTCCTTATACCAACTTTTCTGTGTTTTTGGCTTTATACAGAAGGGGTGCTTCTATTGTACTGGACTCATTCCGTGTGCCAGATGTGTACTCAAGATTGCTGTTCAACCCACTGTGCTTCCTCCTTTATGAGAATGTATCACAGTTTCCTGAACATTGGCAAAATGTGAGTAGCAAGGGGGTGGGGTGGGGGGTTAAGATATGGACATGTTAAGGTTCATTTGCAAACATATCATTCCCCAGGTGTCACTCACATTCACTGGAAATAGGGCTGTTGTTGCATCAGCAGTGCTCATGACAAATCTGGACCTCTGCTCATGGTTACAGTTTGAGAATCCTCATTTTGACCCAGCAAGGGTGCTCCGATGGGGATTTGTTCATTTAAGGTATTAAGTCCTCAGAGCTGGCCCTAACCCTAGTTTGCCTTAACCCTAAAATCCCTAACCCTAATCCCATTAACCCGAATGTTCCTAACCCTAATTGAGCCTATGAATCTAATTAAAGCCCGACATCTAAAATCTGGAGTGTTTCTGTCCATGTCATGAATATTAATGAGTTGGCTTTAACTAGACCTCAGCATTACCCATGAACAACCCTGGGTTCAGTCAGCTGTCCAATGGGAGGGTTAGGGTATGCTGACTTTCAGGAACCTCATTATTGATCTTCTGCTGAAACATTGTTGGCTTGGCTTGGGGTTGAAAGGAATGGGTGAATGATGTTGAATATTTATGAGTATGCCCTGAGCCTTTCATGAACTCAAACCCGAACAGAACTGGGATATGAATCTCATTAACCCTCTTTGGATACTTGTGAACGTTCTTAATATCCTGATTGAGATCAATGAATCTCATTAGAGGCATGTAATTCCGGCTGGAAGTCAGGCAATCTCTCCCTCATGCATATTAATAGTTGAATTTAGCTAGCTCTGTGTGGCATCCCTAATCAACATTCCATTCCGTTCATTGGTCCTCAAGAATATGATTAGTGGTGTCATGTTTGTTTGTGGTAGCACTGGATTGAGTTGACTTGACGAATGTAACATGTGGAATGTTCATAGTTCAGTTGTGTGCAGCATCGAAGTCCTCAGCCTCCTCAGTCTAAGTGATCAAACTGCAATGAGGTACCTTCTGTGTGTACTAATATGGAAATATACTTGCAGTGATGACAATGTGAACACAGCTCACGAACCAGATGCTTTCAACCCAGAGTGGTACATACAGACCCCTGCAAAGAAGATCAATGTTACCATAGATATTGTAAGTTAAAAACAATCTTACAGGTCAACGTCACCTTCCAGTGTATTCAGAGCTTGTTTTCCTGGGCTCTGTCCCATTTCAGCTATCGGCCTACCCTGGGGAACAGTTTCAACTAGGAGTACAGGCATCTGATGAACTGGGCAGACCCACTGCAACAACATTTAGACTGTCTGAAATGGGTGTAAGTGCGGAGAATCATCAATATTTGAACTACTTTGATCCAACATAATTTGTATCTTGATAGGTATGTTTTATATAGCAAGTCCAAACCTCACTCTAAGATGCTCACAGAACCTAGAGGTTTAGTGCTGCAGATTTACCTTAGTCAAAAGGTTTATTGCTATAGATCTTTATCATAAGGCTTTATCAAAGGAGCAAGCTTCATCTTCAAGGGAGGTGTCAGACATGAGTTTGATTAACACTGATAGCAAGGCAGACCTTTATCTGCTACACACTTGTGCACGTCATTAACCATAGCATTGCAGTGTGGTAGAGTGCTTAATACTCGTAGCATTAATTTATATATAGGCATATGGAATGTTGTAAATAAAAATAAGTAGGGAAACTCTTCTGGATTCGCTGTGGAGGGTGAGGGTGGTGTAGTACCACTTTCTAGTGCTTTTTGGTGAACAAAACTTTCATTCACACACCATAAAACTAACCAGTATGCACTCAGACTGAACGTCTATTGTTTTCTCTGGGTGTGAGATTAATTTGTTTGTATATAGTTATTTACATGAATTCTTTATTTTGCATCTTGCAGTGTAATGTGCATTATGATGCTGCAATATGACTTGTGTATTATAATATGTGCAAATTTTATTTATGTGCATATGCAAGTCAGCACCTGTGTGCATAAAGTTGTGCTGCAAATTGCATTGTCAATGTTTATGACAAGTATGTACTAGTCTTGCCCCTTTCAGCCACATAAGCTCATGAAAAGTTGTGTATGCTTGTATTTTATTAGGTACAAATGCCTCCCACAAACAGGCTCAAGATAGAATGCATAAATAAAAATCAGTTGTATTGCAAATTTGCATAGCATTACATATTTACACCAAGAGCTGTATCGTAATGTGTATGCTCTATTTATGACAGGAAGTAGCACACTACAGATTCAACCCAATGGTATCGACACATGACCAAATCAGAGACTTCAGCCTCAATGCCTCATTCTACACTCTTGCTGGGGCTTCAAGACAAGCAGAAGAGGTGTTTGTGGAATCACTGCTTGTAGAGGTGTGCATGTTAATGGACAACTTAGTACAGTGCTAGCCTTATTTTCAACCCCAGCGTTTCCATACTACAGTGATACAAAGCTGGGTAGAAACCTGGGAATGAGGCTAGTACAGTGTTAACTGCTTTCTAGTTTTCTGCTGTCCACATGAATGCAACCTTGGGCTGAAACTGAGCAAAAAAATTGCGTCCACCCTTTGTGAACTCTTTTACCATACTAGGAACCTGATCAGGACTCCTTCACTGTGGTATCCACTAGCTGTCCTCCTGGTTATGTGCTCTCTGCTGCACCACTGCAAGGCAACATGTACACCACCTGTGAGTGTGACTACCAGAACCCAAACATCCTGGACTGCAATGGACACAGTATAACCCTCAGAGTGAGTAGACTACACCTAATGTTAGCTCTGTCCAGTGCCACAGATACATACATTATCTCCCAACTATTCAGGAAGGTTTGTGGGCTACACAGGAAAACAACTCCCAAGAGCTTGTGTCTTACCCGTGTCCACCCCAATACTGTCAGTGTTCACTTGGGGTCCAAGGAAGGACTGCAACTTGCAGCTTCACCTTTGATAGCCAGGACAGTGACAGCCAGTGCAGCTGTGACAGAGAAGGTGAGCCATGCATATGTGTAAGAACTTTATATATGCACATATACAGTACTGCTGGCTTTACGTAAAATTGTTGGGTCATACCTACCACACGGCAGGTGTACTGTGTGGAAACTGTAGGAATGGTTATGGAGTGAGTGTGTTGCTGAACAAGTGTGTCACATGTCATGATGCCTCAGGAATACTTATTGCTGTGCTAAGTGAGTATCAAGCTTAAGCTTGTAGAGTGTATGTACGTACATGGTTACAGATATTTTTCTCTGCAGTTCTTGTAGATGCTGTTATATTGACTGGCTTAATGTTACTGATGAATACCTTCCCCACCTGGCTATACCCATGTGTATTCTACTTGCAGGTGGGTGTGCAATAATATTTGATGTGACATTGAAACAACAGGGTAAACTGTTCACATACTATGAGTAAAAAGTAGCGGTTTGCATATTTATGCAAAAAATTCCCCCCTCTGTTAATAACCTGCAGCTTTAGATTTAGATTTAGATCATCAGGCATTTCACCTTTCCTTAGGTTCTTCCATACCTGACAGAACACTTTCCTGTCACATTTGAGAAACTCCACTTCTATGTGAGTTGTGTCTGGTCATACCTACGTATACCTACTCTCACTGAACTCAATTTCTACATCTAGATGATTTATTATAGCACACCACTAAACATGTAAATATTTCCTTAGGCTTACTACATGAGCAGTGGTCTTAGTTTCTATTACATCTATGACTTCTGTCTCTACCACGGAATGAGTGCCCCAGTCTCCTACCTCCTGAGGTACTTGCCCCTCAGTGTAGCACTGGTCACCTGCTCCACTGTGCTGGTGATAAGGTGAGCTACTGTATTATTATGCAGCTCAAAAGATTAAAAATATAAAATTATTACTATCTTGCAATTGTTGGCAATATTGTTTATTGTGACTGTTGATTTAAGCAGGATTTGGACCAAGTAGCTAGCTACTAGGATAAGCAAATGTACAGCTGTACATGTCACATTGTGCAAACTAATATATCTCTGACCTTTTTTTAGATATATCTACAAGAAGCCTCGTGATCCATGGTATGGTTTGTGGTGGATAGTACTGCTCATGTACACCCATGTGGTACACACATCCATGTCCATACTCAACTGCCCAATCCTACCTGGAAGAACGGGGGATTACGTGCCAGTGAGTGCAGTGAATGATTGAGTTACTATATATGGGTTAGCCAATCATATTAGTGACTCTCATCATTCATGTAAATCAAGAGTGTTGTATGAATATCATGTAGAAAGTGTACACCTATTCTCTCTTTTTGCATAATGTGCTTTTGGAAGTCTCTGTCCCTACTTCTGTGCTCTCTTTTTCCATGTAATTTCTTATTCCCTGCCTTGTACTCTGTAGCGCTGGTACATCAATGGCAATATCAGCTGCTTCACTGGAGGCCATGCTCCTCTTGGGCTCCTTGCCATCATTGTACTGACCTTCTGCCTGTCCATCATTCCCATCACCCTCATCTACTCAGTTGGTTGGCTGCAGGTTGGCTCAATGAAATTGTACACTGTGCGTATCATCTGGTACAAGCACATGTATACATGTGAAGAAATTAGAAAATTAGAACCAGAGTCAAAATGGAACAGACCGTAGAATGGAAGATAGGATTTAGAATGGAATAGAAATTTGCATGCAAGCATAGGCAGCAAAGTGGGATTGGTCAGAGGTTATTCACAATGCATAGAAATGCTCCCTTCCATTTTATTAAACTCTATGCAGCGTCCTGGCTGGCTGAGACACACTGCAGAAATTGTGCAGAAAGGATTTAAGGAAAGGTACAATTGGTGGACCATAGTTGAGCTAGGGAGGAGAGTGCTACTGCTGCTGTTTGTTGTGCCTTTTCCTGGAAATGATGTGAGTAATATGTATTAGTTTGGAAGTCAGTATACATACACTTGATGTGAACCGTGATTATGTCATCAGACGTACCTGAATGTATGTAAGTGCATAGTACACAGGCTACACATTTCGTGATAATGTGTCATTCATTGACTAGAGCTAGTAAAAATCTCTCCAATACTCCAGTATCCAGCAATATTCATCATCTTGGTGATAATAGCTGTGTTTGGGTATCTGCAACCGTATGAGAATATGTACTGTAATATTCTGGAGTCTCTCCTCTCCCTGGATGTTCTTGTGCTTCTGTTGATGAGAAACACAGAGCAGATCTCAGAAGAGCTACAAGTCCTGCCACAACAAACCTCAAACATGACCACAGAGGGGACATGCAGGAGAGCAGTGGAAGGAATCACAGGATTCAGTTGGCTGCTCTTCCCATTGTACTACTTCCCACCAGTTGTGTTTCTGGTAGCAGGGGCCACTTGGGTGACATTTAGTGTAAGGTAAGTGCAACTATAGGCAAAGTAGCCAACTTGTGATGACATCACATCCGAAGATATGGGCCAAATGTTTTCAGTTCAAGATCAGCATTAATGATCAGTTTTAAATCTCCTCATCGTGAAATTAGTTATTATGATATGCATGCATGCTTACGTCTTCAACTGTGTTGAAAGATTGTTGCTGTCAATTCAGAAGTGTCAATACATCTCAACAGGCACTATATCCTAAGGAAACACCAAAGCAGCACAATCACAGAACCCCACCAAGAAGATGATGTTGGAAGGATCCAGCAACCAGCAACCACCACACACCTTGACTTGGAAGCTCTGGAGGAAGAACCAAATCCTGACAACTCAGGTCTTGACAACAGTGTTGCTGTTACATCAGATCCTATCAACACTACCTTGTAGAAGTCTTTAAAACTGGGTGGATGTAATCAAACTGTATGGGTGATGTACCATATAATCCCAAGTTCAGCACTATAATTAATGTTCTGTTTTGATTGTAGGCTTCACTTGGGAAGTCACAGTGAATGAAGCTAACTATGGGTAATTTGGAAAGTACATGTTGTTTTCCCAATTTGCGCCGTTACCAAACTATTAAACTAATAAGTGTGCATGGGTTTGTGCACACTGCATGAGTCTAAGACATCTATGTTAATACTGTTTATAATCAGGATTTACCACCTTTTTACCTGTGGTTTTGTGAGTAGGGTTACTTACCAGATTGCAGTCCATTCTCTACCTCAATCTTCTGTCATTTTCTGTCCTTAATCATCATTGATGCCAGATGTTGTTGCTGCACAGTTTCTCTTTAGTGCTTCCATGCACCTCACACCTCTGAGCTGCTGATCTGTTGTGACAGCAGTGCAAGACATTATGGCATGGCAAGATAGCCATCTTGGATTGTAACATGCCAACATGACCTCACTGGGAGACAAGGATGGCTATCTCATGCAAAAGGGGCCGTGTATGCTACATTTCATCAGTAAACCAGTTGAGCATGTGGCTTTAGCTGGGTTTCAGTTGTCTGCAGTTCTTTAATGATTAAAGTCACAAAAAAGTTTTCCGAATGAAAACAAGCGCATGTAGGGATGGAACCCTCAAAAACCAGCCAAACAAGATGGGAACGACACCACAACACATTCACACCATCCCTACATCTTGTGCCATTTTATTATTATTATTAAACGAGCAAAGTAACCGCACCCCAAGATGCTTATAAGAGGTAAAGTTTGCTGGTAGCCCACTGCTACTTAGCTACAAGACCTGAAGTAGGTTTTAGAGATCAGGATTCTGTGCTGCAAATTTTCCTGAAGTGGAAAGCCTGAGAGTTCAGAGTTTTGTGGTTTCTTAAAAAAGCTTTACCTTCGAGGGAGGAGCCAGACATGAGTTTATCAATTGTGAATAGCAAGGCACGCCTTCACCTCCTTTATACTCGCGCATTACGCGCGTAATATCAGCCCGAAGCGCGCTCAATACACGCAATGATTTTATACGTAGTATATTGAACGTGTGACGTCACGTAAGCGGAAAAATCGCTTCGGGAGTTGCTGTGAGGGGTGACAGTGGTGTAGCTGGTGAAGGGAGAGTTGTTGGTGTACCAAAGTTTCATTCATGGGGTAAGTGCACCATGCCATTAACGAATATCAACTCAGATTGGATGTTCAACGCTTCCTCCGGCCTGTGTATTATATTAATTAATTAATTAATTAGTTATTTACGCGGGTCCTTTAAGTTGCATCTTGGGGTGTAATATACAACACACCACTACAGATGCAGGGGTGAAAATAGACTAATTAGTACATATTGTATAAATTAAGTCATTGATCTCTGAAGGGTTTTCATGAAGACGAAGATGACGGATAACTTCAGCACAGATGCCATGTTGGTGATGATAGGGCTTTGCGAATTGATGACCAAACATGGCATTAAACCCAGTTTGAGTAAAAGCCAGCACACTGGAGTCACGAAAAATGGTCTTGACAACATAAGAGGGACTAGACAATGCACGGGAAAGGAGAGTGGAAGACCGGGATTGAACCACGTTGAAGACCTCTTAGACGTCCCAAGCCACGGCGAACCGCTCGGAGAGGCCACTCTATAATGCAAGCGTAAGTTAGAATCCAAGCGACGCCATTTTTCTCCCTCAAAAACCGGTACGGCCATGGCCGTACCGGCCATATCATTGCCGCCCGCCCTGATTTATCAAGCTCTTCAGTCGGACTTGCGACCCCAAGTATGGTTCTCTAAACTTTCAACTCTCCGATTTCACCTCGCACACATGAGATTCGGTAAGCTGTCGTCATGGTTCAACGTTATATCCAACAGAGCGCTTATCCTTGATGCTAGTCTTCCTGGCTAGCTTTTTTTTCCAAACAATGCTACTCTATGGTGGCTATAAGCCACAGAGGATCAGCAAAGGCGGCACACTGATGTGGGTTGGTATGAATGTGCTTTATGTAGAAAAAGACCCCTATACTATAAGGGTCTTTTTAATGTACACTGATCCCTATACTATATGGGTTTTTCTTATGTACTACTACTTATGGGTCTTTTTTATGTATACGAAGCTCCATATACTATATGGGTCTTTTTTATGTACAAAGCCTCCTATATATATAGGTCCATCTTATGTATTGTTCCACCCATTCTACATAAGATGATCCCTATATATAAAGTCACAAAAAAGTTTTCTGAATGAAAACAAGCGCATGTAGGGATGGAACCCTCAAAAACCAACCAAACTAGATGGAAATGACACCACAACAATTTCACACCATCCCTACATCTTGTGTCGTTTTGGCAACTTTGTTTTGTGTTTGTTAGTTGTGTGCATTGGAGGGTTGTGGAAGGCAGTAGGATGGGTAGTTGTGGGTAGTGCTGGGTGTGGAGTGCAAGTTCATGAGTATAGGGAGTGAGTTATGTTGTGGGTGGCTGTAATGTAGTTGCTATACTGAGCATGGCAGATGTAGTCTGTCTTGAAGTAGTCTCACAAGCCAGACCCTTTCTGTGTAACGCTGATCGCTTTCAGTATGCGGCACGCGGAGGGAAGAAGTTTGATGTTTGGATTTACAATTTCACTTCGAAGCGTTTGAATTTATGACGATTCTTAGTTCCTCTGCGTGCCGATACTGAAAGCAACTGGTGCTGTGGAACGGAAAGGGTCTGGCTTCTGAGACTAGTCTTGAATGTAGAAACTGCATGTGGAGGGCATGAGCTGGGTCTGTATGGTATGTCATGTTGTGAAATCTTATTGCTGCTGAACATGGCAAATATGGATTGTCTTTTATGTAGAAGGCTGTATATTGTTCAGTGTTCATTTAGTGGGTGTGAATAGACTAAGTGCATGTAGAGATGTGGTGTACATAGTTGGCAAATGGCACAAGATGTAGGGATGGTGTGAAATTGTTGTGGTGTCATTTCCATCTAGTTAACCCTCGGCGTGCATGCGCACCGAGGGTTACGGTAGTTGTCCTGTGTGTCTGTGTGTGTGTGTGTGTGTGTGTCCATTTTCTCTATTCTGCCTTCTCGCGCTTTTAGGCGTTCAACGAGAGGTATCAGCGGCTGAGGTATCAGCGGCTACAGCGCGGAAAATCCAGTAAAATAAAAAAGCCGTTTTCTCTAAAACTGCTTAGTTCAAAAGTTAGAAGGGTTAACTTATAAACTTACGGCGACTAAGTCAGCCATTTTCTTCACGTGCAATGTTTCCGTTAGTCTCGTGCCCAGCCGGAAATAACCTACGGAAAATCCGTCTGGTAACATTGCGCGCCTTTCTTGGGCTTTTGCACACGTCAGCAGGGTTTGAACGCGGCCGGCGCTGGCCATATATGGACGTTCTCACCTCTACATGGCTTCAATTATCACCAATTAGCATCCGCACAAGCGCTAGGGCGCCAGTGGGCCGCCGCAGTAATTGGACATGCTACAATTTGATTGGCACGTTCAAATAACTCCGTCGTAAGTAGAAAAGCCCTAGAATCGAGTCCAACGTTACCAGACGGACTTTCCGTAGGTATATCCGGCTGGTCACGAGACTATGTTTCCGTATACCTCTCCGTAACACGTACGTAGCGGTAATGTGTGATCACGTGACTTGGAGCACGCGGTATAGTGTTTTCCGTCGAACGCTTGTGACTGTCTTTACGAGAGGTTCAGAAAGGTATGCCCACAGTGTAATACCGTAGTGCATGCAATGGAGTGCAATAGGTCTATGCGTCTGAGAAAGGTATGCGCACAGTGTAATACCGTGGTGCACGTGAAGAGGTCAGTTTGTGACTGTGGCCATGCCTTCGCATCGAAGAAAGGAAAGCACAGTGTACAGCTGTTGGGGAGCCTGAGAACGCAATGAAACGTAGAAAAGCCTTACTGTCTGAGGAAGGGTTATTAGTGGGGAAGGAGAGAGACAAAGTCCGCAAAACGAGTAAGAGAGCTTCTGAAACACGTGAGCAGACTTTGCACAGGTAAGAACAGAACCAAACACATCTGGCAAGCATGACAGCTTCTATTGTTCACGAGACAGTGATCGATTCTAGTCAACACACAAGTACAATCACATGCACTGCTGCGCCGAGGGTTTGGCACTTCAGTGCCTTTCATTTGGCTGGTTTTTGAGGGTTCCATCCCTACATGCGCTTGTTTTCATTCAGAAAACGTTTTTTGTGACTTGTTCCTGCTGTTTTTTTTTGTTTTTTTTTTGTGTAATTTATTAGGAATGGTAACAGAGAAGAGACGTGGAAGGGTAGGCTGAGGGGAAGATGCATGGTGTGTACAGTATGATAGTACAGAACTTTTTTGTTCACAAAGAACTAAGAATTGTTATAAAGTCAAATGCTTCCAAGTGAAATTGTCAATCCAAACATCAAACTTCTTTATCTGGGGGGTTTAGAACCCCAAGCAAAGCCTCATAAAACCAAGTGCAAAGCACATGAGTTTTATGAGGCTTTGCACACAGGCTTATAAATCCATAGATCCCTACGCTGTGGTGTCAAACCGATAGATACTCACTGTAAAACAGTTGCTGTATTTGGTGTCTTACGACTCAATACTACATGTATGTGAGCTCTGTGGGCACGAAGTCTGCAGAGAGTTTTTGGTGAACCCAATAGTAGTCCACATGAAGTGAGCGAGAGCTGAACAACTGCCTGTTTCTGCGGCCGCCTCCTTTAGTGTGCATGGAAGTTTTTGAATGAAGCCACCATTGACTCGGTGCTACTAGCTGCAATAGAGCAATTAGAAGACCAAACTACCAATAGGCTGCTAATTGCTGCGTTGGAGGAATATGAAGACTCGGGCACAACACAAAAGGAGGATGTTAAGAAGACACCAGCCAAAATGCTACCATTAACTCTAGGTAAACTTGTATTTGTACTATATGCATTTTTGTTGTAAATGACTATAACAAGCAAATTTGAAATGTGAAAGTTGAAAATAAAAAATTGAATATCAGTGGCTAGTGTTCTAAGTCCTATAATCCACCTAGATACGAAGTACTTGATGGTTAAAACACTAGCTGGCAAGGCCGACCAGGTAGTGTTTTAACCATCAAGTATACCTCGTATCTAGGTGGGTTATATGACTAGCAACTGACTAGATTACAAAATGACTTCAGCTATGGTCTAAATGGAAGTAGAAACCGCTGTACTTGCAAACTACATGTGCTTAGTGTGGGAGTCCTCGTATTATGACACATATACACTTTCATTTACAGCAGCTCTAGCAATACATACCTTATAATACTTCTCCTGGAAACATGCACATCTCCCATGTTTTGCGTTATACTATATACCTGACTTTGGCTGTTGCCGTCCGAAGTTCATCTTTCACGGTAAGCTAGTTCGCTGAACACGTGGTCAGTTGAGCTTCCGGGGGGGGGGCGTAGTTTCTATGAATAATGTTATTGTAGCAAAATGGCGTATAGCACTAAGCATTAACATCGGAGTGCTTGGGAATCGCTGAAGAATAGTTCGAGTTCTACGATAACGATAACGATAAGTAGTGAGTGCAATACCCGGTGATTTATGCTGTTTTTTCGCGTTTGAATCGTTGTAATAGCTTCAGCCGTTACCGTGCTTGCCTGGCTGACAGTTACACTGACAGAAGAAAGAAAGAAGAAAGTCGGAAGATAGACGATTTGCCCGTTTTAGCGACTCGCCGGTCTGGTACTTCAGCGATGCCCTCCAGCAAAGTTAACGGTCCCGTTGCTCATGGAAGCACTCGGTAATGCCTGATATGGCTAATAGAGGCCTTTGACTAATCTAACGTAGACATTTCGAGCGTGTCATTTGTGCACTTTTATTGTGGCCGCCATTTTTTTCCGGGGTCATCCCTACATATGGCGTACTACCGTACGCCATGATACAATATCATAGCTACTATTATGGGTCCATCTTATGTACACTGATTATTGTGGGGTCTTACTCCTGTACATAAGATGGTCCCCATATATAAAGTCACAAAAAAGTTTTCCGAATGAAAACAAGTGCATGTAGGGATGGAACCCTCAAAAACCAGCCAAACAAGATGGGAACAACACCGCAACACATTCACACCATCCCTACATCTTGTGCCATTTTGCCAACTATGTTTTGTGTTTGTTAGTTGTGTGCGCATAGGAGGGTTGTGGAAGGCAGTGGGGAAGGTATTGCTGGGTGTGTAGTGCATGTTGATGTGCATGGAGGGTGTGTTATGTTGTGGGTGGGTGCAATGTAGTTGCTACTGAGCATGGCAGGTATAGTTTGTCTTGTACGCAGAAACTGTGAGCAGTGCTGGGTCTGTATGGTATGTTAGGAGTTTTAAGTTATGTTGTAAAATTTTATTGCTGCTTATTGTCGACTCATTTGTTCATTACATCATGATTACGTATTCTTATTACTATATCAGGTTCTGTATCACGAGATCATTGTTAGTCCACATGTTGAATGAAATTTGTTGAGGTGAGTTTGTGTAAGGGATACAAACAGCTCTGAAACTAGCTAAATAGAACGAAGTGTAATTATCAGTGTAATTATCCTGCAGTCTCTTACACTGCTGAATGTGGCAGATATGGATTGTCCTTTATGTGGAAGGCTGTGGAGTGAGCAGTGCTGAGTACCGTGAGTGTGTAGAGAGTTTTTTGTGTGTGCTTAGTTGGCAAAATGGCACAAGATGTAGGGATGGTGTGAATGTGTTGTGGTGTCGTTCCCATCTTGTTTGGCTGGTTTTTGAGGGTTCCATCCCTACATGCGCTTGTTTTCATTCGGAAAACTTTTTTGTGACTTGTTCCTGCTGGGTTTTTTTTTAGAAATAGTAAGAGAGAAGAGAGGTGGGAAAGGAAGACAAGGGGAAGATGCATGGTCTGTAAAGTATGAAAGCATAGAACTGTGGTGTTCACAAAGAACAAACAATGATTATAAATTCAAATGCTTCCAAGTGAAATTGTAAATTTATTTATGGTGTTTAGAAGCCAAAGCAAATCCTCAAATGCAAAGCACATGAGATGCTTATAAATTCCATAGATCCTAACGCTGTGGTATCAAACCAATAGATACTCACTGTAAAACTGTTGTGTAATGGTGTCTTACGACTCAATACTACATGTATGTGAGCTCTGTGGGGACGAAGTCTGCAGAGAGGTTTTCATAGCCTCGTTCCCAGGCCTCCCCTGTTTTCGTTCTTCGGTTTGCGTTCAGTATAATACACGGCAGCGGAAGAGCGCGAAAAACGGGGAAGGCCTGGGAACACCTATCACGTGAATGACGTCAGGTGGACGCAATGTGGATGTGCCCAACTTCAAGTACTAGCTGCAATAGAGCAATTCAAGGACCAAGCTACCAATAGGCTGCTAATTGCTGCGTTGGAGGAGTATGAGGACTCAGGCACAACACAAAAGGAGGATGTTAAGAAGACACCAGCCAAAATGCTACCTTCAACTAAACATTGTATGTGTACTATATGCATTTTTGTTGTAAATGACTATAACAAGCAAATTTGAAGGAAGTAGAAACTGCTGCACTTGCAAACTACATGTGCTTAGTATGGGAGTCCTCACATTATGACACATACACTTTCATTTACAGCAGCTCTAGCAATACATACCTTCTCCAGGAAACATGCACATCCCCTCTCTATGTTTTGCATTATCATGGCGTACGGTAGTACGCCATATGTAGGGATGACCCCGAAAAAAAATGGCGGCCACATTCAAAGTGCACAAATGACACGCTCGAAATGTCCGCGTTAGATAAGTCAACGGCCTCCATGAGCCATATCAGACATTATCGAGTGCTTCCATGGGCAACAGGATCGTTAAATTTGCTGGAAAGCATCGCTAAGTATACCTGACATCAAGTCGCTAAAAAAGGCAAATCGTCTATCTTCTGACTTCTTTTGCTCACCACGATAGCACGACAACGGCTGAAGCTATTACAACGATTCAAACGCGAAAGATCAGCATAAATTACTGGGTATTGTACCCACCGCTCATCGTTCTCAAAGAAAGAAGTCGAATTAATCGGCGATTCTCAGGTAACCCCACGCTTATGCTTGCTGCTATACGCCATTTTGTTAGAATAGAATATTCATAGCGATTATGTCAACAGAAGTTCAACAGCTACAGCACGTGAAGTTGGCATGCAGCTGCGGTTATTCTACTTCCGTAGAGAACTTCCCAACAGTCGTGCCGCAACCGTGACAAACCGGAAGAATTTTGGTTGCAGCGGAAGTAGGCGTGGCATATAAGATGGCGAAAAAGTGACCGTTCACAAGTTCGATGGTTCTGACAGCACACCTGGCCGTTTTTAATCGCTTTTGGATGCTATTCTGTTGGGATAAAAAGGTTGAAGTCTCGCCTGAGTTGCTGAAAGGTGCTTCTTTTTGCGTTCATACTTCCATTTTCGGGCTGAAGCGGCTGACCTCGCGGGTTGCTCCAAGGTCTATCACGAAGTTATGTCCTTGTCACGGACGAAAGGTGAGCGGAACAGTCCATTTAATTTCATACAAATGTTGTCCTATGTATAGGCATGCAATGTGATGTATATGAACCACTGAGCTGCTGCAAAACAAAAGTGTACCAATTTTGTTTACAGTGGTGTCAGGGGTGTGTGTATAACAGTATTGTAGGTTATAGTGATATCAGCTGCTATAGGCAAAGTGTGGGTTATAGTAATGACAGAGCATCTCTCAGTGGTTTGATATAGACCTGATCTGCACAGTTTTCAGCTACATTCCTAGACTTGACTGTGGTTTATGTGAGAAAATACTAAAAGTTTAACTATGTTAGCCATGATCGACGTCGGTCTTTTGGGGTTCAGGAGTCACAAATACTGTCTACTCCACATTATTTGGTTTCATGGGATAGCTATGCATGGTGTGGTATATTAGCAAGGCCCTTGGACTTCAGTCTGGATCACAGGTTGTCCGTAACAAAAGTGTACCCAAGTTTGTTGATGGTGCTACATAGGCATGACGAAACATGCATGCATGGAGACTTACCTCGCTTTCACAGACCGGTAGCATCGCTGTAAATTATTTCACTCAACCATGAAGCTAGAACAAGGGACCTCTGCTATTTATGAGCATGTGGCTTGGCTTTTCAGACGTAATCCTTTCTTCAGATAGCTTATAGCTGAAGTGAGCGCTTAGTCACAGTGTATACTCGGTAGAGCTGTTCAGCATCACACTTATTCACTGCTTATAAGCTTTTGGTAGCATGGATGGTGACTTACTTTGGCTTTGTCTAAGCTACCTGCCAGACTGCATGCTCACAAATACCAGTGGGCAGCAGAGATTTTTTGTCAAATACCAGACAGAACTAGTTGACTATTCCGTGTTTTAGTAGGTGGAATGGGGCGGAATGTTCTACCATCATTCCGTCCTGTTCTAGGTTTTAGTAATGATCCAGTAAAGAGACATAACAATTGTGCCAAGCTTTACAATATCCTGCTGCCTATATGAGAAGTCATCCATCCATGTCTACATGTATTTCCACCTCCAGATGACACTGCCTGAATCAGAGTGGACATCTGAAGCACTTCTTGTCCTGATAATCAGGAGGATCGTCAGGATTGAGTCCCCCTCACACCACAACTCCCATATGCCTGAATACCTTGAATTCACTGCCTACATGTAATCTAAAAATCTATGCCAGTTAGATGGCATTTGGCTATGCTTTTTTGTTGGCTTTATGCTATGTATGTTTTTCAATATACAAGTATTAGGTTATCAACCACAATTAATCAGTACGTATGACTTCAAACCATCCTGGCAGCTCTAACCCTAACCCGCAACATGGAACAAAGATGATTTTGGGTTAATCCATAGCTGTTGAAGCTCTCTACACTTTAAGCACAGTTTGCAACTCCAGGGAATAGCAAAACAAAAGTGTACCAAAGAAATACGTTGTCACACAAAAGTTCCAGAATAGCCGCACAGCTGCGGAGCACCCACGAATGGCAGGTACCGTTAAGTAGCTCTAAGTAGTCTTATTTAGCGTACAGAATTTCGTGCTTTCCACTTGAAGTATACGGCAGTAGTGTTGCTAAAACTACACGCGGAGTGAAGCGGACCTACCCTGTGCGTGGGCGGACATGTGCAACCAAAACATTGAAACGGAACGTTTCCGTGCACGGTTGCGTTTCGACTGCCAAACGATTGCATATGTTGCTACTTTCATACAGCAGTTGACGTACTTGTGCTGGATTTGACAAGGAACGCAGTATGCGTAACGTCCACAAGAAACGGGCGCGGGATAAGCAGAACTATCTGCGAAACAAAGAAAGCAAAAGGCAAGCGTCCCGTAACAAGTACTGGAAGAACCCGGAAAAACACCCTTACTCTCCAAGGGTTCCTTTACCACAGTTATGCCTTACCTCTTTATGACCTATGTACCTGCCACCCACCATACACAACCTACACACACCTGCCCACAATGTATAACCAGCTATAGAAACTGTTCCTTGGACAACACACAACATACAGTGTTACAACCCTGTCATACAACAGAACAGGTAGACAGTCATGTATATACCACAGTGCCTTAGAACAACCACTCACACACACATGCACATACCCAATTAGACAACAGTTACACCCATGATTCCATTGTCAAGTGGATAAGTGCAAACAGCTAACATCCTCCAGAAATCCATCAACATCAACAATAAACTACATAACAAGTCATTTCACTTGGGGTGTGGTTACACAACAACAAAAAAAAAACAACAGAAACAAGTCACAAAAAAGTTTGCCAAACGCAAACAAGCACATGTAGGGATGAAATCCTCAAAAACCAACCAAACAAGACGGGAACGACACCACAATACTTTTACACCATCCCTACATCTTGTGCCATTTTGCCGCCTGTACACAACACAAAACCCTCTACATTTGTACTTATTAGCCCACACCAACCACAAACAAACATAGTACTTCACTCCATTCAACTATCTCACAAAATAACCCACCCTTCACAAAGCATTACAAAATTACCACTACTCACTTCACAGCCACCTGTATACAAGACAACCCATATCTATCATGCTAAACAGGCATAAAACTATAATGCACATTCCAACATAACACACACACTCACCACTCCTCACTCACTCCACACCTTCTACACACAACTTGGACCATACCTGCTACACTCAGTAGCAACCACCAACAACACAACATACTCACTATGCACAACACACCCACGCCACACCCTTCCATCTACAAGACAACCCTCTTCTACACACAACTAAAAAACAAATACAAACACACAGTTTTGGCAAAATGGCACAAGATGTAGGGATGGTGTAAAAGTATTGTGGTGTCGTTCCCGTCTTGTTTGGTTGGTTTTTGAGGATTTCATCCCTACATGTGCTTGTTTGCGTTTGGCAAACTTTTTTGTGACTTTACTATATACCTGACTTTGGCTGTTGCCCATCTTTCACGGTAAGCTGGATCTAAACACGTGCTCAGTTGAGCTTCCGGGGGGCGTACTTGCTATGAATAATCTTATTCTAGCAAATTGGCGTATTTGCACTAAGCATTAACATCGGAGTGCTTGAGAATCACTGAGGAATAGTTCGAGTTCTACGATAGAGTGGCTGTGGGATTTGAGAACAGTGTATCTGTTGAGGCTATTTTATGATATAGAGTGTGAAGGAAAATTGAAACCAGACTGTGGCTAATCCTGACCACCATGACAAGGAATTATTATTGACAGAACGTAAGAAAACATTTCAAAAATCATGGAAATGTTAAGAGAGTAATTCATTGAAAATGTTCATGCAGATGCCAGAAACATTAAGAAATTGACCCGTCCTCTACAAAACCTTCACAAATGTCAGAAAGGTTCAGAAATTCAACCATCTTCTAGAAAACCTTCCATCTTCTGGAAAACCTTCACAAATGCCAGAAACGTTCAGAAATAGCACGGCTCTGGCAAGAAACCTATACATAATATATTGTGTGAAATGAAGTTATTTTGCATAGTAGTTTAAACTCTGCTTATTAGCCTTCAACATACATTACATGGTTTAAACTTTGACTTACACCATACTACAAATAGATCAGTATACCATACATATGCAGATACCAGTAAATACTAGGTAAGAATGCATATTTCATATGCATTCTGAAAAAAAGCTACTTTCATCTCAAAACCAAACCTTTTGTCTGATTTCATCAGCTGCTCAACCACAAACTCATTTGCTGTAACAATTGGGGAACAGCGTGCTGAAAACTGAGTGCGCTGAGTTCCAATTTCAGCCCCTCCAAATGAATTCATCAGCAGTGGCTTTAGCACCCTATCATCACTAGGGTCATCATAAACGAACGGCAATGCACTGCTCAGAAAAGATCGCGCCATACTGTCCGTCATGTAAATGGCATACCCCTTTGGGAAGTTACCTGCCATCGCCAAAGCTATTTTGGCACAATTGCTCTTGCCTCTGCTGATAGTACTCACAGCTAGGTGCACTCCTACTGCACCAACCATGCGTTGTACCCCCTCATAAAACATGGAGAGTATTGCAGCACCTGCATATATGCAACCATGTAATGATTGAGTCAGCTTAGCAACTTTGAAAGTGGATTGTAGTTATATATTAATAAAAAATACTGTGTTAAAGCACAGACAGAGGAGATCACTTTTTAGACTAGCTTATGATAATGGTGTATGAAACAGTTAAACCCATTAATAATGCGGTACTAATGCAAACACCATACATAGCAATGGTTGGTTTAAAAAATATAGAAGCAATGTCTCAATAATTATTTTCAAAGTTGTCTGTACTTACTGTTAATATTCTGCATTGTTTGTTAGTACTATGGTTATACCATTAAAACTTTACCCAAAAGGAACAGTCCACTGATGGTGTTATCCCCAGCAATCGTTTGTATACCCTCAATGAGCGAGTGAAGTGGGTTCGCCCAACCTGGCTGTGGGATATTCGGCAGTGGATTCACTACACGATTCAGCTTATCGAGTATTTCTTGGATCCATACAAACTGTTGGTCTTCCTCTGGAATGATGTCACCGTTCAGGTCAAGTTGGAGACTTGGACCAAATACAAAGACATCTGCATTTGGTTGGCGCCCAGTGCATGTTACAGCAGTGTACTGCCTCTGGCTAGATGAGGAGGACGAAGTGTCAGAATCAGAGGCATCTCCTCTGTGGGTATAGGAATGTGCTGACTTCATACAAAGGAAAGCACTCCATTGCACTAAAATATTGATGTTCGTTATGGCATGAATAATTTCACTAGTGATAATACTAAAAATAATTATCCATGACAGTGGTAAACTTAGTTAGCCCCTCATGTCTATTAAGTGTTAACTGCTACTGACAAGAGTAATTGAGATTCCAGTATAATCATTTTCCCAGAACGGATAGGCAGCTAGTTACTATTAACAGGAATAAAAACCTGTCAGGTGTCTCACCCAAGGTACTTTCTTGCAAGTGAAGTGAGAAAGGACTTGGTCTGATGTGGCGTCATTTCACCTGAGAGTGCACTGTCAGGAATAGCTGGTCCCAGGTGTTGTTTCAATTGGTCAATATTAATAACCTTGTACCATGGGAGATACGCCAGTCTGTGATAAATGGATGAAATGAAACTCATGAAATTACCTGAATAGTGCAATGGATTGGTTGACTGTAGCACATTTTGTGTATGAATGCTTTATGAATGTATCACTGTGGGTTTCATATACCTTCATCACCTTTGTGTTTATTCAGGTGTATCTGCTACCCCATGTAGCTGAGCCATTTTACAGGTACTGTTCATTTTTGTCACACCCCCAATATATATTATTAAGTCCTTCTCACTTTAATTCATGCACCGGTAGTTACTTGCAGGGAGAAGGCTGTAGGGTCTCTGCACATTCCACGCAACAGGCAATTCCCAAAATCAAGTACAGAAGGTGCATGTATATAGCTAAGTTTACGTACGATTAACATAATTATGGAGCCTAATTTCGTAATACCCTTTTCAGTAGCCTCACAAAGAAATGTGTTTCCAGGCGCACTAATGTGGCGTGGCGCCTAGCTACAGCATGCAGGCCAGTGTAGTTGTATATTTAACCTGTTCTCAGTTTCCTTATCAGGGTCAACGTATAAAGCACAAACTCAGTCATACTCTTTACGGAACGGCCAAAGCAAATAGCAATTTTTCAACAACGTAACATCAGACGGCGGCCACGAATGTCACATTGCGTACACGTAAGTCGTAAGTTTGAGTCTGTGAACTTACCCTCGCATTACTTCAATTTGCTTTTCACCGAAAGAATCCCTCCGACTTCGCTGTTGAGTTACTTCAACGATGAAACCGGAGTTTACTTGCAGCTCAAGATCTGGGGGAGCTTTGACATGCTTCAACAATCGCATCCCGAAGGTCGTCAGACTTTCAAATCGACCAACATTTTTCTTACCAGATGGCCAGAAACCGATCTGGTGGTTATAGACACAATACTCTCTCTTCTTCTTTTTCGGAGGCATGCAGATACTATCGGTGACATACGACGGACTAACTGCGAGTTTGCTAATGCGACTCCAATGCATGAAAAGATTACGTCATATCGATAGCACAGCCAATGTGCACTTTGACCTTGACGTGAACGACGCAAGATCAAGCTACTCCATCCTTTTTGCTTTCCACTAAAATTCATTGCCTGAACAACATATACACATCACATCACTTTGTACGTATTTAATTGGAAGAACAGCGGAGTATAAAGAGTCATATGCATGTTGTGGAAACCCCACAATGTTGGCAGATGATTCTCACCACTGATTAACCCTCGGCGCGCATGCGCAGCGAGGGTTACAGTACTTCGTTTGTCTGTCTGTCTGTCTGTCTGTGTGTCTGTCTGTCTGTCTGTCTGTTACAACTAGCTTGGCTCACCTGGCGGCTAAATCTCTGAAGTTTGGACGCAGATAGGCTTCAAACCGAACGAGGATGTGTTTAAATTGAGCCGATTTCGCCAAGAACGTTTTGTTCAAGAGTTATGCTGCGATTCGTTTGCCACGGCGAGCGCTATTCGGCCATATTCTAGTCTGAGAACGAGTTCACGCGCCCTGGTCTGGGATCCCGGGAGTGCAGCGCTGCGCCGCAGTACTCATGGGTTCCCAGACTAGACCAGGGCGCGTGAACTCGTTCTCAGACTAGAATATGGCCGACTAGCGCTCGCCGTGGCAAACGAATCGCAGCATAGCTCTTGAACGAAACGTTTTTGGCGAAATCGGTCCTCGTTCGGTTTGAAGCATATATGGGCAATACTGCTACAATATGTATGTACATGCATGGTCAATACTGCTGCAGTATGTATGTACATGCATCGGGTCAATACTGCGGCTACAATATGTATGTACAGGCATGGTACATATCCAGGATTACCGCGCGGGGAATGTCCCACACATTCCCTATACTCACTACACATGCTCACTACATTAGGAAGGGGGTTGTTGGGGCAAGATAAAGGGATACTAGGACAACTTGGCCTGGGACACTGTTATCTTGTACGACTTTGTGTAGTCTCAGCTAGCTATCTAGTGTACCATCATACCACATGAATTTCTTCGCCTACTTAGCTATGTCCTGTGACTCTGCGTTAATAGTGCCGAGGGTTAAGCACTTCAGTGCTCTTCATTTTGAATGGCAGTGCCTTCGTGTCTAGCTTGTTCTTTGTAGTTGATGGAGTCTTTCAATTTGTAGTCTCAGTGGTGTCATTTCAATTTTTTTTTTCCTACTGCCGTTTTTAGTCTAAGTAGTAAGTGCACAGAGGGTGTGACATGCATCACACAATGCTGATGTGACCGTTTCAGGTATTGAGCGACTTGCATGCCTCCACGCGCAGTATCTCACATTCAACTATTATATTTTATGCATAACAATTATTAGCAAAAACTGGAATAAGATGAGTGTACACAAAAAGAAAATGCTAAATATTTGGAAGTCATGTCTGGAATAACTGGTTTTACTGACAAAAAAATGAGTGTACAGAAATGAAAATGCTTACTTAGAAGCTACTTTAGGAAGAATTGGTTTTTTACCATGAGCATAGCATTTAGCAGTATAGGCATTTCTTCTCAGCACCATTCGGTGTAAGTAGAATAAGTGGTGAGTTTTGTTCATGCTGCATAGAATATGTCTGAATCGTCCCACCCAAGCGAAAGTCTGCTCCCCAGCTTGGGTATTAAAATGGGGGTTGGCTTTTTTGAGCTCAGCTGGTGAAAAGTTTTCTCGACACTGCACCGATACATGGTTTTTCAAGTGGAACATATCAATCACCTTCTCCACCTTCAACCACAGTTGGTCGAGCGGTGGGGCAAAGGGAAGGGGATTCTTTGCAACCTTCAGCTTAGCCAAATTGCACATATTGTCATACGCCAAGGCAATAGATGGTAGTAGAGTGTGACCCCGCACCAATGTCAATAGCCACTGCAGAAGGATGAGAAACACCTGCGACGGGGATTCAGACCTAATAAAAGAACATATAAAACACAGTATTAAGAAAGGTGCAACAAGGTATAATTCATGTGCACTAAAATGACTGGTTCCAGTGGTTTACCAGCACATGCAGGTTTTAACTCAGATTTACATGACATACCTGTATAATGGCTGCCATGCATCGATATGTCCACCTCCCCGTACAACAAACTGGTGTCCCCTTGACCATTTTCGAAGGCGTTTCGACTGCCCTATATCCTTGCGGCACAGTTTATCAGTAGGGCTTAGGAGAGCCGTATCGTGCAGTAGACTTGGGTGTTGTGCTAGAAGTGGGGCAGTTCCTACATTTAAAGACGAGACAGGAACAGGCAGGTTGGGAAACACACAGTTACACCTATTCAAGGCACCATTAACACTTTTAAGTGTCAAATACATAACAGCTGTAAGCTGTATCATACTCTCCTTGGGGATTAGAATGTCAATAACCTGTTACCTAGCCAACACAAGCAGGTAACAGGCCCACGTGGCACTTCATTACATGAAGCTCATTATTAGCAATCACCGAATTGTATTTACAGAAAGATGTATGCATACATACATACAAGTTCTTGTTCAACACATCAGTGTGGGACTCATAAGGTGCTGCACTAGCTTGCCTCATGTTCCTTTCCATATAACTGTACTGTACAATAATATTATAAACAACAAAATTGATGTGATGTGACATTGATCCCCCCTCCCCATGGTCTCATACCCAGACCCACCCTCTCATGAGGAAAAGGGTCTGGTGATCATTGAGCACTTTCTTGGTTGTGCCGAGTCACAGCAGTATCGATTCTGAACAAGCCAATGAAATAGCACGTCATACAAGTGTTGACGCTAACCAATGAAATAGCGCTACGTCATAAAGATACGATCACTAACTTATTCAAATGAAGAGTGCTGACTCGGCAAAGCCAAGGAAATGCTCAATAGTCACCAGACCCTTTTCCTCCTTATGCTTGGTGCTAGCAAATTAACACGCAAATCCGTACGTCAAGTAAAAAACTAACACGCAAAATCTGCACGAGTTAGTAGCAAGTCATAAGTAACTAACACTCGTACCGTACGAGATACGGTGCCCATGCGTGCGGTGCGCTATATAATTGAAATTGAAATTTTGAATTGGACCATGTGTGTTGCAGTTCGCTGTACTACGCCATGCCAGGGGCTGTCTCTAGATGTCTTCTGACCAGGAAAATTAAGAACGAAGTGTTTAACGTCGATCAGAAGGCGACTGTGAAGACGTCTTGTTGCATTCAAGTAACACTCAATTCCGTACGAGATAAGTACTATACAAAACAACTAACACTCTAAATCGTACGAGATTGTTGCAAAATGACTGTACAGATAGGCCATATTTCGTGAGATTTTTGCATGTTAGTTCCATCAGCATATTCCGGAGTCCTGTGCTAGCACTGAAAACTTGAGTCAAAGCTTTTTTTGAGCCAAACTCTGTATGTATGTGTTGACCACACCCACTCGTGACCACACCCACTCATCATTAGTGAGCTTTCAATTGTCTGGGCTCTTCAACAAGTGAACACTCCTCCTGACTGAAAACTGCCTACAGTATATACATGAAATGGTCCCCCTACAAGAGGAGAGGAGTGGTTTCTATGCCAGCTTGTGCCAACAAGATGAGCAATGGTTTGGACAAAGGCCATTCTACAGCCAGCCAAGGCAGCTGCTATGTGCATGGCGAGTCGTGACTATGCTCAACCTTTAGATAGTGCAAAACCTACAGATTGCACCAACCAATAACATGCAGCCAAAGTCAGACAGCGCATATGTGTCATCGGTGGTTAAAAGGTAAAGTTGCTAAACGCAACACACAATCAATAGGTCGACATAAAGAAGTTGCTCACATAGTGTGTAATGTAGCTAATGTGCAAACTGTACGAACAAAATGTACTATTATAGTTTGTCTTTTGTATACCTTGAGAGTCGGCTGCTGAGTGCCCATATTGGTTGCTCGGAATGTGCACATTGCTGATGACTTCATCGACCTTGGAAATGTCACTTGAAGATGCTGTTGTTCCTTCAGCGTCTGTACATGAGATCAGTCACAGATATACATAGGATTCAAATAAATTTAGTGACTCCAAGTAATGGTAATTTCACAATCCTACTTAAAGCACCTTCATTCATGAATGTTCAGTGCTTGACTGGAACTAATAACACTGATGGTAAACTGTTCATAACAGTGGCTAGACTCAACTCTATATCAGCCAATAAGCACCTTCACTTCCAAAAGTACATTAACCAGACATTACAGTAATATTACCTGTGTCACACGATCCACAATATTTGAGGAACTCCTTCAGACCCGTAGGAATCCCTTTCTCTTCTAAGACAGAGCAGTGGTCTTTGCAGAATGCCTTCCCCCGCAGTGGACTGTCTGTACAGACATCAGGAAGGTTCAAGTTGGGAAGATCTGCAACGCAGTGCTGTTGGGCATGAGAACAATATGAAGTTTAGAGTTGTCCACTTAACTGCCACAAGAACAAATACAAACAGCCATAAATAATAACAGCACATTGTTGGCAACACTACCCATACTACTTGCCAGTGGGGAGAATCACTCTTATAGAGGTCATATTACAGATCACTATTTACCAGCTCGTACTTAGCTGCCACAGGTTGTACACTCCAACATGTAACACACTTACGTAAACAACTAATTATCATATCTCACAATGGATATCCATTATGAGCGTATATTGCTTAGTGCTACACTACACCCAACATTCTCGTATACTGAGTTTGGTGATATCGGTTCTAGTGAGCTAGAAAAAGGCTGAAGTGTCAGGGGTTAAGGCAATGCCACTATAGTTGTGTCCTGCCGTAGCGATCACAAATGATGTAAGTAGGAAGTGACAATGACATCAAGGGAAAATGCAAGTTACTACTAAGAAGCTGTCCGAGCTAGAAATTGAGGCCAATTCCACACTTGATATGTGAGTCTGAGCCTTCTGAAATATTATCGAGCTGTTGAGCACAACTTGGCTGCATTTTTAGAGCTTTCCTTCGCTTTACACTGGTGGGGAGGCTAACCAAAGGCTAGCACTATGAGTAGCAGTGCCAATCTAACATCAAGTTGCTAACTAAAGTGCGCCAGTGGACAATCCTGCGGAACAGATCGACAATTGTCTGTTAAATCAGGGCCATTAATGGGGAGTGCAAAACATGTCTATATTCAGGGGGTACTTAAGTACCGTATAGTTTCTAATATAGGTGCCCTTCAAAAATAATTCCAGAGCCAGAAGGCGCTTCTTATTGGAACAAAATAAATTACGCAATGGTCAAAGGGTGCTTTAATTGGAGTGGCACCTAGCACCTATGGCAAACCATTGTATTAGTATTGCAATAAATCTAATTATCCTTGCAATCGGAAAAGGACAGTCGGGCCAAGTTGCAGATTGAAGTTGTCAATGGCAGGCTCCGAAGATGAGTGGAAGCTCTTGTACATGGTAAGGGGCTACCATGTCTACAAATATGTGTGGGATCCGTCACAAAAGCTCTTCAACCACCGTTGGATGCTTTCAGTGGGACAAACTCCGTGGTACAGAACAACGCGCTGCTTTTGCTTCACGGTGCACTGGCATCGAATAGACTTGACACTCGTAGGCTCCTCACCATCAGCAGGTACATGTGGTGCCACATGGACGTTCTCCTTGTCTTCTTGTGTCTGGCCACTCCTTTCGAGTGGGCGCTTTTTCCGGGTCTCCCCATAGGTCGCTTTACCGTCTACTTTCCGTGGATCTATAACACGGCTGAAGTAGTCTGCCAGGGACGCCATCTCTCTCGCGTTCACCAAGCAGACGGGCAACTTCCGCTCCAACAATTTAGGCGCTGCCTAAAATTAATTCCAAAGCCCAAGGGTGCTGCCCTAAGGGGTGCTTACATTGGTGTGGCACCTATATTAGAAACTATACGGTATTGAAGTAAATGGAAGGACAGTTGAAATTTTGGTAATCATCTGTTAGATTGTAGATGTCTGCTAAGAAGGGTTGCGCTGCAATCTTTGCTAATTAGCACTAATAGCATGTACTGATGAAGTTGAACTCTGAGGTATTCTAACCAAGGTAAATCTGCAGCACTAAACTGTAGGGTCTGTAAGCATCTTGGAGTGTGTTTCAGACTTGCAAATAAAATTAATACAATGTAAATATTAAGCCACAATGCATGCAAGTTATAGCACTAACCTCCACACGAAACATGCAGTGCGGAAACACTGTCTTCCATATTCCGTCTGTCACCCATAAGTGGCCACAACCTAAAAGGCCAGATTAGACATGGGAACTCATGGTATCATTCTAAATACGGGTGCAGTACGCTTACACCTACCTCGTTTTTTGCATTCTTCAGTGCAGTGGGTGGAATCATGTGGGTAGATGTTATCACGACGAGTCTTCTCCACCATTTCCATGCAGTTCTCTCTGTCTGAGTTCAGGAAGAACCTGTAATCAGTACGATTGATCCGCCTCAGCTCATTTTCCAGTTCCCCATTGTAGAAAGCTTCACCAACTGTATGGCCATTTAACTCTATTGAATAGACGGAGAGTATGCATCATAAAGTAAAAATACACACGCAGTATGAAGCAGAAGTGAGAAGCACCAATAAAAATTTCAGTTTACTTGCTGAAACACGACACGACAAGATTGCATTCTCTATACAAGGCACATCTGCACAGTTCTTGTTAAGCATTATTGGTACCAAGCTTCAAAGGCTCTATAGTACAACTGTTAATAATTCCATCAAGCGAATACCGAATAGCTGAGTGGTTTTCATCCCCATTATTTTTCGTAGTGGCAGGTATCTTCCAACAAGAAAATTAACTGAATCACACAAGTCAGGTCATTATAGTTTTCTACTTCTGAGGGCTACACTAAGCATGCACTAACAGGGCAAGTTTGTGGACTTTTCAGCCAGTAAGAGAGCCTTGGAACAAAGCTGTGAGCTGGATTGCACACACACATGCAACTTACAAAGTTCAGAGGTGTACAGCTATCATGTAAGTTGTTGTTCATACAGCTACGATCGAATGGGATATCTTACCAAGGTTTGAGGGTAGATCGAAAGCATCATTGTAGGCCTCCGCAAAACCTTGGAATGAAACCCAAGAATGATTTCTGCAAAGAAAGAGATTAACTAGATATATAACCCAAACATTAACACAACACGTATGTGAAGCATGGAGGGAAGATATGTCTAAGTAAGCCATATACAAGGGAGCATGACCAACCCTTCATGAGAGCTTCATGTATCTAGTGTCATAGTGCATTCCGAACATATACTAACACTTATTTATTACCAGCATCAATTGTTATTGCAGCTATACTTCACTGATACCATTTTAATTTCGAACAGTGAGTTCTCGAACTATTGTATAATTATGTATCTCTGTAGTAGCTTACGCCAGACTGCACTGCAGTTCCAGAAGACTACGTTCAAAATAAACACAGTCTGATGCTTCCACCGCTTCTCTTTCGAAAGGATAATGGCGAAATCCCAGCCTCTCTTTGTTCCCAAACATGGCATAGTTGTAAAACAGGTCACAATTATTGCAACGCAAAGTGACTTTATCCACGACTGCGGCACCTCTACATGTGTAATACTTGGCAGCACATGTGTGGTATGCTACCAAGTTGTGATCACAATCGTAGCATTGGCTCACTGGTGGACCAAGCACTATCACCTCCTTAGATCCTAATATCTGCAAGAATTATAGAGTAAACAAATGATCTAGTTATGGACAAATGCATAGTTTTTCATTAGTCTCATTCCCAGGCTTTTGTGATCTCCCACACAAAAGCCTGGGAATGAGGTAAAGTTTTCATCTATGTCCAATCAAGAAAGAAATTGCTATACTGTAGTCTCACGAAAGAGCGCCCACCACCTGCTTTTGGTCACATTTCCTCTATGGGGTCAAAGTTTACTTAAATGATATGCTCAGTAAAACCTTGGACGTAACTGAAACAAACTGTAGTCTACTTCAATGTGTGGTCAAACTGGGGTCAATTAACAACAGTACATTAGCTGCTATTATGTGTTGGTAAATAAACACCAAATGACATACTGACCGTACTTAAATAACCTGAAACATCACCCACGTGAAGACCGAGAAGTACTATCAGCTCAGGAATTTGTTACTACAATTCGTTTATTGTTGTGTAGCTATGTTGGAGCTTTAAAATGTTGTTGCGATTTTATTTTGTACGTCAGAGTGTAGTGCTAGACAACTAAAGTCTTTCTTCATTCAAAGCGGAACATGGTAACAGTAAATAGGCAAAGTCTTACCTATGTACTGGGTACTTCTCCGCTGTCCCTGCTGTTTGAGCCGTGCCAAGGTCTCACCGATGCAGTCACAGCTCACTTGTAATATCGTAGCTGTTCGAGTCAGCCAATCACGTGGCTGCATAATCGCATCACAACTTTTGTTGTAATTATTGCTGTGAGGTTGTCGTGCCGCAATATCACGTGCAAATCGGTAGCAGGCTCTCCCCCTCTGTTTTTATTTTTCGTCAGGGCGAGGGGAGAGCCTAGGAACGAGGGTATAGCACTCTGTCTTAAATCTGAGACTGGGAACTAAATCACCAATTAGCTAGACAATCATGTAAAATTGAAAAACCAATTACCCAAAATCCAGGCTAAAACAAAACAAAATAGCCCAAGTATTAAATTTTAACGGTACATACTTCCAAAAGCGAAGGACACTCTTCAGTAACGAACTGGTCCATGAAGTTTGCCTCGCTCTCTGTCACACTTGCTAGGCGAGCAATGGTCCTTGTTCGCTGGACCATTGTCATTCCGACGGGTAGGGAACGTATTACTGTACACACCATGGATATCGTTTCGATACCATGTGCGACCAGCAGCCAGATGATCTTGCTTTCTTCCGTAAGTTTCTTTAAACGTCGTGCCGACAAATTCTGTACTTTAGCTTCCTTTAACACCTTCAAATTTTTTTTTACTTCGCTTACTACTGACTTCTCTTGCTCCTTCTCTGCCCGCAACTCATCCAAGGAAGGTAGTTCGAGTTTTGGTCGCTTGGCAGCCATTTCTGATCTGCCGCTTTCCGAATACGTCTAGTCTCTGACACTCGCTACACAGTTCTTGCAACACAAACTAACACCTTCAGAAAAACGTTCACAAAATTTGAACACGTCAAAATTTTAATGTTTCACAAAAACGTTCATAAAAGATATACGGTCAGGATCAAGTTCGCAAATGTCACAACAACTGCTACGATAACGATAAGTAGTGAGTGCAATACCCAGTGATTTTATGTCGTTTTTTCGCGTTTGAATCGTTGTAATAGTTTCAGCCGTTATCATGCTTGCCTGGCTGACAGTTACACTGACAGAAGAAAGAAGAAAGAAAGAAAGAAGAAAGTCGGAAGATAGACGATTTGCCCGTTTCAGCGACTCGCCGGTCTGGTACTTCATTGATGCCCTCCAGCAAAGTTAACGGTCCCGTTGCTCATGGAAGCACTCGGTAATGCCTGATATGGCTCATAGAGGCCTTTGACTAATCTAACGTAGACATTTCGAGCGTGTCATTTGTGCACTTTTATTGTGGCCGCCATTTTTTTCGGGGTCATCCCTACATTACGTCCATCTTATGTACACCGATTCTTGTCGGGTCTTACTCCTATACATAGATGGTCCGTGAATATAATTATAATACATAAGTGCAAACTAGCTATCTTAACCTTTTGCTATGGCCAAAAGTGTTGACACCTCATGACCACACAAACTTCATCCTGATTTGTAGCTCTGGAACTTTGTAGCTATAAAGGCTAAGGTAGGTACACTGCTATTAGCTACAAGTTTCTGGTAGCAGTTTACCAATCAAGCTCAGCCATACTATGCTACAAGTCACTTTCATGCTTCAGCGAAGTGTGCACTTAGCTACTGGCTTGCTGAACTGCAGCACATTTTGTGCATCCACAACACTTTGATGGTAGTGGCGATTCTTTACAACACCAAGCGACATCTCTCAAAAGGCTTTGCGTGGTCTTCTTAGCTTACTCTATATATTTACGAACCATCTTATGTAACCGCAGGAGTAAGACCCGACAATAATTGGTGTACATAAGATGGACCCATAATAGTACGTATACGACACTATATATATAGCGACCATGTTATGTACAGGAGTAAGACCCCACAATAATCGGTGTACATAAGATGGACCCATAATAGTACGTATGACACTGTATATATATATATAGGGACCATCTTATGTACAGGAGTAAGACCCCACAATAAATCGGTGTACATAAGATGGACCCATAATAGTACGTATGACACTGTATACATATAGGGACCATCTTATGTACAGGAGTAAGGGACCCATAATAGTAGCTATGACATTGTAGGGACCATCTTATGTAGAATGGGTGGAGCAATACATAAGATGGACCCATATATATAGCAGGCTTTGTACATAAAAAAGACCCATATAGTATAGGGAACTTTGTACATAAAAAAGACCCATAAGTAGTAGTACATAAGAAAGACCCATATAGTATAGGGAACTTTGTACATAAAAATGACCCATATAGTATAGGGAACTTTGTACATAAAAATGACCCATAAGTAGTAGTACATAAGAAAGACCCATATAATATAGGGATCAGTTTACATAAAAACGACCCTTATAGTATAGGGATCTTTTTCTACATAAAGTACATTGATACCAACCCATTTGGCACAAAAGCATTCAAGCAGTGCGGCTAATGAATGCGTTGGGGCGTTTTTAAACAGTTATTTAATTCTCTCTGAATAACATATTTCGTTCATGTGTTGTTAGACTGTAACCCTGTTACTTTCAAGGTCGACAAACCTGGAATCCAAGCTGATAGACTTCTTTGTCTTGTTAAAATTTTAGCGCACTGTCAGTTTTGATTCAACCGTTCACTGTCCGTAAAATTGGGGATTTTCCCCATTTCCTGTCGGCATTGGCATCCAATAATCAGTTCATAATTAAGTTAGTTAAGATGTGGCCTGGCGGAACCCCTCATGTGGTGGTCGGAACTTTGAAGATAAGCTTAGATCGACTTAAAAAAAAAGGAGGAGTTTAGTAGAGTGCTGTAGTGTCAGCAGCTGTGAGTAGTGCGTAATGCCTGCTTGTGAAAGCAAGCTTGTGTCTAGAAGCAGCAGAAAGGCCACAGTGGCCAAGACTGTACTCATTGGGTAGGCCCAGGTCTTGCGATCGTATGCCAAGCCTAGTAGGTGACCGTGGCCCGGAGCTTCAAGTGCTGGGCTGGGCTTTAACTAGAATGCGCAAATATATTGTTGGTACTACGCTGCAGTAGACAAGAAAGCTAAAGAGTGGTTGTGTGTGGAACAGAGCTGTGAGTTGTTTAGCGACATAAGGGGGAGAGGTGGGGCTAGTAATGCTTGCTTCCACTCGTGAATGAGCCCCTCCTGTAGACAAGCTGTGAATTTTTTGAAATGTGCATTCATTGTGGTGCAGTCAAAGTTGTCCATTCCAAGAGTAGTGACAAACATGAGTCTAGCCTGACTTTGAGAGTAGCTCTGAACAAAAGCTGGCACAGACTGATTTGAGATACACTGGTTGTTAGGACGCTATATACCTACAGTGAGCATGTAGATGCGTCCATCGAGTGGCAATTTTGGGTTCATGAATATATTAATAAGCTACTAAAACCCTTTTTTAAGATTAGGCAAAGCAAGATTGCCCTAAACCAAACCCTAACCCTGAAACTAGGAGTAACACTGGTCCTGACTGTAACCCAGGTTTATGTTTTCATTAACCTCTGCCAAGTGACTTCCGCCGCCACCTTAAGGGTGAGGGAGGTAGACTCATAATCTGGCGAAGCACGCGAGGGTCTGGTCTAACGCCTATACCTGACGTGCAAATATATTGCAGCTCCAATCAAATCGCAGAACGCCATGGGAACATCTGGTTGATACATCATAGCTTTGAATGGAAGTGCAAAGGCTGCATCTAGCAACTTTAGGCTATATACCATAGTTTGAGGGAAGAACAGCTGAAGTTAGTAACTACCTTCCTGCAAGAGCGTGATGGCATCGCTGTTCTTCCCACAGGCTAAGGGCAGTGTCTCACCTTGGCTTCCTTCCCCTTCCGTTTGGTAAGCTCAGCCCTGGGAGTTTACTGCCTATATTCAGTACACGGCAAAGACAACATTGTACTGCTTTGTCAATTGTGTTTTAGAAGCAGGCAGAAAGGCTGTACATCGATTCCCGCATTATAATGACATTCATATCATGAATAAGCTTATAATAACCAGGATACACTTCCATAATGCGCAGGTCAGGTATAGGCATTAGACCAGACCCTTGTGCTGCACACTTGGGTCTGGCTTCGCCAGACTATAGTAGAGCCATTAAAATAAGCCTGTTACAATTACGAAAAACTGGTAATAGTAAACTTAGTGCTATAGCTAGATGATCATCGTCTGTTTCATACACTGGCCACGGCTACTATTCAAGTACGTTTTACTTCCAATTGTGCAGCTGCTATTTGAGGGCAGTGTCTGATCAGCATTTCATGGTAGGCATGACATTATGAGGATAGGGGAGGGAGATCACAAGTCAATGTCACAATGACATTATTTGGAAAAATAGTTTGTATATAGATGTCACCTAACTATCTACACAGTGAGTCAATCCATGCATAGCTCAGAGCAGAATTTGTTTGGTATACTTTGCCTGACACTTGTGATGCTTTCATTTCAGGACTTTGTGCAGCTGTGTTGGAGCTGCAGAGGGATATCACTCACACTGAAGTACAAGACTCTATAATGTGCTCAGCAGGCAGAATGTCCTTTTGCTTGTGTAACCTATGTCAACTTCATTCACAAAATTAATAACAATAACACACCCACTACTGCCTCACCCTCTGGTGAGCCGCATGCAGTAACATAATAAATCGTCCGCCACCCTTATCCTACCGTCTTCCTCACCTCGTTGCTTCCTATGAAGTCACAGTAGTCATTATGCTCCTTGTCCTAAACTCAGTGTTGCTACATTGAGCCATGATAATACTTCTTAGTGATGGAGTTACAGGCTGTACAGGATAGAGTGGGAGAAAATTGCTGTGGGAGCTATTAGAACAGTGGCATATAAAGCAGTTTGTGGGGGAGATGGGCTGGAAAAAGAAGAAGAGAGGAGATGTATGGACAGAGATTCTGGAAGCTTGGTTAAGAGAGATTGGTCAAACCAGATGTTGAAAGAGCCAGGTGTAAGTGGGTTGGAGTGAGGAATAGGAGATACTACTGAGAGTCAGGGTCGGCAGCAGTTCAGAAAAGGAAGATAGGGAACATGGGCTCATGGGAAAGACATCTGGCTACGTTAGGTTGAGGTTCTGATTGAGGTCAGGTCTAGCCTCATACCCAGGCCGTTCATAGGAGAACGGCCTGGGCACGAGGCTAGGTCAGGTCCTGCAGGGTTGTTTGAAGATGAGATGTGGATTGGTGGAGGTGGACAGATGTGTGCTTTGTAGCTAGTGGAGGGAAATTTCATAAATTCTGCACCAGCCATTTCTTCACTCAACTGCATAGGTAGTCATTAAAGTAATTTTGAAACCAGTTGTATTGCCCAGACTGGGAACAAGAAAAGTAGCTCAATCATGGTGCACGAGTGTTCACTGACGCACAATTATGCACTCGAGATCAAAGTTTACTAATGGGTTTTATTCCTGTCTCTAGCCACCAGTGAAATATCAACGTCTTTATTATATACTTAGTATACACGCCCATAGTATTTTCCATAGACCTACATGATAAATGTTTCCCATTTTCCCAGCGTGTGCTCTAATTGGAATGCACTCAGAGCCCCTGCTGAAACTCCTATTGCACCAAGCCCCATTGCTTTTAGGACCAGAGGCCGAATCAAAAACTCACCTAATGTTATATAACCACTGTGTGTAAGACCTAGGGTACTCTTAGTATTAGCCTACGGCTATTTGAGTGTCCTGTACATGTAATATGACTGTGCAAATTCTTATAGAACAACAACAAAAAAACAGCCTGCCTGAGATCAGCATATTTTCCTTCTCTCCCACTTGCCTTCAGCCTCCTCCTCCTGCGGATGTCTCCGCCATAGATAGTTCCTCAGTTGGCAAGCTATAGTCTCGCGGAACCAGACTCTAACATGAAAAGTGGAAGAACAGGTGGCGACAGCTCACGAATGCTCCGAAAAGCAGGAACCCCACAAATAGAACCTTCAGCAACTGCCACACGTTATGCAGCGGTACACTACGGTGGTCTTTTAGAATCGCGTTATGCCATAGATAATAGAGTCGTAACCTTGTAATAAAGTCGTTACGACTCTATTATCTATGGTTATGCACACGAAACCCTAATTGCGTTGCTAGGCAATAGAAAGTATATTAACCCTCTTTCTACATGATTGTACTTAGCGCATTCAGCGAGTAGTATGGAGCATAGATAATATAACCTTACATAAGGTTAGTGTCAAGGCAAGGAGTAAGCATGAGATCAGCATGGTATTCAAGTAATGGATAAGGTATGTATGCTGATAGTTATGGAGACATTGGAGGGGGAATAAGCTGTACAGGTCAGAGACCTCCATACAGAGGCCTTCATTTCTGTGTTAATACTTGTGAGACCATGTTCAACTTGTATGCAGGATACACACAATAGCAAGTAGCTCTGCACTCGAAACACCTAGATTGTGTCTCATTACATAGGTTGGTTGCTTTGAAAGTGAGGCCATGTCAATCTAATTTATCACAATCAGTCTGATCAACCCAAACTTTGGCCGACTCTACTCAAAAGTGATATTAAATTGTCTACTGCTGTGTGTAAATCTGCAAGCTGAATTTGTCATCATAGCATCATCTTTGGTGTGGATATATACAAGTATACTCAGTAAAAGAGGACCTGAAAATCAAACAAAAGCCCAGGTTTGTCGAACTTTAGATGGGATAGTTCTTTGGAAAGCTTCTAGTGAACATTTTTGCAACACTGTTGCCAGTAACTAGTGGGAGAGGAGGCCTGGGAACAAGGCTATAGAGTATGTGCTTGCAGTGCACAGTTAGATCAAAGGCTACACAGCTCACTATGCACAATCAATTTGCCATGGAACCAACAAATTATGCGCATAAACACTTGAACAAAACGCTATAGTGAAATGAAATATATACATCAATACCCAGCTAGGGTACCATTGAAGTGCGACATGCCTTTGCTGCTGAAGAGGACACAAATTGTGGCCTCAAAATGGACTGTAGTTCACTCATTTAACTTGCTGTATCGTCTCTGACCTGTACAGCTTATTCCCCCTCCAATGTCTCCATAGCTATCAGCATACATACCTTTCATATTGAATACCATGCTGATCTCATGCTTACTCCATGCCTTGACACTCTCCATGCTACTCTCTGAATGTGCTAAGTACAATCACGTAGAGAGAGAGTTAATCAATACCTTCTGTTGCCTAGCAATGCAATTCGGGTTTCGTGTGCATAACCCGATTCATTATTTTACGGAACGGAACGGCTGTCCGTCACGGAACGGGTAACCTGTTCCGTTCTGTTCGGGTCCAAAAAATGACCGCCGTGGCGGTTGTTGATGGTGAAGTAGCTATATTCTACACACAGTAAAATCATTAACTTGACCAATGAAACAAACAATATAAATGATACAGCCAACAGCTCTGAAGTATCACATTATAAGCGGTAAAACATAATTACAGTGATATGTCTGACACCAATTTAACAGCTTCAATCTCACGAGCAAGGGTATGAAGTCCAATATCATGCAACACCTCAGTCAGTGTTTCCCAGGTCACAGTTTTCTTCCCCCTCCCAATGGCCCATTCTTGAAGTATCTCTGTGTTGATGCGCTCAGCATCTTCCCTGTGCTTGTGTTCCATGCTGCGGACTCGAGTTCCATTAGAGTCGTTCAAGAGGAGGAGGCCAAACTCATAGTATTTGGTGCCAATCTTCTCAGCAATGTTGATCATTCCCTTCCTCCCTCGGAACCGGATGCACTCAAGCAAAGTTGGACAGTCTGCAATACAAGGATATAAATTGTTGTGTAACATAAGATTAGTGTATACAACTAAAAATCTAGACCAATCCATGAGACAGAAGAAAAGCCACAAATGAAACTGTGAAGAATTGCTTGGTGTACCAGCTCAGTGCTATATAAAATAGCTACAGTATACTAATTGTCAGATAAAAGTGAAACCTGTGCACATACGCACCTTCCTGATCTTCAAAAGGTATTTCCAGCACAACCTGTACTTCTCCAGTGGGTGCTTGTTGTGTTCCTGAGGAGAGAGCAAATGCATGTAGAAAGTTATCGTGCTAGTACTAGTAGGCTGCATACCTTTTTTATCACCGATGCAGGTGTAAGTGACAAACTTTCGTGGTGAAGGTGTAAGTGACAAACTTTTGTGGTGAAGGTGTAAGTGACAAACTTTTGTGGTGAAGGTGTAAGTGACAAACTTTTGTGGTGAAGGTGTAAGCTTACCCATGTACATACCTGCAGAATGGGCTTCTAATAGAAACTGCACATCTTCCTTGAGTGCTTGAGCTCCTATGTGTACAGAAAGTCACAACTTTCATCTGGTACTTGCATTTCTAATCATAGAAGTGTAATTGCATAAGTCACAAATTTGTTTTTAATAGGCAACATGCAAATAGAATGTTAACTCAGGCTTTTGTGCTGAATGGCTAATGTGATAAGTTTTGTACCGAATATGGAAATGTCTACTAGTTTTGCACCAGTAACAGTCAAAACACCATATGCACTTCAGAATGCGTTTCCAATGCAATATGCACATCTTCCATGGGTTCTCGAAGTCCTATGTGCATCCATTTCAGAGTGTACTTCCATTACAGCATGTACTTTATAACCATAGAAGAGTGATTGCAAAAACTCTAGTGGGCTACATGTAAATCTCCTGATCCCGACCATGCAGAGGTTAACATATGCAAACAGAACATAGACTCCATAGCTAACATAACTCACAACAGGTTACCAATACTAATCGACATACTTTGGTACTGAGAGACCGTATTAGGCTGCATGGTTAATTAAAACAATATGGCTCACATTTATGATGTAACAATTTGGAGGGGCATGTGCCGTGATGAAATCAAGTATTAGGCAGAGTACTGGTCTTAGCAGGCTGCCTTGGTGGATTCTCTCACCTATTCTCACAAGCCAGACCCAACCAACCAGCTGCCAGATTGCTCAGTGTGGCTTATGACACTAAACAGCCACTACAAAGTAGCTTTGTATGATATTCTACCAAATCTCACTTTAGAGCTATCAACTGTGGACCTTATAGCTATAGTTCATAAAGCTAGTCAGCAGCTTTGTTACAAATTGTTTAGCCTCAAAAAGAGCTTATAAGTCGATCAAAGATACTCATAGTGAATCATTATTATCTTATCCTTATTATTCTGATGTCACATAACATGGAAAGTATCAATATATCCATCCAGAGTCCCCAAATGTTGGGGAGATTAATCACATGTGCAAACAGCATGTACCAGGTGCACCTCCATTTTTCTGTGCACTAGCTATGCCAACTCAAGTTTATTTCAGTTGACAAAGTCAATTGTCCAGCTCCTCAGGATGGACCTTTATGCTATCATCACAACATTGTAGTAAGCATTGCCATCGTTTTACTTGTAGCATAACATTAGTGACACAGATAACTAACTTACTGTAAGCCTCCTCTAACTTTCTTGCGAGGTGATCTAGTGAGGGCTCACTGTGGAGAATATTCAGGAAGTCTCTGAATTTGGATGTAGGACTGGTTATGATTTGACCCTCAACTGCTGACAAAAGGTTATGTGTTCGTGTTAGAGCAGGAAGTGTTTCAAGTTGAGCTGCTTGTCTCATATCTCTAGAGATCATGTCCCTGGAGTAAAGTTCTGAGGCAAGCCAGCCTGGGTCAGAGATTCCATCACTCAAAACTGCAAAGCATTTCTGAAACACTTGACACTCAGGTGAGTCCAGCTTTGACTTGACTTGATCACCAGGCAGGCTGTGACTTGTCTCTGCAAAAGCTGGTTGGAGAAGTTAGTTTGTAAATGGTAGAAAGTAATATAGTGGTGCAATGCAGAAAGTAATACACAGTTGAAACACGATTCGTAAGTGTAGAGATAACATATTTCGTAACTTTTCATACACTACATCACACAGACAGACAGACAGACAAGAAAAAAACTAAAACAAAACCAAACACAATCACACGATCATAGAAACAAATATGCTTCCAGTGGGCTGCTTAACTCTTTTTACCGACCATGGTGAATTATTGCAATATTACGTGAATGATCACACAGCAATTCCGGAAGCGGCTTAGACGACATGTTGTATACTCCGTGTTATATCTCCAGTTGCAAACCAGCTACAGGCTTGTGGTAAAAGCATTGGAGAGCCTTAGGCTTTTCCTAGCTTCGCTGTAGTTTTGAAGCTTACCACTAAAGAACAAGCTTGGAGATAAACCCAAACTTTTTATACCGGAAGTTGCTACCTTCGGTATGTTCTGGAGCCTGTCACTTGGATGTTACAGTTCCGCTTCCTTTTAAATCTGTAGCGAAGTTAGAGCTTTCATTTAGCTATATATTGCTTTTGATTGCATCTTCATAGCTAGTAAACTTCTTGAGGTCAGTAGTGACAAACACGGCCTGGTCGATTACGGTAGCTTGACACGTTACGCTACGTTCAACTTCCGCCTCATCGAAGTACTAGTTTCATTTAAAATGTGCACAATTAGCTTCCAGTGTGTGTAATGAATACTATTACACGCATAGGCAGTGTGCAATAAACCGCTACCTTCCAGGGGAAACACGCAAAGGCTGGTAAGTACTCATGACGCCGTTCGGTGTCATTGGTCCCATTGGTCATACGGGAACATTAATCGGGTAGGTACAAAACCTGGACTCTGGACTCTGGACTGGACTATGGACTGGACTATGGACTGGATTATGGACTCGATTTTGGACTTGATTTTGGACTGAACAGCATTATGTACAAACTAACCTCGTGTTTCGGAACTTTCCAGGCCTTTCCACCATCCAGTTTTTGATCACTTCCAGTCGTGTGCCAAAGGTTAGATTCTTATACATTTTTTAAGCATATATGGCAGCGTTAAGGCCTAGACAATGCATCGGGAGATAGGAGGCCAAGTAGTCTCACAAGCCATACCCTTGTGAAGAGTGGGCTTGCAAGACTAGAGGATGAGGTGGTGTATAGCGAGCATATCTGCTCAGGCAAGATGCTCTTACTACTGAGCCACTGGACCCGCGGCAGAGGAGCAGAAGCAAGCCTTGTAACAGGCAGGCAAGAAATTTCAGCTAGCTGTCTAAAGCCTTGCGTTAGGTATGCAACTCCTTGCCAACAACCTGGGCTGGAAGGCTGTAAGAACAGAGTGATGGCTTAAACCAACCAGCCAGTCTTGCTAATAGCTGCAAATATATCCGTTTTTTACTGTTAGGATAATCTTCTACTCATTGGGCAATCCAGCATTCAAAGTCTTCTTTAAACAGCAGCTCTAGAACACTATTTAGTGTCCAACCGAGTCCAAAATCGAGTCCATAACCCAGTCCATAGTCCAGTCCATAGTCCAGTCCAGAGTCCAGAGTCCAGGTTTTGTACCTACCCACATTAATCTCATGGGTGTCATTGGTCGGTAAAGAGTTAACTTGTGACATACTTTGATGGTTTTGAGAGACTGGTCTTGTCTGAGCTTCCATGTTTATAATTCCTACAAGTGAAAGGTTATACAACAAAGTAATAATATCCTTCTAGTGCCTAGGCTAATACTATTAGCACATCCCTGTCATGGCTAACATACCTATTGCATACTATAGTCTCACTAGCCATAATTATCACTTCCGTGTGGTTACACCCCAAGATGAATTAAAGGATCCGCGTAATATAAATAATTAATTAATATAATACACAGGCCCAGAGGAAGCGTTGGACATCCAATCTGAGTTGATATTCATTAATGGCATGGTGCACTTACCTACCCCAGGAATGAAACTTTGGTACACCAACAATTCTCCCTTCACCAGCTACACCACCATCACCCCTCATAGCGACTTCCAAAGCGATTTTCCCGCTTACGTGACGTCACGCGTTCAATATACCTACGTATAAAATCATTGCTACGTGTATTGAGCGTGCTACCGTGCTTCAGGCTAATATTACGCGCGTAATGCGCGAGTATAAAGCAGGTGAAGGCGTGCCTTGCTATTCACTATTGATAAACTGATGTCTGGCTCCTCCCTTGAGGGTAACGTTTTTTAAGAAGCCACAAAACTCTGAACTCTAAGGTTTTCTACTTAGGTAAATTTGCAGCACAAAATCCTGATCTATAATTTAGCCTTCTACTCAGGTCTGGTAGCTAAGTAGCAGTGAACTTTGTTTCCCTAAAGCCTACTAACCAACATTTTACCTATGTATAGCACTGAACTCTAAAGTGTTTGAGCCAAGGTAAACCTGCAGCACTAACTTCTTATGAGCATCTTGGGGTGCGGTTAATATGCTCGATGAAGATAAAGAAAAACATAACTTGCAAGATAAACAGCGCACTTGGGTATTCAGATAGGCATGGATTAAATACGTTCCAGTTAGGCCTGTGTGCAATACGCTTCTTTTTTTATTTTTTATTCTGGCCCATTATGCTATTCCCCTATGCTGAAGGAAATAGGCCATTATGATTTCACAAAGTAACATTATGCAAAAAAAGTCACCCATTATGCTCTTTAATCAGTGAAAATTTGACCAGCAATGAATTATAAAACTGCCAAAAATTTATTATACTATAATAGAAAGCATTAGTAAGATGTGAATGTACTCTCTCTCCTGTGGTAAAAGGAACAAAAGTTTGCAGGCTTTAACTCAGCTAGGCATGTCACTTTGTGGGATCTCCACCACTAACACTTACAGTGCAGCTAATTTACTTCCAAGGTCAAATGTATAATGACTCAGTATTAGCTGCAGTGTTAAATGATCAGAAAAGCTGGCAGTTACTTTGTGTTGCAAGCACGAATTATAAGTATTCATAGAGGTAACATATATATATATGAACACTACTGTAAACACCAATAGCTACTCCACTGTCACTACTGTCACTACTGTCTCCACTGTCACTACTGTCACTACTGTCACTACTGTCTCCACTGTCTCCACCGTCTCCACTGTCACTACAGTCTCTACTGTCTCCACTGTCACTACTGTCACTACTGTCTCCACTGTCACTACTGTCACTACTGTCTCCACTGTCACTACTGTCACTACTGTCACTACTGTCTCCACCGTCTCCACTGTCTCCACTGTCACTACAGTCTCTACTGTCTCCACTGTCACTGCTCTCTCCAGTGTCACTACCGCCTCCACTGTCACTACTGTCTCCACTGTCACTACTGTCACCACTGTCACTGCTGTCACTACTGTCTCCACTGTCACTACTGTCTCCACTGTCTCCACTGTCTCCACTGTCACTACTGTCACTACTGTCACTATTGTCACTACTGTCTCCACTGTCTCTATTCTCTCTACTGTCACTACTGTCACTACTGTCTCCACTGTCACTACTGTCACTACTGTCTCCACTGTCACTACTGTCACTACTGTCTCCACTGTCTACACTGTCTCCACTGTCTCCATTGTCACCACTGTCACTGCTGTCTCCACTGTCACTATTGTCACTACTGTCACTACTTTCTCCACTGTCACTACTGTCTCCACTGTCTCTACTGTCACTACTGTCTCCACTGTCTCCACTGTCACTGCGGTCTCCACTGTCACTACTGTCACTATTCTCTCTACTGTCACTACTGTCACACTGTCACTACTGTCACTACTGTCACTACAGTCTCTACTGTCTCCAATGTCACTGCTCTTTCCAGTGTCACTACCGCCTCCACTGTCACTACTGTCACTACTGTCACTACTGTCACTGCTGTCACTACTGTCTCCACTGTCACTACTGTCTCCACTGTCTCCACTGTCTCCACTGTCACTACTGTCACTACCGCCTCCACTGTCACTACTGTCACCACTGTCACTGCTGTCACTACTGTCTCCACTGTCACTACTGTCTCCACTGTCTCCACTGTCACTACTGTCACTATTGTCACTACTGTCACTACTGTCACTACTTTCATTACTGTCTCCACTGTCACTGCTGTGTCCACTGTCACTACTGTCACTACTGTCACTACTGTCACTGCTGTCACTACTGTCACTACTGTCACTACTGTCTCCACTGTCTCCACTGTCTTTTCTGTCACTGCTGTCACTACTGTCTCCACTGTCACTGCTGTCACTACTGTCACTACTGTCACTACTGTCTCCACTGTCACTGCGGTCTCCACTGTCTCTACTGTCACTACTGTCTCCACTGTCTCCACTGTTACTACTGTCACTACTGTCACTACTGTCACTACTACTCTCGCGTGACTTGCAGTACAGATACGGATTCTCGCGAGACTTGTAGTGAAAAATATGGCTTTTTATAAACAGCGTACATTAGCGTGGGTTAGACGTATGATAAAAATCATTAATCAAGCCACACATGGAGTACGCTTGTCCAGTCTGGAACCCGCACCTTAAGGACATCCAAGCACTTGAAAAAGTGCAGAAGTTTGCTCTGAGAATCTGCTCTAAATCATGGAGCTCTGACTATGATACACTTCTTGACACTCTAAGCATACCAACTCTATCTGATCAGAGAGAAACCCTGAAGTTGTGTATGTTATTCGATATCCTTTACAGGGAGAGTCATATACCCCTCCTGTCCAATCACAGTCAGTATCAGCCGGTACAGTAACACTCTACAACTTGTGATTCTCCATGCCCGCTCCAATCAATACAAACAATTATTCTTACCATCAACAATAGTGAAATCAAGAGTTTATAACAGTACTAGTAAGAGTGTGCAACTCCCATATGTACGGTGGCCGAGAAGGGCCATTCCATTCTGCCGAACACAGCATTTCCAATCTTGTTGTTTCCAATCTTGTCGTTTCCAATCTTGTCATTTCCAATCTGAATATTTCCGATCTGGACAGTTTTGCTTCACTTAATGCATTCACGTTCCCAGACTGATAATCGAGCTATTTTACACAGCAATCTGATCTGGGAACGAGACTCTATAGCCTAAGCACGCGTGCTGATGGCAGTGAAAAGATGTGTCGCTTAAATCTTAAGCACGCGGCTGTGGGTTGCAGTTTGGAAAGCTGTTGGTAGTGGAGGCTACTGTTTCCCCACAAGTTTCTTGACGGATAAAGTACTTCTTGGAAGAATAGTACTAATACCCTGTGTATTTAGTAGTATTATTAGCATTCTGTGACAGTAGTGACAATAGAGACAGTGGAGACAGTGGAGACAGTAGTGACAGTAGTGACAGTGGAGACAGTGGTGACAGTAGAGACAGTAGTGACAGTAGTGACAGTGGAGAAGTGGTGACTGTAGAGACAGTGGAGAAAGTAGTGACAGTAGTGACAGTAGTGACAATAGTGACAGTAGTGACAGTAGTGACAGTAGTGACAGTAGTGACAGTATAGTGACAGTAGTGACAGTAGTGACAGTAGTGACAGTATAGTGCAGGGCCGGCCGCAATGGTACGGCCGGTACGGCCATGGCCGTACCAGTTTTTGAGGGAGAAAAATGGCATCGCTTGGATTCTAACTTACGCGTGCATTATTGAATGGCCTCTCCGAGCGGTTCGCTGTAGCTTGGGACGTCTAAGAGGTCTTCTTCGGACTTTTTGAAGTCTTCAAGCATCCAAAGTATCGACGAGAGAATTGAGGCTTCTCAATTTTCTATGGCGATACTTGAGCGCGCAAATTGGGGAGGGGCTAACATGGGCGTCGTGTGCAGCGGTCATTTCTGGCCGCTCGCTTCTCTAGCTACAGAAACTACAGGTGGGGAGATTCTAGTAGCATTTTGGCCAAACATGGCCTCAGAAGCGATCTCAGAGTGCCTAATTTTAAAAACTTTTCCTGGGGGAGCATGCCCCCAGACCCCCCTACCTTTATTCACACTTAAGTGCACGCAATGGCCGTACCACTCTAAAATAGCTGGCTCCAGCCCTGTAGTGACAGTAGTGACAGTAGAGACAGTGGAGACAGTAGTGACAGTAGTGACAGTAGAGACAGTAGTGACAGTAGTGACAGTAGTGACAGTGGAGACAGTGCATGGTGCATGACAGTAGAGACAGTAGTGACAGTAGTGACAGTAGTGACAGTAGAGACAGTAGTGACAGTGGAGACAGTAGTGACAGTAGTGACTAGTGACAGTGGAGACAGTGGTGACAGTAGAGACAGTGGAGACAGTAGTGACAGCAGTGACAGTAGTGATAGTAGAGACAGTGGAGACAGTAGTGACAGTGGTGACAGTAGTGACAGTAGTGACAGTGGAGACAGTAGTGACAGTAGTGACAGTAGTGATGGTGGAGACAGTAGTGACAGTAGTGACAGTAGTGACAGTGGAGACAGTAGTGACAATAGTGACAGTGGAGACAGTAGTGACAGTGGTGACAGTAGTGACAGTAGTGACAGTGGAGACAGTAGTGACAGTAGTGACTAGTGACAGTAGAGACAGTGGTGACAGTAGTGACAGTAGTGACAGTGGAGACAGTAGTGACAGTAGTGACTAGTGACAGTGGAGACAGCAGTGACAGTAGTGACAGTAGTGACAGTGGAGACAGTAGTGACAGTAGTGACAGTGGAGACAGTAGTGACAGTATAGTGACAGTGGAGACAGAAGTGACAGTAGTGACAGTGGAGACAGTAGTGACAGTGGAGACAGTAGTGACAGTAGTGACAGTAGTGACAGTAGTGACAGTGGAGTAGCTATTGGTGTTTACAGTAGTGTTCATATATATATATGTTACCTCTATGAATACTTATAATTCGTGCTTGCAACACGAACTGCCGAAAAGCTAGCCATGTACATACCTCCAGAATGGTCTTCTAATGAAAGCTGTACTTCTTCCTTGAGTGCTTGAGCTCCTACATGTATAGAAAATCATGAATTTCATTGGTACCTGCATTTCTAATCATATAGATACACAATTGCATAAAGTCACAGAATTCTTTTTAGTAGGCTACACGAAAATCAAAGTATAACTAATGCTGGGTGCTTTTGTGCTGAAGGACTAATGCGAAATGCGTACTGGTTTTACACTATGGCAACAGTCACAAAACATGTTCACATACCTTCATGCACTTCAGAATGTGTTTCTAATGAAATATACACTTTTTCTTTAGGTTCTTGAAGGCGTATGTGAAGTCAGATATTAGATAGTCATGAATTTCATCCACTACTTCCAAGGTCAAATGTGTAATGGCTAGCATTAGCTACAGTGTTTGAGTGTGCTTCCAATAACAGCCTGCACTTTCTAAACATAGAACGGTGATTGCAAACAGTCACACACACAAAAAAACTCTGGTGGGGTACATGTAAATCAACCACTCCTGATCATGCAGATGGTGACATACTTTGGCTTTGTGAGACTGATTTTGGCTGAGCTGCTTCTGTGGCTGCTTCTATAAGGATGAAAGAGCAATCATAATCCTGCCATTTCATACTTGCAACAAACTGCAAGTAATAAATTATCAGGGAGTGGTATGTATAAAATTTGATAGCCAATGTAAGTTTGGTAATATAAACCACACAGTAGTTACCGCCATCCAGTCCAGAATTTGTTTCCATCACTGGGTGCTCCTTGTGATCTAAACAGTGTTAAAGAACAATAGTAGATGTTGAGCATTTCGGAAGAATTTGCTGACCAAAGAGCGCATTAATGATTGCTATAGTCAAATGAGTACTAAAATAACTAAAAGGCAACAGATATATATACATACACTTTTTGTTTTAGCACCAAGAGCACATTAGATATCCAATACAGTAAGTACCTTTCAGTAGAGAAAGCTAGGCCTAGTGGGATCACTGGGGTCAAAAAGAGCAATCACTATTACAAGCTAACTAGTTTATTCTATACACCAGAGTCAAGTTTTCAACTCCTTAGCGATGTGGGGATGGGGCCTTTATGCTAGCATCGCAACCTTGTATTAAGCCTTGCCATCCCTACGTCCTTTTACATTTTATTTTTAGTGCAACACTGGTGAGACAGAAACTTCAACTTACTGTAAGCTTCCTCCAATTTTCTTGCGAGGTGCTCTAGTGAGGGCTCACTGTGGAGAATATACAGGAAGTCTCTGAACTTGGATGTAGGACTGGTTTTGATTTGGTCTTCAACTGCCAACAAAAGTTTATGGGTTCGTGTTAGAGCAGGAAGTGTTTCAAGTTGAGCTTCTCGTCTCATATCTCTAGAAATCATGTCTCTGGAGTAAAGTTCTGAGGCAAGCCAGCCTGGGTCAGAGATTCCATCACTCAAGACTGCAAAGCATTTCTGAAACACTTGACACTTGGCTGAGTCCAGCTTTGACTTGACTTGATCACCAGGCACTTGTTGCACTGACTGAGTTGTCTCTGCCAAACCTGGTTGGAGAGGTTAGTGGATACAGTGGTACATATGTTGTGGCAGAAAAACTGTAGGCAATTCAGCACTCAGTTGAAGCATGAAATGTGCATCGGATATTATGTCAACCATATTGATTGTGAGGAAACCTGCAGTATAGGTGTCTGACCTACACCCAATTTAAAGTCAGTTAGACAAGACACATAATTATTATACACTGTGAAATGAAGAACAGAATGGAGTGTAATGTGGAATAGAATGGATACATCAAGAATTACATGCATGGCTGTCAAGCCTACAGACTATCTCAGTATCTGGGTATCCAAAGCAGTACCCAAAGAAAGTCATCCATATAGTCCCATGCTTTTGCTCCTAACAACACAGTGATCACAGTTGTGATAAATATGAGACTGTGGTTATTCTTTCAGCACATTCATTAGCACATTCGTCACTCAAAAATATCAAGCCAAGGCTAAGCACTAGTATTATCGCACATACATACAGCAACACAAATTTTGCAGTCGTAATTTGAGTGAATACTTACCTAGTCCTAAGCCTGCTTTGTTGACTTCCTTATGGCACACATAGTACTTTGTTCTAAAATAAGCATGCATCTATATGCTGTGTAGGTAGAGTAAAAAAATATTAGACTTCTTGTTACCTTTCCACACTTTGTGTTCATCTGTCAGTTTGCCAGATGTGTCTTGGTTTAGTTCACACTTCCAATAGTTGAATGCGTTATTTGGGAGTGCAAGGTGTGGTCGAGTGCTCTTGTGTTGTTTGCAGAGGAAGGCTTGTTTGGGAACTAGTTGATACTTAAGGGTTTCTGCTGCTTTTTGAATGCCTTCAGTAAGTGTTTGCCAAATTGACAAGCATAAGCGAACACAAATATCACGTGATGCTTCAACATGAACTTCAAAGTGAGAGAATGTATCAATCAATGTGAGTGATCCAGGATCACCTTCTGGGAGCTGGAATTTGATGCAGTTCCTTGTCAAGCACAATGGTTTTGTGTTGTCTCCAGGGCAGAGGGACAAGTTCCAAGGAGAGGATCGTGACCGAAGAAATGCTACCAAGGAACAGAAAACACCATGTGGTACCAACTTGCATGAGAAGTTGATGGCAAGTGAAGCCACACCAGATTCCAAAGTGGATGTGGCTCGGTATAGATCAAGTTCATGTGGTTCCATTGTTCGCAAAAGGCAAGGCATGAAATATTTATCACTACTGCTGTCGAACTGAGTTACAATCAGGCGATCATTCATGAGCTTCAGAAAGTCAGCTGGTGTGAAGAAGTCAGTGTAGTGCTCTGAGAACTTCTTAAGGTTAAGGAGCTCGAGAGTAATGCACCCCTCATTTCTGAACTCTCTCCATTCTCCTCCTGTGGCTGTCTTGGGGTCTGCTGTGTACCAGAGCTTGTAGTGGTACTTGACCAGCTCTGATATTTTATCTAGAAGCAATTGTGGATCAACAAACACAATGTGCGGTAGCAAATGCCGGTAGTAATGGATGACACCGAAGCTAGCCAAGTGGTCTAAGACTGCATCAAGGTCTTTCTCAGAAAGGTGGAGCAATCTAGCTACGTGTAAACATTCTTTCCAATGAAAAATTCTTCTATTGTAATCTCTGGCTATTTTCTGTATGAGCTGCTCAAATTTGAACCAACTGATGGGAGTCTTTCGAGGTTCTAAACCTGATACTGCATCGAAAATCACTTTTGTTATCTCACTGGCAACTTCATGATCTTGAGGGCCTGGGTCCTTAGCATTGATGGGAAAGATAATCTCTTTCATTTGGCAGTCATGAAAAACCAAACTTTTGTCAAATTCAGGACAAAGATTGTTTTGGAGCCTTTGATTTTTCTCTTCCCTGCTTTCTGAGCACTGGTCTTCAAGATCTTGGTGAGTTCCTACCATGACTAGTTTTGAGCCCTGGCTTGTACTGCTATCTTGTTTGGATTGTTTTGAGCCCTGATCTGTACTTCTAATGTGATGGGTGCACTGAGTCTGGATTGTCTGCACACAACACATAAGCATCTGTTCATTTGTGAAAGGACATAGTGGGGGCTCACCAACTGGCTGTCCATGTTCAAAGTATTCAATTTTGGGACGTTCACTTAGCTTCTCAGATAGCTTAGTGACAAACAAGCATACAGATATGTGCTGGAGAAAGGCTGGCAGAACTTCAAGGAATTCAATTTGGCCTCCACTATCAACGAGATATATCCAGTCACAATCAAGAACTTGCTGTGTTCCAGATGTGGTTGCAATTTTGTGAGTTGTTTCATCTAGTGCTGCCTTTGCAGCTTGCTCAACGTCAGAACCAAGGGAATGTGCAAATGGACAGCAGCAGCACTTTCTTTTGTAAGATGTAGATTCACTAATTAGACTTTCAGTGGCACCATACGAGGGTGGACTTGACAATAGTGAAATAATTTCTGTGGTGATATTTTGAAGAATAACGGAAGGTGATGGTGGACTAATTCCTGCACTGGTAGTTTGATGGTAAAAACACTTACATTTGCAACAAAAAAGTCTTTGAAAGAAAGATTTTCTCTCCAGAGGAACACCCCCTTTTGCCACTGCACCAGCAAGTATCTGATCCAGCTGATCAGGTTTAACTTCCTGCAGTTGTCCACCTTGTGTACTTATTCGAATAGCTTGGACTGGTCTTGCTGCTAATGGGGTACTGTTCCTGAGTGCAGGAGGGGCCCATCTGAATAACAAGTGTTTTGTATGTGTCTTGCCTGCACCAGCCACACCAACAAGCAGGCACACCACTGTTCGACATTCTACATAGCCATTTTTCAAGGCTTCTTCCAGCAATGACTTTGACTTTCTTAGTCTGGAGTCTTGTGTTTCTGTGTAAAACCATAATACAAAGTATAGACAACTTAAAGTAGATATTCACCAGTAATTACATTCTAGTTACCACTGTGTTAGCAAGTATTTTATCAAGTTGATCAGGGTCTGCAGTTGTCCGCTTTGTGTACCTGGCTTGGACTGGCCTCACTGCAGCTAATATGGGTTACTGTCACTACACTTGGGAAAGCCATCGAATAGTAAGCGTTTCACATGTGTCTTGCAACAGAGACAAGTATGCAGGCACACTGCTCTTTGACATTCTACAAACCATGCTTCAAGGTTTCCTCCAGGAGTAATTGTAGTCTAGTTTCTGTTTCTGCATACAAATATAACACACTGTCTATCATTAGCAAGTCCAAATGATATAACAATGCAAAATTGCGTAAGGTCGCAACCACAGTTGAAATTTTGATCGATAGCCTTACAACACATGCACATCAAATTGAAGCGCTTTGGTTCCCCTTTCCAGTTCTGCTGGTAAGAATGTCCATTTGAAATTTTCTTACCTTTATTTTTAAGTTTAGCCGTTTGTCTATGGTGGCGTTTAACTTCGGAAAGCCATATCTTGGTAAAATCAAGGTAATCCAGGCAATAGGAATATTTTTCAATTGTTCTAAGGATGCTCTTTAAGCCAACTTTTCTGTATTGTAAAGTTCTATTTCTTGTTTGGACACGCTACTATCATTCATTGCTAACACAATGTCATCCAGGAACAAACTTGGGAGAAGGCATACACTTGAAAGAAAGTATACACTGTAAAATACTTGGGTTACATGCATTTTTAGGTTTTCTCAGTTGCATCAGTGTGACCAAATAGGTTAATTTTCTTGAAAGTTCATTTTATTAGTTATAATAGCTAGTCTCATTTTTCAGAAGACCTAATTGGCTACATTTCTGGCATTTCTAACCATGCAACCAAGGAACTCTCCAGAGGCAGATGTGTATGATCAAAGAAACAACAAACCTCACCCGAAATGCTGATTTATAGGCCTTCTGAAAGGAGATACTAATTTAACAAAAGAGGGAAGCATCTCAACTACACTCTGATTCAAATTGCAAACACTCCTTGAACTTTACGTATCACGTACACAAAAGGAATGCAACTGAGGTGACCAAAATATGGTTGAAGTAACCCAAACCTTTTTACAGTGTGGGTGTTGGTGGACTGCACACATAGAATACATAGACCTTATTACACCAGTTAGCGTGCAATAACCGCGATACGCACACTAATGAGAGTAATAAAATGTTTATTATCCATTACCACAGCAGCGTGTCCCTTCTCGCACAAAGCACCGAAGTAAATCGCCGTTCAAACGCACCACTCCTAATTAAAGCACATCGTGGTTGCTAGGATACCACGTAGCCCTAGGGCCCATGCAATAACACCCGATATTGCACGGCACGAGAATACGATAATACTGTTGTAGAAATATTAACTGGATAATAAAAGTTGTTAATAGCTAATCTATATCACCTATTAAAGTAACAGCTTAGTTACTTCTGCATCAGCTCAGATGAACCATGAAGCTATAAACTGTATTTAACTACTAGCTAACTATGATGCAGTAACTCAATCTCCTCCTTCAACACTGTCAGTTGCGCTGCTATCGAGAATATCTTGCCAGCTGTGGCAGCCTAAGCAGGTATAGCCTACCCAACAATGCAATGGACACGCGCCCAGAGTCCGTGTACGTCTGGTCTCCTCCGTAAACAGCCAAAAGTTTTCCGACCTGATACAGTGCTGTTGCCCAAATGTTTCGTTACTTGAAAATTTTAACGTTTGTTGTTACACTCAAATCTGGCGCATGCACACTAGACTGATTTGTTTTCTGACTTTCACACTGCCTCAGTTGAGAGAACCGTTGAGCCATGAGCCAGACACTAAACTAAGTACCATAATTGTTCACAAGGGAACTGATACTTGAGGATGCTGAGGATGTGTGAGGATGACCAGGAGCAATCAAAAACATGTCCACCATAGTACACATTCGCCACATTTGAGTGACAACAAACTTAAAATCTCCAGTACAGATGTATTTTCAGAACTGAATCAGTACCGCAGTAGCGTCAGAACAGTATCAGATCAGTATGCAGCTATCTCTATCAAATTAGCAAGCATTAGGGCTGCTCTTTTAGAACTGATACAGACTTGCAGAAGTGATAAGGATGCTGTTTACAGTTCTACATCCAAGGGCTGATTCAGGGGCTGATCCAGGGGGGTTGGAAAGGGTGGCCAGCCATCCCCCTTTTCCCTTCAAATGCTTTTGTGCGCTTGTGTTGTGCATGTTATGTTGTGTTCCAGTGTACAAAACTGAATCAGATCCTTTAACAGTTTCGATTCATTCCGAAAGATTTCGCTGTGTATCTGGGTGACAATATTGAATGACAGATGGTACTGTTGTAAAATGCTGAAACCGAAACTGTTTTTTGTTACCATCAGGTACACACATGAAGAAAAGGTTATCTGTTACCAACCTTGAGTGCAAAAAATAACTTGCCAATGTTTCGATTGAATGCTCCAGTTGTCATCAGGGCGAAAGTGAAGAAGTGTGAACAAACGTTGCTATTTATAGCCATGCACTACTGAGGATACGCATCATTGGAGGTCAGAAGTTGGTGAGGATTGTGGAGGCAGGGAGGGAGGAGCAAACCTCACCTGGTGTGTTACTACAGTGAATCTGATACACTACTTTAGAGAAGGAGGCCGGTGTTTCTTTGATATTGATCAGGTGATGCTGTGGTGTATATGAAATCATCCAAATCTTGTACTTTTGTGGGACTGGGTTTTTTTTGGCCTACTTTCATTAGTAGGAGTAGGAGAGATGAGAGTATCTGAAGCTGTGAACCAAAGCTCTTCCAGCTGAACTTGAGAGCTCACACTGTCTTGGTAGTCTTGTTCCCAGGCCTCCACTGCTTTTGTTCTTCGGTTTACTTAATTCCGTGTATTATACTGAACGTAAACCGAAGAACAAAAACGGGGGAGGCCGGGGAACGAAGCTACTGTCTTGGTATATTTGTTAACTCTCTTTTATTGCTTTAAGGTTATAATAAACTAGTTGGAAACCTGTGAAATGCATGCAGTGCAATTATTAGTTGACATACACAATAATCATTTATTGCAGAAGCTGTGTGAATGCACAGCCCTCCTACATTTTCTAAACTACTTTGAGTCTTATTGGGAGCAGACCTTTACAATTGGTCTTGATGATATGCCCCTGGTTCAACATGATCATGAGGTTTACTCAATTTTGCCATAGCTATCTGAAACAGTAACATCATTGGTTGTGCACTGCAGAGAATTTTTAGTATCTGTTGATACCTCCTACACATGAGAAGCAGTGAATTAACTATCAAGTGACAAAACATTGGGAACACAGTAACTACTACTACCAATGACAGATGTACTGTTCCTACTAAAATAAATGATAGTGTGAGACATGTCATGCTAACCTTGGTCTGTCTGTTGACATATCAAGCAGCAACCAACGCAAATGCCTAGGACCATTCCAAGCAATTGTAAGCCAATACCAACACTAGAAAGCACCACTCCAGCAGTACGCAATCCAGGAGTAACAGTAGAATTAGAAACTGGTGTGGTGAGTGGTGGTGGGAGAGAAGAAAATCAAACTGCTACATTGTGTTGCAGCACTAGGTAGAGTGATACTATATGGGATTAATATTCTGTGAGTAATTGCAAACCATTTCAAAACAGTTACTTTTGCAATCACAGCAAACACAACATGAGAAACACGAGAAACAAGAGAAACAAGAGAAACACAGCAAACCCGAGAAACACGAGAAACACAAGAAACACAGCAAACACGAGAAACAAGAGAAACACGAGAAACACAAGAAACACAGCAAACACGAGAAATGCAGCAAACACGAGAAACACAAGAAACACAAGAAACACAAGAAACACATCAAAAGCAACACAGCAAGCAATAACTTAATTAGCCCTAGCCCTAACCCTAGCATATATCAAGATTTCGTCTACTAAATTAAATTTCTGCTAAAGAATTATGCAATCCTGCATAGTGTAACTACCCAGAATTTTAGTTTAAGAAATACACACTAACCATTTCCTTGTATGGTATCAAATTCAAAAGATGACCATCCAAGTAAGGCCACACCTATCGCAATCATAGTTCCAAGCACACATCCAAAAACAATGCAAAGAACAATGGTGCAACAAGTTCCACATTCCACAGCAGCTAAATCTTTCCTATCATCTTCATCTGTGGGTGGAGAGAAGTCAAAGCAGCCAATGGCACAAGGTGCACTCTTGGATTCCACTTACATGATTATTGTTTCCACTTCGGCCAGTATACTTTGCTCAACTTCATTACAGTTATACCACATTACATCACTTTCTAAGTATTCCATTGGATGAACAGCAGAGTATAACGAGTCATATACTCCTATTATGTAAAAATAATAGTTTGCACAAAACTTGCATGTTGTACCAGAATAGTTTGCAGAAAATTGAGTTATAGTTTACTGTCTCAATGTGGTATAAATTGGATATACTACCTATACTCAGAGTATAAACACAATATACTCCTCGTATATCCGATACTTATAGCTAAACTGGTATTTTAGAGTTAACACCACAGTGGCCCACCACCAGCTAAAAGTATGTCATTGTCAACTACACTGGTACACACTTACCATAAGTGCACAGACCACCTTAATCTTAGTAAGAATGAGCAACATGCATCCATGATACCCTCAGCAATGGTAGACAGTCTGACTAGGTTCACTCTTGGATTCCACTTACGATTTTTTGTTTAGTTATTGTTTGGGGCAGTACCAGCATAGTTTGCTACTGTAAAGTTTCTAATATAGGCACCCCTCTAAAATAATTCCAGCACCGCAAGGCACCTCTTATTAGAACAGAAAAAATTACGGTATGACTAACCTCGTGTAGTTAACTACATAAAATAACACTACAGTACAGAGTAGTTTCTACCACACAGCAAAAAGTAGCTAAGTCATATATAGCCGAATGCACTGATAAAAGATGACCATGTAGCCCAGTCAGAGGCTCTTACCAATGAAGCAGCATATAAGAGTATTCATCATTGCAAACATGAGTACCCAGGCCAGCAGTGCTATAACCTCAGTGACAATGAGCAGTACATGTCCAGCGATACCCTCAGCACTCAGTCCAGTAGAACCATCTGAAGTGAGTAACAGAATGTTCTCATGTGTAACCACGTTTCTGGGGTATGTAGCCTTCTACACAGACCTTATGACTACAGCATCTGTCACATGTAGTACTAATTTGGGGAAGGCCAGGTAAAACTCATCACCTGCTGTGATGTATTTGGACTTGAGGTGGACAATGAAGGCGTGGCACATCTGTATACAACAGCAACTAAATGGGCGACATCATGCAGTCTTGGAAAGCTTCACCACAGCTGTACTGAAGTAGCACTCATAAGGTTGCACAGTAAAAGCAAGTGCATTGATGATGGTTAAAGCTAGTCAAAAATGTGGCTGTTTTTTGTGCTTCAGACTTCTGAACACTATGCATCTGTTGGGTGGCTTTCTGAACTTGAGGAGTATTACCAAGACTATCGATTGTTGATCATTCAGTTGCTTGTCCATGAAAGATCAGATGTGCCAAGCCTCCAGATGTCCTGTTCACCTGACGTCTAGGTCACTGCACATGATGAGTTTTATCGAGTGTATTAGCTATATCTGTTAGAAGGGTAGAGTATGTACATGTCTACACAACACATTCCACTCTACACTGATCAGCTATTTCTGTTTTTGTAAACACAATGTGCACTATGCACTGCTAACAGCGATTTATTACTCTGTTCATTACAAACCCTACAGACCTAGTTCAAGTGAAGCAGTACTAGAACCTGCAGAGTAAACCCAGTATGTAAGTATGTGCTAGGATTGATTTGCCTGGCACACTAATGATCAAACCTGTATCTATAGCTTTGAAATGAGTGCAAGTGTTCTAACTGCTATAGTGCTCATTGCTTGGCAATCATCAAAAGAAAGGACTGTGAATACAGATTGAAGGGAGAACAAATAAAAAAAATGGGAAACTGGGTATAGAAACTGATGCAACTTTGCCAGTAAAAGGACCACTAATGCTTTACAGAGGCTGCTTAAATACGAATTGGTGAAAGATGATATAACAGTTCGTCAGCATTACAGAAGGCTGTGAATAGAAAAAGCAATATAGAGAAAGTGACATAAGCAAGGGCATGATGAAGGATGAGGACGACGATTACAGTGGTGACAGCTATACAAGTAAAAGGCAGTACCATTACAGAGAGTAGTCTAAGGTCTACAGCTGGTACACAAATTAAGTAATAATTGTAACCACAGGAACTAAAATGAAAAAACACCATCCATGACCTATAGCTAATGAGCTAACCCAAAATTGTACATTTACAACACTAGGGAAAGTTAGAAAGCAAAAGCAAGAGGAGCAGAAGAAGGTAAGGGTTAAGAGTGGGCACAGAAAGCTGCAAAGAAAGCAAGATTGGCTGAAGACAGGAACAAAAGAATACCGAACAGAGTAGAGAAGTCCAAGAGCTGGAAGAGGAACAATGCTACAACATCAAAAACTACATACGAGTTGATTGACTGCATATAAGCAACATAAGGTTTAGTGCATATATCAGTGATTTTGAATGAACTCATGCAATTACAAGAGGCACAACTACTACTTATATATCAAAATGTGCAGTATAAGTGCAATGCATGTGAACATGCAGTTAAGTCCAAGATGGTACTAAATGTATAGGTACACATGAAATTAGAAAGTAAGTAGTAAGATTGTGCAATAACTGTTGTTTTAGTTGTACAAGAAGTGCAGCAGCTAAGGGGGTCTGGGGCATGACCCTCCCCGCTTCAATTTTAATTTTCTTATTAGAGGCTTGGAGATGCTTTGTAGGCTATTTTGGGTCCCAAAATTAGAGTTCAATCTTAATTGCCATGGGTTCTTGGCTGACAGGGTTCAAATTTACTAAGATAGTAATCTTATTATGGGGCTCCATTTGCCTCTAAAATAGATTTCTTATAATCATGCTACAACTCTACAAATCATACTACTTTACAAATCATACTACTACTTTAGCCTCGTTCCCAGGCCCTGCCCAGCTTTCCGTCGCTTATTAGTACGGTAAAGCGGGAGAGGGCCTGGTATCTTTTCTCACGTGAGTGACGTCAGGATAGAAAGGATGGTAGAAAGGGTTTAATTGTGCGTGGGCGCACCGGTCCCAGAACAGCGAAAAGAGCCAAGGTACCAGGTAACTTACCACACGTATCTAGCTAGCGGGAGGCGACTGTCTTACACACCAAGCGTTGAGTGTGTAGTCAGTTTAAAATACGCGAAACGCAGCCTGTTAGTTCTGCAAAATTTCGCCATTTTCCGAATACATCATGCTCACGTGAGAAAAGATAGCAGGCTCTCCACGGCTTTTCTGTACTGCAAGCGACAGAAAGCTGGGTGGGGCCTGGGAACGAGGCTACTATTAAATCATAGATTTATGAACCATGATATTATGCCTAAAACCACTGGAAAAGAGAACAGTTTCAGCACAACTTTATATAGGTTCAAAGTGTGTGACTGCATGGTAATGTGCTGTTAGAAATACAAATTGGTAAATTTAGTAGGTGTCTCATAATAGGTACCCATCAGGGCCAGGTCTAGAGATTGAAGAAGGGGTTGGGGGGGGAGGGGGGCATACTAACGGAGTGAGGATTGATGCAACAAGAATAATTGGTGTGTGTATAGTGCACAGCGTTCTTGGGGGGCAGGGGCACGCTCCCTTAGGAAAATTTTGAAATTTAGACAATACGAGAGTGTGTCGGAGACCACCATAACCACACAAGGTTTATAGCCACTGGAGTCTAACTCAGGCGATTCATCGTATGGTTGTTTTTCTCTGAGCCCCTTCCCTTCGGAATCAGCCTTTGTATTTGAGGCACTGCCAAAGAATTGTCTCTGGTGCCATAGGCAGTTTTCAGCTAGTACCTTTGGCTCAAGTTTCCATTGGCTGGGCCACAGGTACTTTTAGCCATTCTGTGCAGGTTCATGATGCTAACTACACCCACTCATGCAAGATTTCAATGGTCAGGGCTCTCCAACCAGGGCACGAATGCTTGTCCAGACTGAAAAACTGCCTATGGTGCCAGAAATGGAGCCCCTACAAGATTAGAGGAGCATTTTCTACACCTTTTGTGCAGAAAAGGCCCATCCAGTGCTGACCAAGACCTTTCTACAGCCAGTCTGGTTTTGTAAGGTTGTACTAGTACACTCGTTATTAGTGGTTGAAGGGCTAACAATGACCATGTGACAATCATACACACTATGTCATAATTCATAGACACTGATTTATAAATCAGCATTATGGTTTACCAATTAATTAAGAGTTCATAACAGTAAGAGTGTGCAACTCCCATACGGTTTCTATACCTGTCATCTGGATAGGATGACGTAGGCAATCAGCAGTGAATATGCTAAGCTGTGAAAACACAGCAGCAAAGAGGTGGGCTTTTGTTACAGTGTTCACTAGGGCTGCACTGATTGGGCGGGCATAATTTAGAGCATAATAAGCTATACCGGGCATAGAGCACAATGCGAGCATAATATGAGTGCTGCGGCAGCAGCGGCGCGCCCCCGGGCATAGCGTGATCTGCTAGACGACATATGGGTGTGGTTATCAGCTTTGCACGTGTCGACTGCTCAATGGGGCAAGATGGCTACCACTAGCAGTAGCACTACTGCCACTCATGTTTCAGTTCCAGCGACAGTGAACAACCCACTGCATCTAGTGACTTATCCAGTACAGCCAGTTCATCACTGCCATCAGCCGATCCATCGCTGATCGACCGTTTGCGTGCACCGCAAAAATCAGTCCTATCACGCGAGTAATCAGGAAGAATAAGCCACAAAGTCACTGTAAAAAGCGACCTTTCTGCTCCACGGATCCCAAATCTGTATTTTTTGGCATATAACCCTTACACGCAGTCTCCAGTTCGCTCACACTGCACGTACTGAAACGGCGTTCCACGGTAACTTTCTCCTTCTCTTTACCAAGTGTTAGCTTCAGCTTCTTTTGCGGCAGTGGGTTCTTGAAGTCAGCGTCGTCGTTTGCCTGCGGGTCCACCGGTGCACAGCACTGCCATTCGGAGCATGACGGTTATCCTAGACAGCTTGGATTATCACAGAATCCAGGTCTTAGCGGCTCACGCGTTCCTGCCATCGCCAGGCTCTTCACAACTAGTCGCAACTGGTTTGAATCGCAGTTTGAATTGGTTGCTAGATACAGTGCACAGCTACCATCACTAGTTGCAATGGAAGCCTTTCATCTTATGGCTTCCCATAGTAACAAGCCAATTAACGTGCAGTAGTGTCTGCGATATGGGTTATACCCTTGATAGCGCCCTCCGAAGCCCCTCCTGCGTTATCAAAACTGCTTCAGGTATAACCCATATAGCAGACACTACTGTGTGTTAACTAATACTATCAAAACTGCTTCAGGTATAACCCATATAGCAGACACTACTGTGTGTTAATTAATACATATAGCCTGTTACCTAGGCAACATCACTGTAGAAGAGAGATATGAGCAACATTCTTAGATGTTGCCTAGGTAACGGGTTATATAAAGTAGTAGTATGATCTATGTATGTGACATAAGAATGTATTTTAAAGACAAACAACACCTCATATTCTATGGCCTATGATCTGGTCCATTGGCAGCTTCGGGAGTGCTAGTTTATGTAGGCAGGGAGTACACGCAGCAGATTGGCACACCCAAGCACATGCACATAGTCTGCATGTGAATGTTCACATATATAGGCACTTGAAAAAACAAACAAATTTGATCCAGCTATGGCTGAAGCAACCACCAAATCTGCTAGCTATGCAATACCATGTTAGCAACAGATATTAGAACTGCAAATTTCAAGCACTACTACATAGCTACTAATATTATACTAACCATTTTGTGTAGAGAGTACACTTCCAACCACTAGTAGTACTGTTGCTGTTACTGCTGTAATCACTCCAACACCGGTAACAGTTGCAAAGAACCTCCTCAAATTGTCCTCTAAGCATTTGTAAAGTGGCATAGGCATAGTAGCATTATAAATTGAAATGTAGTACTGTACTCATGTGTTGTTTAGCGCACACACTTAGAACTCCACAGGAAGGAAATGAAACAAAATGTGCCTAACAGCGAGGTGCATTATGGATGTTTTATTTAGAGTACCACATTTAACTGCATGCAAAATATATATGCACTTATAAGGTAATCTCTATACATGCACGCCCTAACAATGCCCTACTCAACAACATAGTATGGCTTGGGTTAAGTAGTAACTAGCAGAATGCGTTGCATTGCGAGGCGAGCCTGAGCAAGCAGTGGCAGGTGTCTCTAATCGCTGGACTAAAATATGGAATAGAACAGTCATTGTACACATCTAACTCGTGTAGGTAGTGCTATTCAATCTAGGTTGAGCTACCTACTATGACTCTAGGGCTATTATCTGGGTGTGGCTATGCGAGACATCCTCAGCAGCTGCACGAGCAGCACGCCTTGCTCCATCTTTCATCCTGGGCTTACTCAGTCTGTGTTCTTTTTGCTCTGCTGTTTCAGCAGCGCAGCGTGGCGTCACATTCGATTCTATGTTTCCTTTCTTTTCTCCTTCGTTGTTTGCGGGGTCCTTTGCGGATCACTTCGAGAACACGATGGTGCCACACCGACAACACATGACAAGCCGTTAACGACAGAACGTTAGCATCCGTATGCTATATGGCATTTATACCAGCCCTATCCCAACCCTAACCCTACCCTAACCATATAAATCACTGTATAGCTTACGGATGCTAACGTTCTGCTATTAATGGAAATCGAAGACACGGCAATGTTTGCATACATGCATGCGGCTATGCAGGCGCTTGCTGGAGGGGGCTTACAACCAACTCAATGTAAACAGCTTGGGTCAATGTCAACACTGCCTACAACATCTCGCAAACCGAACGGGAGTGGTTTGCCCTAGCACATGGCGCGCCTTCGAAACGAAATAGGGGAAGTGTGGAACGAGGAAATGGGAACTGGGGAACGAGGACATGGAAAGGAGAAATTCATTGATTATGTTACGGTCTAGCTAGAGTAGGTCAGATCAGCTAGCAGCTATACGACCTTTAAAGATTTGTTGTCCGACACTTTGATGGCGTCCAGAATTAAGTGGTGTCCGGTGATTGATGAGCTACTCTACATACATACATAAAGACACCGCTTGCGTTCAACATGTTAATGTGGGGCTCGCTCAGGCTCGCTCCAATTAGTCTAGAACAGTACTATGAAGTGCGTGCTAACCAAGCAAGTGGTGCGCACAGCTGGAACAAAACCAAATCTTTCCATGTTGCATGACTATAATTAAAAATTGTGTCAATACATATTTTTTTATGGACTGATTACATACTAACAACTTACCATCACGCGCTGAATACCAGAAGAGAACAAACAGGATTATTAGAGACACAATAACAGTCCAAGAAAGAGCAGCAAATGTAATCAATTCAACAACAGTTGGTCCAAGAGTAGCAGTTGAGTTAGAACCTATTGTGTGTGTGGTAAAATTAAAAGTGCTTAATTTAGAACATCTTGCCTCAGCTGGAAAATGAACACAGTGGTTTGTTGTTTTGAGGAAAAGGAGAGGAAAGTAAAAAGCCAGCACCCCAGGGATCGAACCCAGGGCCCCTGGTTAAGATGCCAGTGCTCTGACCACTGAGCTACAACCACCGGGCAACCACCAGCCCTCACAATCCTCTCCATATACTGCACAGGTGGTACATACTGAGTGGCTGCCAGGTGTTGAGACTGAAGTATTCAGTGTAGTATATGACTATATGGAGACAAGAGCGCATGATGACATCATTTATTATTGCAGAGGGAGGAGGAAGAGTGTGTAACTGCCAAAAATTTGAAACACTCCTGCGTGTACTAAAAATAGAACACACCTTCCCACAATTTCGCAGTTCCATGATCTAAAACTTCGCAACGCAGTGTTACCTTCATAGTCAACAAGATGTGAACGCTCCAAGCTTACTTGGCAAGTTCTAGCTACACAGGAATGGTTATTGGCCCCTCCTGACGTGACAAACTTCATGTTATGATGCTATCCACGTCGCTCACATGGGAAAAAATACTAGGTTCTCCCCACCTTCACGATTGCCATGTTCATGTTCTGGAATGGAGGAGCCTGGGAACGAGCCTGTTCAAAATGTATTATTTTTACTATTATGCACCTATCACTGTTATTTCCCACCTTCCCAGGTTGGTGCCGGGTGGGGGGTCTGACCCCAGCAGCATGCCCTTTGGGAGGGGCATTTGCCTTATATAGAGAATTGTTACTGTACATTTGCACATTTGTGTAGTCCTGGATTTGATGAAAGAGATTGCCTCTATAGAAGGGAATTAGATAATTGCCCTGTTCAAATCCCTTATTATGCCCCACCTCCTACCAACCTGGGAGGGTGATAGCTCCAAACAAATTTAGCAATCTGAACATTTTTTTGAAGCTGTAGGGCACAGGGCTATTCTAGATAATGAAGATCTATTGTAATGGCAATAATTGGGCAGTGGAGCAGCGGTCCCAAAAAAGCGTGCAGGCAGGGGATGAGAAACTAATATGCTTCAAATAGTAACCTTAACAACTGCATGCATGGTTTTGTCTGCATAACTTCAAGAAGTCTTGGCGTATCTCCATAATGCACCTATCAGGGGTATGCTCTACCTCCAATACCTGGGGCTTAATGGGGGATAGGTGGGGGAATTGACATGTTCTAATGGAACAAGCCTCAAAGCCTACCTGGGGCACAATCTCGTGTACCGTCCCATCCCATCATATCCCTTACAAATACCCTATAATGCACAGTGTGACTAATCTCACAGGCCAGACTCTCCCTGTGTGTAGTCTCACGTAGCCAGACTCTCACAGGGAGGGAGAGTCTGGTCATGTAGCTGCCCATATAAGACTTGTTCCAACACCCCAGTTGGTGGGTGATAAGTGCCTTCGGCGGCCACAGAATTTATATTGTGCAGCTATAATAGCGACGTGTCAAGTAAACGAAGCCTCACTCACACTAGAAAAGCTGCAATTATCGGCGAAGCAATGTAAACTCTGTGGTGCGCAGATACTTATCCCCCACCCCAGTTGGGGTGGGTGTTGGAACAAGTCTTATATGGGCAGTTGACCAGACTCTCCCTCCCTGCGAGAGTCTGGCTACGCGAGACTAGTGTGTGATAGGGTGTTTGGATTGGGACAATTCTGACTAAGTACCGACCCCTCGGGGAAGATTCCGACGGCAAATCCCCCTCCTTTCTCCAACAACTACCCCAAGTATGCCGGGTGGGGCATACAGACTCTCGCAACGCGAGACTAGGGCATACCATAGGCGCATAATAAACACGCCCCAACACTGCTCTATTCAACCCGATGTCGTGTAAGCCTAGCCTCGTTCCCAAGCCTTCCCAGTCCAGTTTTTGAGTATACGTTATCGAAAACAGAAGGCCTGGGAACAAGGCTAAAGGGCAGGTAAAAGTACGTCGGAAAACAGGACGTAATTTGTAAACTTCGGCCCATTTTCTAACTTTAGGTCTACTCTCACCGTTCGTCATGTTCTCCAGTATCTCCATGTCTGACGCTCGCGAGTAACTACTTATACAATACAGCCGTTCCGCTAATGGTCAGAAATGAATGCCACTATGTACCGAGAAGCGCGCCTCCAAGTATAATAACGCGGAGGCTGTCTTTGCACCCAATCCCATGTGGTACCGCTCTAAATTATTGCCATGTGACTTCCGGTGCAACTTGCACGGCCGACGGTCAAGTCGGGCGAGTGACTGGTTAACTATCTCTCTAAGTCTTGGCTACCTCAGTCTCACGGTGGAACCTAGGTTAGGCTCTTATCGCATGGAGCTAGCTAAATGACTTCTTTCAACGTTAGTATGTGACGTTGTATGCACTTTACTATTACAGTAGCCTGCATAAAGGATAAGGCTGATATGTTACAACTTAACCAGTAAAATAACTAATTTAGTTCTTTAACTGGTTATGTTGTTCAGCTGAAATTCAACCATGCAAGTCAGTGTAAATCAGTATAAACATCAATACTTACAAAAACATCCTGCATTAGTTTCTAGCAGTATGCCTGAGAAGCACTGGAGTAAGAAGGACTAACACTAACGAAAATCGACTACATACAAAAGTGACTACATAAATAACATTGAGTTCTTGCATGTAAGCATCATATATCTGTCTTCATGTGGGAGGATATGACAAGCAGATCTTGAATAAAGCTTCTGCACTTCTGCAAAGTGAAATACAGAAACTGTTTCCTATTACTCCTGTACACTTGTAATCACAGCACACCAGTGTATGCATACCAAAATAAATTATTAGTAAAGTTATGGGCACAGGATTAAGCTATTCCAACTGGGTGGATGTTATTCAGAAGGTCTTGGGTTCAAATCCCAGCCGGATCCTGGAATTTTTCCGTGGGTTTATTTCTCGGTATCTCAGCAAAAACATCAACAGCAACCATGCAACTACTTAGTAACTATTTATGCCCAAATGAGTCCATGATGAAACAAAAAATCAGGTGGTTTTAATCCACCACAGTGCACTACAGTTTACTAATGCTGTAATGCACTATAGTGCATACTGCAAAAACCACTGAGTGGTTACACTGGTTGCAGACGCAGACGAGCTGATGATTCTATCCCCATTCTACTGACAGTATTCTACTGATCGATGATTCTATCCCCATTCTACTTACAATATTCTACTGATCATTCTACTCTCATTCTACTGGAGAAAAATCCCTGCTGCTGATAATTCTACTCCCATTCCAACAAGCGTTCGGAATGATCAGTACTATCAGTAGAATGGGGATCGAATCATCAATAGAATAGATGTACAATCAGTAGAAAGGGAGTAGAAACACCGTCAAGTCTCAATGCATACCTTTGTCCCCAACAACAACATGGTTCCACTCCCATTCTACTGACCTTTCTACTCCCATTCTACTCGCATTCTACTGATGATTCTACTCCCATTCTACTGATGAATCTACTGGTAATTCTACTCCCTTCCAAGCGCACTGATCATTCTATTCTAATTCTACTGAGCATTCTACTACCAATCTACTGGAGATTCTACTCCCATTCTTCTGATGATTGTACTCCCATTCTACTTGCAATCTACTGATGATTCTACTCCCATTCTACGGATCATATGTTCGAACCATACTATGATCGTAATTTCAGTATAACTGATGATTCTACTCGCTTTCTACTAATGATTCCACTCCCATTCTACTCGCTTTCTACTGATGATTCTACTCCCATTCTACTGATGATTCTACGCCCATTCTACTCGCTTTCTACTGATGATTCTACTCCCATTCTACTCCCATTCTACTGATGATTCTACGCCTATTCTACTCGCTTTCTACTGATGATTCTACTCCCATTCTACTCGCATTCTACTGAGGATTGTACTCCCATTCTACTCGCATTCTACTAATGATTCTACTCCCATTCGACTTGCATTCAACTGATGATTCTATTCCCATTCTACTCGCATTCTACTGAGGATTGTACTCCCATTCTACTCGCATTCTACTAATGATTCTACTCCCATTCTACTCGCATTCTACTGATGATTCTACTCCCATTCTGCGGATCTGCAACTGAGAACTACTCTCATTCTACTGCTGATTCTACTCCCTTTCTACTGATTGCACATTTATTCTAATGATGATTCAATCCCCATTCTACTGACAGTATTCCCAATCTATGTATCATTCTACTTTCATTCTACTGATCATTCTACTCAAAATCTACTGACGATCTACTTGCATGCTACTGATGATTCTACTTCCATTCTACTGAAGCAAACATACATCCATATATGGCCAGCGCCGGCTGCGTTCGTGTGCAAAAGCCCAAGAAAGGTGCGCAATGTTCACATGCACGTGCGCAATGCAGTCCCGCTAGTGTGGGGCTCGCAACTTAACATGCTTCCGAACCTGATCGAACCACTCAGGTCTGTCGATGAGTGTAACATGAGTTCGGGGTGGTTCAACTGCCAGTTCAGAAGCATTGAAGTACCCCGAACTCATGTTTATTATAGTCCAGGTTCCTTCTGAGGTGCAGTAGTTCAAAGAGGTTCTGTCACCAATGATGGTGCATGTGTTAGCACACATATACATGCTAATTTTAGCAGGACAGTTTTACTTTAACCAACTCGAACCACTTCCGTACCTGAGGAACCATCACCCCCTGAGAGGTTTACTCGAGTTCAACTAGGAGAACATAAAAATGATGAACGCGTTTACAAACAACTTTCATAAATTAACTTAATCTGGAACAAATCATGTTCTTTGGTGATAATTCCTCCAGGGGACACACCAGAATGCCAAGTGGCTGTTCTGAAATTCAATACTTTGGGATATCTTGCCGTACCTTCATTTCCAGCCCAATCGAAATCCAATAAATGGACTTTATTGCCAACAACAAGAATATTTTGGGGATGTAGATCTCCATGTACGAAGCTTTTTAAATGCATTACCTTCACTGCCGTTTCCAAAGCCGTCTTCACTTCTGCAGGTACATGGGAATCCAACGTTGATCCATAGATCTTTTCCATAATGACAGCACACCACCCACCAGGTAGTTGTGAACACGAAATCAACCTTGGTGCTAGCTGTTGTTCACCAAGATACTCGTGGACCTCCTTACCATAGTTGAGGCGGGCAAACTTGACAACAACTTCTTCCCCCTCCAGTTTGGCTTCAAACAACCAATTGACTCCCACTTGCTTCATCCTCTTCACTTCTGTAAGTTTGCCATTATCATTGAAGTATGGACCTTTGGAAATCAGATTCGGACAATTGTACCATTCTATTAGCTTGTCTATTGTATCCTTTATGGCATTGAGAACGCAAGCCACCTTTGCAACACCATTAATGGGGTCACGAGGTACAAACAGTAAAGAGACTGGAGAACACAAGGGATCAATGCATACAATGTCTCCATACCAAGTTGCACCAAACACCTGGAGGTAATGGCACCCTATCACAGATATCAATAGCATTGGTGATTTGCCAGTTCCTTTCCCTTGAAGTTTCACAAAATATCCGTGATTTTGTTTGACCGCATCTGCAGTACAACCCGAAAATTCATTTTTTATTTCAAAGTTACAAACACAGTACGTTTGGCCTCCATTGTCCTCCACTGTTATTGAACGATCAGTTTCCGCATGACCTTTCCGTACTTTACTTGTTTCAGGTAAGACTTTTGTCACTTCTGAAAAAAATGCCTTTATGCGATCGTTCTCAGAACGGTAGTAACCACTCATTTGTTGCATTAGACTTGTTGCACAGGTGAAGTATTCTGAATCAATTGTATTTTCATCCATTTCCATCTTGTCTATGAAGTTTCCAAAAGCTGCTACTTGAATGCTTACATGTAGACCAAACTGTGATGAACGATGGTCAAGTATATTTGAGTTCCCGCCATATTGTTTCCCATAGTCTGAGGGAGATGGAAAAAAATTCTCAATGCGAGCTCGTTTGGTTTTCAGACTTATGCGCATTCGCTCGACAGCAGACTTTATCTGATCGTAGAGTGACTTGGAAAGGTATTTCACCAACCAGTGATAGGAATCTTCAATGAAGAAGTTATATAGAATGCTACCATTTTCATCCTTCTCCATTAGACTAGAAAAACAGAAAACCAAGAGTAAGTTACAGACAATAATAATTCCTGAACAGTTGGAAGGTGATGGCCTAACTGGATTTCTATTTTGCAGATATATTTTTATCCTAGTCCAAGAAGTAACGGGGCGCACAAGTACAGTAACAACTTACTCTTTAGCGATCGGGTTGTCCTCTTGGATTTGGGCCTCCTTAAAGACTTCACTCCAACTAATCTCTGAAAGGTCATAATCAGAAGGATTGAGGCTTGTAGCTGCTCTTTTGGACATCTTCGGACAAGTCTCGCTCTCTACTACGAATCTTTGACTGTAAATTGGCAATTTGAATGTCTAGGGTTTCACGTGACAAAGCTGTGACGTCATTACGCGACATAATACGCTGCAATGCATCATCGAACCAATGAACTCCAGTTTTTTAGAGGGAAAGCAAGGTCAATCTACTTCCATTCTGATGATTGAATTGAGTACCCATTCTACTCCCATTCTGATGATTGAATTGAGTACCCATTCTACTCCCATTCTATTCACAATCTAGTGATGATTGTGATGATTCTACTCCCAATCTTTACTCCACCCTGGTGATTTTACTCCACCCTACTCGCATTCTACTGATGATCTACTCCCATTTGAGTGATCAGACTACTCTCATTCTACTTAGATCGACTTGCATGCTACTGACGATTCTACTTCCATTCTACTGATCATTCCCAACGCTTGTTGGCGGGAGAAGAAATCAGCAGGGCCAGGAATCAACAAAACACGTGATGGGGATCGAATCATCAGTAGAGTAGGTGTACAATCAGTTGAAAGGGAGTAGAATCACCAGGCAGGTTTGAGCATGCCTGAAATAGAACAACCACAAATCCAATTTAGGTACTTGGAGTGCAGTTGACTAAGTGATATTAGAGATTTGTGGTTGTTCTACTTCAGGCATGTTCAAACCTACCACAGCATGCCTCAGCATGCAGTGCATGGCAGGTTTGAGCATGCCGGTAGAATCACCAGGTAGAATCACCAGTAGAATAGAATGGAAGAATGATCCGAAGAATGGGAGTAGAATGGTCTGTAGAATGGGAGTAGAATCGTCAGTAGAATGGGCGACACCTTTGGCACGTGCGTATCTATGTGTATCTAATCTGTGTCCCCAAAATATCACAACAAAGTTTGTGTATTGGATTTCGACTGGGCTGAAAAAGTTGGTGTGGCAAGTCATGTAGAAAGAGACACACAATTTCATACCTTCTCCAAAGTTTGGCATCTTCACTCATCATGAGTACAATCAGTCTACAGCGTGTTGAAAGGAGTCTTCATCAGTAGGAATGATCAGTAGAACGGGAGTAGAATCATCAGTAGCATGCAAGTAGATCGTCAGTAGATTTTGAGTATGATACATAGATTGGGAGTACAATGAAGAGAGTAGAAAAAATGGGAGTAGAATCATCAGTAGAAAGCAAGTAGAATGGGAGTAGAATCATCAGTAGAACTGATGATTCTACTCGTTTTCTACTCCCATTCTACTGATGATTCTACTCCCATTCTACTCGCATTCTGCTGATGATTCTACTCCCATTCGACTCGCATTCTACTGATGATTCTACTCCCATTCTACTCGCATTCTACTGATGATTCTACTCCCATTCTACTCGCATTCTACTGATGATTCTACTCCCATTCTGCTCGCATTCTACTGATGATTCAACTCCCATTCTACTCGGATTCTACTGATGATTCTACTGATGATTCTACTCCCATTCTACTTGCATTCTACTGATGATTCTACTCCCATTCTGCTCGCATTCTACTGATGATTCTACTCCCATTCTACTCGCATTCTACTGATGATTCAACTCCAATTCTACTCGGATTCTACTGATGATTCTACTCCCATTCTGCTCGCATTCTACTGATGATTCTACTCCCATTCTACTCGCATTCTACTGATGATTCAACTCCCATTCTACTCGGATTCTACTGATGATTCTACTCCCATTCTGCTTGCATTCTACTGATGATTCAACTCCCATTCTACTTGGATTCTACTAATGATTCTACTCCCATAAAAAACAAACTGTGCTGATACGAAGATGAGCATGAGGCAATTTGCCAGATATTACATCCTCAACAGGCTGAGAAAACACAATCAGAGTGAAGTTGCAGATCGATTATCTAGTCCGGAAGATGCAGGTGAAGACAATCTACACGACAGGTTGCACGCAATAGCTAACTAACTTGCTGATGAGAGAGGACAACAATTTATGATCTACCATCTGCAACTCACCGGCCAGAATGTGCAAGAAACATACATGTCAAATGTTTCAGTTATCTTCCAGGATGATATCCACTGGGAAAGAATTGTAGCCTTCATTGTGTTCTCGGGTTCATCTTCAGTAGCATGCAAGTAGATCGTCAGTAGATTTTGAGTATGATACATAGATTGGGAGTACAATGAAGGGAGTAGAAAAAATGGGAGTAGAATCATCAGTAGAAAGCAAGTAGAATGGGAGTAGAATCATCAGTAGAACTGATGATTCTACTCGCTTTCTACTCCCATTCTACTGATGATTCTACTCCCATTCTACTCGCATTCTGCTGATGATTCTACTCCCATTCTACTCGCATTCTACTGATGATTCTACTCCCATTCTACTCGCATTCTACTGATGATTCAACTCCCATTCTACTCGGATTCTACTGATGATTCTACTCCCATTCTGCTCGCATTCTACTGATGATTCAACTCCCATTCTACTTGGATTCTACTAATGATTCTACTCCCATAAAAAACAAACTGTGCTGATATGAAGATGAGCATGAGGCAATTTGTACATCCTCAACAGGCTGAGAAAACACAATCAGAGTGAAGTTGCAGATCGATTATCTAGTCCGGAAGATGCAGGTGAAGACAATCTACACGACAGGTTGCACGCAATAGCTAACCAACTTGCTGATGAGAGAGGACAACAATTTAAAGATATGATCTACCATCTGCAACTCACTGGCCAGAATGTGCAAGAAACATACATGTCAATTGTTTCAGTTATCTTCCAGGATGATATCCACTGGGGAAGAATTGTAGCCTTCATTGTGTTCTCGGGTTCACTGGCAGTCTACTGTGCAGAGCACAGAATGGAAAATAATGTCGAGGATGTTATTCATTGGACCGAAGAACAGATGGAGAGTGGTAGAGTGAGAGACTGGGTACAGGAAAAGGGTGGATTGCAAGCTTTCATGGATCATTATGATTATGAGAGGTGGAAAGTTGAAATCCCAATCCCTCAGTTTCTCATGGGAGCAGGACTACTGGCTACTGCTGCTGTTATTGCTGGAGTCCTCGTGATAAAAAAGTTCTTCGAGTATTCATGAGTCCATGCGTATGGTTAGCATGGTCCACCTGTTGTGTTTTACTCAGCTGATGATACGCATGTAACTCAGTGGGAAAGCTACTATTTTTGTATACATCTCAAACATATCTACCCCACTCTTTTTCCCTGTATGATACTATCTCCATCAGGATACCATGATTTGTTTATTAATTTTTTGGCATAATTGATGACTGTAATCCCATTCTACTTGCATTCTACTGATGATTCTACTCCCATTCGATAGGGTGGAATGGGAGTAGAATCTCCAGTAGAACAGCAGTGGAATGGGAGTACAATTTGGAGTAGAACTGTCAGTAGAATGGGTAGAATCATTCTGACGATCTACTTGCATGCTACTGATGATTCTACTTCCATTCTACTGATCATTCCGAGCGCTTGTAGAATCATCAGTAGAAAGCAAGTAGAATGGAAGTAGAGTAATCAGTAGAATGCGAGTAAAATGGGTCTTTAGAATGGGAGTAGAATCATCAATAGAATGGTCCGTAACAAAAACCCATACTCGCATTCTGCTGATTATTCTACTAACATTCTACTCGCGTTCTACTGATGATTCTCCTTTCATTCTACTGGAGATTTTAATCCCTGCTGCTGATGATTCTACTCCCATTCTACATGCTTTCTACTGATGATTCTACTCCCCCATTCTACAGATTATACTGCATGCTACTGATGATTCTACTTCCATTCTACTGATCATTCCAAACGCTTGTAGAATCATCAGTAGAAAGCAAGTTGAATGGAGTAGAATATTCAGCAGCAGGGATTAAAATCTCCAGTAGAATGGGAGTAGAGTCGTCATTAAAATTTAATGATCCGTAGAATGAAAGGAGAATCATCAGTAGAATGTGAGTCTGATGGATCTACTCCCATTCTACTCTGATTCTGGTGATTGTAATCCCATTCTACTGATTGTACACCTATTCTACTGATGATTCGATCCCCATTCTACTGACAGTATTTTACGCACTGATCATTTACTGCTCCCACTCTACTGAGCATTCTACTACCCTTCTACTGATGATTCTATCCCCATTCTACTGACAGTCAGCAGCAGGGATTAAAATTTCCAGTAGAATGGGAGTAGAATCATCAGTAGAATGCGAGTAGAATGGGAGTAGAATGATCAGTCATTACGCGATCAGTCATTACGCGACATAATACGCTGCAATGCAACAGGTCCTCGAACCTCCTCGAACCAATGAACTCCAGTTCTTTAGAGGGAAAGCAAGGTCAATCTACTTCCATTCTGATGATTGAATTGAGTACCCATTCTACTCCCATTCTACTGATGATTCTACTCCCATTCCGCGGATCTGCAACTGAGAACTGCTCTCATTCTACTCCCTTTCTACTGATTGTACACTTATTCTACTGATGATTCTACTCCCATTCTCCTCGCATTCTACTGATGATTCTACTCCCATTCTACTCGCATTCTACTAATGATTCTACTCCCATTCTACTCACATTCTACTGATGATTGTACTCCCATTCTGTGGATCTGCAACTGAGAACTGCTCTCATTCTACTGGTGATTCTACTCCCTTTCTACTGATTGTACACTTATTCTACTGATGATTCTACTCCCATTCTCCTCCCATTCTACTGATGATTCTACTCCCATTCTACTCGCATTCTACTAATGATTCTACTCCCATTCTACTCGCATTCTACTGATGATTGTACTCCCATTCTGCGGATCTGCAACTGAGAACTACTCTCATTCTACTAGTGATTCTACCCCCTTTCTACTGATTGTACGTACATCTATTCTAATGATGATTCGATCCCCATTCTACTGACAGTATTCTACTTCCATTCTACTGATATTCCAAACGCTTGTTGGTGGGAGAAGAAATCTACTACCCTTCTACTGGAGATTCTACTCCCATTCTTCTGATGATTCTACTCTCATTCTACTCGCATTCTACTGATGATTCTGCTCCCATTCTACTGGAGATTTTAATACTCCCATTCTACTTGCTGTCTACTGATGATTCAACTCCCATTCTACGGATTATTCTACTCCGTTCCCTGGGACCTGTGGATCAATTCTACTGACGATTCTACTCCCAATCTACTTATCATTCTACTTTCATTCTACCGATCATTCTACTCCCCATTCTACTGGAGATTTTAATCCCTGCTGCTGATTATTCTACGTAGATTTTGAGTAGAATGATCCATAGAAATGTCATTAGTAGAATGCATTAGAATGCACTCCCATTGTACTCGCATTTACTGATGATTCTACTCCCATTCTACTGACGATTCTACTGATGAATCTACTCCCATTCTACTGCCAATCTATTGGCAATTCTAGTCCCTTTCTGGTGATTGTACTCCCATTCTGGGGATTTGTACTCCCATTCTACTGGTGATTCTACTCCCACTGTTCTGGTGTATCTACACCCATTCTACTGATGATCACTTTCCCATTCGATTCCACTCTATATAACAGTTCTCAGTAGTAGAAAGAGGAAAAAGTGAGACATAGTGAATGTAAATATATATAACTCAGTAGTAGAAGAGAATAAAGTGAGAAAAGTTAGACGTAAATAGTAGATAGTAGAACGAGGAAATATAGAATGTAATAAAAATTTGATAAAAATATATATAACAGTTCCTTTTTTTTTTCTTTCACTTTTTTATGCAATCTTCTGCCAGCCACGCCGAAAATCCTCCCTTTTCAAGTTTGCAGTGATAATCAGGATGATCCATGTCATAATATTTCACTTTCATTATCTGAACTTTAAGTTCAGTATCCCTCAAGATTTTTCCGTGCACACACTTCGTTCTTTCAATGACTTTTCCCTCACCAATTGATGTGCCGCCAATCAGGAGTTGGACTGAAAAGGAATGAACGACAGTAAAATGTTCAGCCAAATGCATAGCAGAACACACAAATACTGTAAAAATACTCTACACATACCAAAATTATACTACACTCGTGCGTTCTATACCTGTATCACCAGTAGAAATTTCTACTATGTCTTCCTCATTCTCCTCCTCTTCTTCCTCTTCTTCCTCTTCCTCCTTATCATTCTCCTCTTCTTCCTCTTCCTCATCATTCTCCTCTTCTTTCTCATCTTCCTCTTCCTTCTCATCTTTCTCCTCCTTCTCCTTTTTGCCTTTGACCTTGTCGTAGTAGTAGCTATACTCAATTGGAAGGGGTGGCACACCTGCTGAGCTACACCTCTCTGTATGGTGTCCAAAGCCATCATGTGACGAGAAAGCTTTCATACAATTAAAACACGTAGCGACACCTGAATGTTTTTGAACATGCATTGCGTAAGTAGCCGGCTGGAGCTGTGAGACAAAAAGGGAGTGTTATATAATAATGTGTTATATAATTGGGGCGAGCCTGAGCGAGCCCACACTAGCGTGACTGCATTGCGCACGCGTGTGTGTATCTATGCTTGCTTGGACCGACCACTTACCGTTAAATATTTCACGATGATCGATGGCCAGTAAAGAGCTACTGTCAGAGTGCAGCGTTGGGGACCCGGAGCGAAGACGACTGAAGTTCAAGTGCATGTGGCACTGGTTTGTGCTTCTACCGATGATGGCAGGCCTCTTATAGGCGGTACAAATTTAGTATCGATGGTGGGTCGCGCGCTTCACTGGTAGCAGACCGTCATGTCAGTGCATAAATGGCACTCATAAATGCCAGAAATTTAGCTCATGATTTCGGCGTAAAGCTTAGTGCATGCATGTGTGCTAGCTGCCCTGGATGGAAAAATAGCTGACGTATGTAATACTTGTATTTATCTCTGGTGAGGACTTAGTGACAAATCCTGCGCCATTAGAAAGTAGTGAATCAGCAGTTTGCTGCTTGCTCAGGCTCGCCCCCGCCCCCACAATATTCTACATTTTCTAGTAATGAGTTGGTAACTCACTTTTGTTTCCTCAAAAATTTGCAAGAGCCTGACTCTTAGCCTTTCCTTGGCCTTGGCCTTCTTCACCCGCTGCAAGAGCATTGAGAATAGTTTCAAAATTGTACTCTAGTTATTGACGATTGCAACCGTAAGTGAGTGGAAGGACATAAATTCTCAAGATTACGGCTTACCTGTGCGTCCTCCACCCTTGCACGCTGAAATAGAAAACAAAATCGTACTCTGATTCTACTACTCCCATCCATTTGCTAATTTGCCTACACATTGGAGTGCATACTCTCATTTCCACTCCCTTTCTGCATCAAAATTATAGCTTGCCTTTGGGCCTTTCTCATCGCTCTCCTCGTCCTCGTCCTCGTCCTCGTCCTCCTTGTCCCTTGCCCGCTGCAAGAGCAAGAGCATTGAGAATAGTAAAATCATCAGTAAATTTGCAGTAACCAATAAGATTTCTGCAATGCTTGCCTTCCTCATGTTTTCCTTCACCTCCATCTGCTGCAAGTTATCAATCTTTCTTTCCATTATTTTCAGCTGCTGGAAAATTTCATGCTGCTGTGTGGTAACTTCATTGAGTCTTTCGAGAATCAGCTCTATCCTTTCCATCTGCAGCTGTGTGGGTGGCTTGAGATAATCCCACATCCTGTAGCATCTTTGCTGATTTTACTGTCATTCTTACTGCTGATTCTATGGCCATTCTACTACTGATTGTACTTCCATTCTACTCCTAGTCTATAGCCATTATATTTCCCATTAAAACGCAATGGAATGCAATATATGTGACGTCACGTGTGGGGTGTGTATTCTATGTCCATTCTATGTCCATTCTATGTCCATTCTAAGTTTTCAGCATTAGAAACCTTCATAATCTGTGTCGTGGCCCTTGTCACTATGTCCTTCATTACTTCTACAATACTTTTAAGAAATTGTGACGTCTGTTACCTTCTCATCCTTTTTTTCTGCTTTCTCTTCCATCTGCTCTTCTTTCTCTTCCTGCTCTTTCTCTTCCACCTCCTGTTCCTCTTCCACCTCCTGTTCCCTTTCAACCTGCTCCTCCACTTCCACTTTCTTTTCCACCTGCTCCTCCTGTTCCTTTAACTCTTCCATCTCCTGTTCCTGCTCTTCTTCCTTAAAGTAATTTCGTTACAGAGGGAATATTTCATACGATTTCTTTGCTGCATTATACCAAGTGAATGCATGATGGAAGGATGGGAAACTTGCCTTGGCTAGACGTGTAAACTTGACCATCCGCTGTGCGGATGGTCGTTTTGATTTCGCAAGTTTGGCTGGCGTCGCTGCAAAGAGAAATGGTTGAGAGTATAGGGCAGAAAAAATTTATGATAGCACAGCATTATATGGTTGACAGACTGCCCACTTCCAAAACCCACAACACTTACTCTCCACAAACTTTTCCGGATTCTCTGTCTTGAGCTTCCTTTTAGAGGGAGTGGAATATACGAAACTCCCGTCTTTATTCTAGAAAAAAAAAGAGATAAAAAAAGATAACTTGACGACAAAACCCTGCGAAGCCAGACACAAACCTTTTTACGCCCACATAACCGTTTGGACCACGCCACGGAAGATAGCCGACGACTGTAGATTTCTCTGACTCTGACGCCATTTTTCGCACCCGTTGGTAGGAGACAAACCTGCGCATGCGGCGGACCGCGCATGCGCATTACATAATAACCCAATTATTGCTCCCAATTATGGATTATTCTACTCCCTTCCTTGTGCACTGCTGGGACCTGTGGATCAATTCTACTGACGATTCTACTCCCAATCTACGTATCATTCTACTTTCATTCCACTGATCATTCTACTCAAAATCTGCTGACAATCTACTTGATGATTCTACTCCCATTCTACTGATTGTACATCTATTCTAATGAAGAGACAGTGGTTATGTAGTGTATAGTTTGCTAATTGCATAAGACAACCATAGAGGAAGCTTCCCAGGCCATCTTACAATCAGGATCTTGCAGTTAGTAACCACTGAACATCTGTGAAAGGGTCACACCTGCAGCTTGTATCAAAGAGCTTCCAATAACCAACGCATGATCTTGCAGATATAGTAGCCACTGAACTAGTCTCGTGACCAGCCGGATATACCTATGGAAAGTCCGTCTGGTAACTTTGGGCTCGATTCTGGGGCTTTTCTACTTACGACGGAGTTATTTGAACGTGCCACTCAAATTGTAGCATGTCCAATTACTGGGGTGGCCCACTGGCGCCCCCCTAGCGCTTGTGCGGATGCTAATTGGTGATAATTGAAGCCATGTAGAGGTGAGAACGTCCATATATGGCCAGCGCCGGCCGCGTTCAAACCCTGCTGACGTGTGCCAAAGCCCAAGAAAGGCACACAATGTTACCAGACGGATTTTCCGTAGGTTATTTCCAGCTGGGCACGAGACTACCACTGAACATCTGTGAGAGAGTCACCGCAAAAGCATCATATTTTTGAAGTATAGTTGTAGTGACTCTCTCATAGATGTTGGAGAGTTGTCAGTTGTAAGGTATGGTTTGGGTTCAGATTGCTTATGCAATTAACCTCTAATACCAAATAAAAGTCTCATAACCACTGTCTCCTCAGCTTGTCTGCAACCAGGGTAACCACTCAGTGGTTAAAACAACCAATCATTTTTTGCAGTGGTGCATGCATGCATGATTACAGCATTAGTGAGCCTGTAATGATATTAAGGTACGTACGAGTGGTACAGCTAAGCTAAAGTCATTTACATCACTGGGCCTACGCTACTTCTCTGCAGCTAACTGCAAAGCAACGACTGATTGATGCTGGCACTGCTTGGCAGTAGTATACCCAGCTTCAGCTGTCCGTGGTGAAAACAAGTCGTGGAATACGAAATGCCTTAGTGCTATGAGCTACATGTAGATGACTATTGTCTGCTTCCTACACTAGCCATTGAGGACATTTCACTCTGAGCTTCAGATTGTGCAGCTGATATTTGAGGGCGGTGTCTGATCAACAGTCGACAGAATGCATGACGTTATGAGGAGGGGGGAGGGGATCACAAGTTAACATCACAATGACATTATTTTAGAAAAAATACCTGGTAGTTTATAGCTATAATAGGCTACCCTCTCTCATTTAATACGTTATAGTTGTAGCACAGGTGCCAGGGATTTATGGCAGTAAACAGACCGAGTCTGATGGCGTAGCCCAAGGACGAGGTTTGTTTACTACAGCCATAAATCCCTGGCCACCTGTGCCATAAATATTATATATCCCACCTGATTGGTCCTTTGTTGTTATTACTGTGAACACATCTGTACATGTGCAAGTGTTTACAGTAACTTCAACATTATTTACTGTCACAGTAAAATGATGTAAAATCTGTACTATAGTCTGACAATGTAGTAGACTGTAAAATAAAAATACATGGAGAGGGAATTATGAGCCATAATTTACCTTTTAGCCCTCAGGGAGGGAAATTATTACAGTAACCCCCCACCTGTTTTATAGGCAAAACTATACTAGGTGGGATATATGTAAAGTAAAACATCACTATATCTATGAAGTTATTTTACCTGTCGAGGAGAACGTGCAGCTCCTGCCTTTTGCCAAAACAGTATCCAACTTCGCCTTCATTCATCAATCAATGACCTTTCATCCTACAGTCCCGAAGTGGGTTTCAAAACTTCAATTTGATTGGTCAATGAAATTAAATCATAAATTATTGATAGCTTCCCTGCTTACACAAACTTTGTAAACCCGTAACAGCAAACACTACAGACTCTGCAAACAGTGCAAACAGTGCAAACACTGCAAACTCTGCAAACACTGCAAACACTGCAAACTCTTCAAACACGAAACAGGAGTAGACAAACTAGGCATAAATCACCAAAGCGGGGCACACTTGCCTGGTATTGTGTAGCTTGATTAATGATGATCATATGGTAATGAAGTATACAATATAGTTTGATACAGTATACACCAGATCAGATCACTTTGTCAAGCAGTCAATGGCTCAATGCTCCATTGGCTGAGGCTCAGTAGAACAGGAAAACTTTGTATGTCCTTCTTTCTTGCAGTCCGAGCAGACATACACAAATCTGTGTAACTTGTCTCTGACAATGACTTCTCGATCTTTTCTTTGGCTTGCATCTGTTGGAGCTGCTTGGATACAATACTGATATTGTGCCAGTGATCCATTAGTCTGTTGTAAAAGAAGTAGTGTGTCAAATTTTGCTGGGAGCTGGATTTCAGTCTGGTGGTCTTGATTCGCGAATTGATCACTTCTGATGTTACAGACTGGAAGTTGAGTAATTCTGGGCACCACTTCATATTATGAAACCGGCAGGTGCATGTCTCACTTGTGACCTGATGTCTTTGGACCATCATGAAAACGATCACCAACTACGTACCTGTCTACAGTCTGGGTCAGTGGATGTACCATTGATTGTGAATAACTGTGTTCTTCCATGATCTGGTATGAAACAGGAACAGGCTGCGAATGCACGTCTTTCAACTCTGGAATGTGAGTCACCTGTGCAGTTTATTCATGACTGGTCATTCACAGGGGTAGATGGAATGCTGTTTATATTGTAACATTTATCAGTTTTTGAGTAAGAGAGTACGTAAAATGCACAAGATCATATTTGTACCTGTGGAGTGTGTTGGTGTTTAGGCCTCTCAAAGCAGCTTCTCCTGTCACCCCAAAGCACATTAGCCAGCAGTGGGTTGCATACCTCTGCATGTGCAACAACGTCACAAGCCATGTCTACTGCATAGACAACTGGCCAGTGTTTGGATGACAGCAGCAAATCAAGATGGTCTCAAGTGCTTTCCTTTTTCAGGATGTACTTGGTAGCAGAGATGACCTAATGCACGTTCAAGTATGCAGCAGTATAGTACATAGACTATAATATATACCACAACCCACAGACTAACCTGGTGATGGCAGTTCTTAAAAACTTTCCCACCAGAACAAGCAGGTGCTGCTTCAAAAACGTGACATTTGCTTTCACCTTGCAGTAGGAATGAATGTAGACGTTCCAAGTGAACAATCATCTGTGCCTGTGTACATGAAAACCATGTATATGCATTGTAGGTATAGAGATTCAATTATATGATTGTATATACCTTGGTGGCATTTGCTGGAATTGGAATTTCCACAACATTGCAGACTCCTCTGAGAGTCTCTGTAGTTATTGTCTTTAGTGTCTCAGGGTTGTACGATCCATTGCGAAAGAGATCAGCTCACTTTTCTCACAGAATTTTGTTCTCCTACATGATTTAGTAACATTAAGTATTTTGTTGTGAAGAAATATAGTGTACTGTACATTGTACCTTTCTGTACTTCAGAGTTTACAACAGTCGTGTTTCTGCATATTGGAGGGATCCATGGCGCAACATTCTCCACCTTGATGACAGGAGCTTTTACACAACTTGCTGCTGCTGCACCCTCCACTATCCTCATATCAACTGACTCCCACCATTCATCAACATCAACTTCATCACCAACACCATCCACATCATCTGGCCAGCTAATCTGGAGTTTAACAAAATAGTAGTACAATTATTATATATTTTCACTGTTGCAGCCGAATATTCTTTGTACTCACCTCCCCTTTCGTTAGTGGTATGCCGTATTTTGCATTGCCATCACCACCATCAAACACTGGAGCAACTCCACATACTGGTATGCCACAAACTCCACTGTCCCAATTATGCTCACTGAGAGCTTCAAATGCAAAATAGCCATCGTATAGCTTTTGCTCCATGTACACTTGCTCCTGAGATGACAGGTAATTGCTCCCCACTCAGACCTGCAGCTTCAATGTAGGCACGACAGCAGTTAGTCACTGGCTCTCCTTGTTGGATGTGCCTTCCTTAGTTATGTATGAACAATCAACGAACCACATCTCCCTTATAAAACAGGCCTAGATGTTATGCAAAGTCACCCACTGCGCAGGACGCGTTTCGGCCAATACCAGGCCTCATCAGCTGCGCTGGGGTGACCGGGAGATGGGGACTGCCATATCATGCATAGAATGCAGTCAGGTGGCTGGCCTTATTCAAAAGTCGGTAGAGACTCCGATCTTCGAAAGCACCGTCTCTTCGTGCAGCTGTCTTTCGTTCGAAGATCTTGCGTAGCGATCATAATCATTGATCGTCACGTGTTATCGGTGCGTATAAACGTGTGCGTGCGCGCGCGCGCGCATACAGAGGCGCTGGAGGTACCGGAAGTATTAATGGCTAGTAAGGCACATGCAAACAGTGTGAGGCAAATAGGCTGTGTGTGTATAAATGTGCTAACTGCATGTTCAGGCTGTGTTAAACAGTAGGTAAGGCAATGCATTCAGTAATAATGTTTTTCAGGTATACCTCCCGTACTTCTGTAAAGTCAGGCCTGTGGTAGCGATGCACAAAGGTCTTGTAGGTGCTACAGAGTTTTTGGTATATGTATCCCTGTCTATAAGTAATCTGGTTGTGAGTAGTTTAGATCTGTAAGCAAAATCTTGGTAATTACAACATATCCTCAAATATGAACTAACTGTGAAATTACTACTCCGTATGCAGGTTTTGATGGTATGTTGCTATCCATGTGTGGAAAATTGATTATTGGAAAGCTGAAGGTATCCCTCTTATCATGCAAAACTTACCGTTCAGGATCTTAATGTTAAGATCCAGGTAGGAACAGCTGTCATGGCTCTCTGTAGTTTTCTTAAGCTCTAATTCTGGGGGGTAAATTTGGCCTATGCATGCTTGAAAATCAGGGTTGTTAAGTGTAAGCAAGTCATCAATATATCAGCAAGTATTACTAAATTTGGCTGCTACAGAGAGGTCAGTCTGGATTAGGAATTTCATAAACTCAAATTCATAGGAGAAAAGAAATAGATCTGCGACTAATGGAGCACAATCAGCACCCACAGGGATGCCAATTGTTTGTTGGTAGACAGCTGATCCTATCTGGATGTATATGTTATCTATCAAGAAATTGAACATCTCAACTAACTGGTTCACTGTTAAGTTACGGGTATTAGCTACACTCCAGTAAGCATAATCTTTCCCTAAGGCCATGTGGGAGGCATCTCTGGTATTGTATTAATTTCTAATTAACTCTTCCATGCGTGTTTTGAGTTGACTATGGGGGATGTTAGTATAAAGTGTACTGAAATCAAAGCTATCTAATGCTCTTGCATATCTCAACTTGTCTAGGGTATTAGTCACTTCAGTGGAGTTGTTAATGACCCAAAAGCAGTTTACCTCGGTTCTTCTTTCTATACCTTTGCAATATTCCTTGTAATGTTTGAGTATCAGCTGGAGACAGTGGGTAAGCAGCTTAGATAGAGGTTTGGTTGTGCAGGAGGCAGAAGCTGCTATAAAACGATGTCCATAGGGATTTTTGTGTAGTTTAGGCATCCAGTAATGCACGTGATTCATGAGTATTTAAGTCTGGGTTTGTACAGTTTTATCAGTCTCTCTGCATGTAGTTCTCTCTAGTTCTCTCTCAGTCTCTCTAAAGTCTCTCTTGTACCCAGTTATTACAGTGATTGCAACTGAACCCACATTTTAGTAGTAGGTTACTACATATACCTTCCTTCCAAGTCCTGTAAGAGTGTCGTGCAAGGCATCCAGCATTTGGGCAACGTTTGATCAATGCTTTCACTGGGAGCATCTTGACTTTTGTGAGGAGAAATGCTTGTGCATTTGAGCCAGGTATATGTTCCAGTGGTCTAAGTAGTGTCCCACACAGAAGACAGCGGTCCTCAGTTGATCTGAACAAGGTTGGCCAGTCTGAATCCTCACTGCCAGGATGAATGGAGGTGTTTTTCTCAGCAATGGCCTGCAGAATGCGATGCAGCTCCCCTATGCTCTCGGGAATTCTCTCTGTGAACTTGTAGAGGAGTGAGGCTGTTGAGTGGATGCACACTTTGTTAGGCGCCTTTTCATCTACTCCTGAACAAGATTTATAAAGGCATGCATACACATATAAATACACAGTCACCACATAGCTGTATGCATGGTTTTATGCATAAATGGGACTGTATAATTATCAATAGATATACCTTCAGTGGATTTGGGTAGAGATGGTTGACACAGTGTGTCTATCTCCATAAACTCTGAGAGATAAACATGCAGGGAAGTGTGAGTATGTGCATGTGTATGTGTATACAACAAATAGTGCATTTAATAGCCATGCAGTGTATAGCTAGCTAACAGGATAACCTTGAGATCCTGTTTCAAACTGCATGTTGAGAGAGGTGGAAGCAAGAATACTCCTGAGAGAGCTTTTCATTGAAAGCAAAAGCCCAGAGGCAGAGGTAAAAGTGCAAACACCTTTTTGAAATTCGAGGTGTTGTTGGGGCACCACTGGACTGAGCACTAGAGAATCTCTTAAAAACTGTGCACGGACAGAAGAAGGTAGGTGGGGCTGAACTCGGCGTTGTGTTTTTCGAAAAGCGTACATGCAGCAAACCTAGTGGATGTGTTTGTGTCATTTCGGGGTTGCGAACAAGAAAAGATTCCTCAGACACCGGCCCTCTGGATTAGGTTTGCACCTCTGGAGTTCATTCTCTGTAAGTTTTCATGAACAGTAGCTGGAAATGATTGAGCAAATGTGGATTTAGCTCCAGGTGCGTGAACTTCACTTTCGTTGAGGCATCATCGTCTGGTTGCAGCGAGGCGCCTAGTTCTTGTTTCACTCTGCTCATGTGCTCACAATAACAGCTCATACTGTTGTATGTATGTGCAAGTTGATAATGTAACTAGTACCCCAAAAATACATATGGCTTTACTGCTATGTGTCTACTTTATGTGGAAGACATTCGCGACACTGCTGTAAATCTATGAGAAAAACAATTGTATAAAACAAAACTAGTCTTTTTTTTTTGTAAAATAGCTTAGAGGTGAAGAAAGAAAACTGCTTTGTGTTAAGCCTAGTACACAAAACCATTACTGAATGCTTCTGGGTTCATCTTGTTATCATACATGTGTTTCCTTTATTCCTATGTCTATTTGTAGTTAGGCATCCTTGTTGCAACGAAGACTTCGCAATCTGCAAAAGTGAATCAATTTTTTAGGGCTAAGCGTACAAAGGGAGATGAAGGTTGTTAAATTACTGTTGCTTTTTTACTCTTCCCAGCTTGTAGCACTGGGTTATGCAGAAGAACTTCATGTCTTACTGGATGTGTTGCTGCTGGCTTGAGCATGATATTTTCCCTAACAGAATATCATTGTTGTGTCTCAATTGAGAATATCATTGCAACAGAAAACATCCCAACTTGTAAATATCACAATGGTTGGTAACTCTTCTCTGAATTTTAAAATCATGATTTCTGTAGTCTGTCAATGTGATTTAAAAAGGTGAAGTTGCAAATGGAAATTGAGAGAAGTACTATGATGTTGGAAGGAAATATCACATAACCATGGAGCCTACTGGAGTGTGTCATTTTATTTTGGTAAACAGCAATGCAAAATTCGGAGTAAACATCACTTATTTTTTTTTTGCACAACACAGCCTTCAGAGTAAGTGCTGTATATGGACGACATTCCACAGTCCTGTTTCAAGGTAATGTAATGTAACATTTGTAAAAATTATGACAATAAAGCTGCAGTTTCAGCACTGTACAAAAATGGACTTGGCAAACATGCAATAGAAAATGATTAAAATCCTAAGATAAGTGCAATGGTCTTTTTTGATAGCAACACAGCTGAATATGCTGGAAGTGGTCTTTATGGAGGCTAGGATAATCCATGCATGGATTTACATTGGTAACAATTTTTTTAGCAAAATGTTGTACATTCACACTAAACAATGTCAACCACTCTGCCATTTCTTCTAACCCAACTAGAGTGTGTGGATGTGATGCTATGAGTGTAACATTGCAATGTACATCATTTCAGCCTCTCCTGGAGAGATGATTAAAGTGGCAACGGAAGTCTCTTGGTGGAGGTTAACGAAAACATAAACCTGGGTTACAGTCAGGACCAGCCTAGTTTCAGGGTTAGGGTTTGGTTTAGGGCAATCTTGCTTTACCTAATTTTAAAAAAGGGTTTTTGTAGCTTATTAATATATTCATGACCCAAAATTGCCACTCGATGGACGCATCTACATGTACATGCAGTAGGTAGCATAGCCTCGTTCCCAGGCCTTCCCTGGCTGCAGTTTTTGATCGCTTGCAGTACTGCAAGTGATCAAAAACTGGAGCCGGGGAAGGCCTGTACTGCAAGCGATCAAAAACTGGGGCCGGGGAAGGCCTGGGAACGAGGCTAAGGTAGCATCCTAACCACCAATGTATCTCAAATCAGTCTGTGCCAGCTTTTGTTCAGAGCTACTCTCAAAGTCAGGCTAGACTCATGTTTGTCACTACTCTTGGAATGGACAACTTTGACTGCACCAAAATGAATGCACATTTCAAAAAAAATTCACAGCTTGTCTACGGGAGGGGCTCATTCACGAGTGGAAGCAAGCATTACTAGCCCCACCTCTCCCCCTTATGTCGCTAAACAACTCACGGCTCTGTTCCACACACAGCCCCACCTATTTTTCCCTTTTTTTTTTCCTTTGTTATGGTTTACCTGGGATGACCCAGTTAACGAGGAAATCCCCAATAGCACTTAGGCTAATTTTAAGGGGTTCCCCGGGACCGACGGCTTAACGTCCCCTCCGAAGGACGCGAAGGAAAACCTTGAAAATACAGGATCCCCTGCCACCTCTCCCCCTTATGTCGCTAAACAACTCACGGCTCTGTTCCACACACAACCACTCTTCAGCTTTCTTGTCTACTGCAGCGTAGTATGCTGGTATTATGAGCCAGCTACTACTCATTAGTGTAATTTATTTTTTCAGCCGCATCTAAAGTGGTTTAAAATGTTTCCCCTGAGAATGTACCGCCTATAAAATAAAATTGGTATTTTTCCCTCAAGGCAGTGGTTCTAAATGAAAGAACCCACTCTTGCATGTATTATGAGTCGACTGCTGGTATTATGAGTCACCAGATGCTTTGTTGATTAAAACATTTTCAGTTGGAGTTCAAACTGTATTCTAGTATTTTTATAACCTCTCTTTGTGCTAATAGCAATTTTTCTTGATGAAAGCACCTTCCATTCTACCGTGGTATTAATGTTAACATACACTGTTCAGGGTTCATAATTTGGGACCCTAAAATCATCAAACCTTAATAATACTACATAGCAAACACATTTTGACAGAAAAGTTGCTCGATAATGGCACCTGGATGTACCCTAAACGGACGTGGAATTTGGAGATTTTAGGAGTAAAAGTTGTATGTGGACCCACAATACCCTCTGACTCAATACCAGTATCTACCTTACCAACGATATATTGTGCATTCTAGTTAAAGCCCAGCCCAGCACTCGAAGCACCGGGCCACGGTCACCTACTAGGCTTGGCATACGATCGCAAGACCTGGGCCTACCCAATGAGTACAGTCTTGGCCACTGTGGCCTTTCTGCTGCTTCTAGACACAAGCAGGCATTACGCACTACAGCACTCTACTAAACTCCTTTTTTTATTTTTATTTATATATATATATATTTTTAAGTCGATCTAAGCTTATCTTCAAAGTTCCGACCACCACATGAGGGGTTCTGCCAGGCCACATCTTAACTAACTTAATTATAAACTGATTATTGGATGCCAATGCCGACAGGAAATGGGGAAAATCCCCAATTTTACGGACAGTGAACGGTTGAAGACTCCTAAAACTGACTGGTCGCTAAAAGTTTAAGAAGACAAAGAATTCCATCAGCTTGGATTCCAGGTTTGTCGACCTTGAAAATACAGGATCCTCTGCCACCTTAAGCTATTAGCTAGCTGTTAGTGCTGGCCAAAGTTTTGGAATAGTTTCGTCAACAGTTTATGCTGAATCTGAAGTTAGGTACCAGAGCTTCAGCATGCACAAACAGCAGGTCAATGGTGCACAAATCTTATACTATCAGGTCTGCAGTGCTTCGTCGGAAATGATCAAATTACTTATAAACCCATAGAAGTTAGTCAGAAAGTTAGCAATTTGGATGTTTGGGTTAGTATTAGATGCTCAAAACTTTCATTTGAACCCTTACAACAACTGTTAATATCATGCTTATGCCATGTCCTTCAAGATGTGTTGGTGACAGTGGCTTATGTGTTTGTATTGATGTACTAAAGAGGCATGGAATCAACTGTAGTATATTGACAATCAATGTGTCAACAGAAAACAGCCACTTCAGATGAATACAATTGAAGGAATCACATTACATGAACACCGCCATATGTAAACCTAAATTTTTGACCCCAGTTTAAGCTTTCCTAAAATCAATGTGCCTTTCACCATTTGGCGCTTCCATGTAGTGCATAGAGGGGTGGATTAAGCCAGTTGATGTGTACATCCAATATGCAAGGAGTGTTCAAATCTTTGGCTTATGTGTTGATACCCATGACCGCTTTCGCTGGAATACTTTTGGTTCCAGATCAATATTCGTTGTCTTCATAGCCTTTCTAGTTGGCCCCTAATTGGGATTCTGACTGTCAGACAGTACATGCAAAGTGGCCATGGCTGCTGCTAATACCCAGTTGGCTGGTTGCAACAAACAGTACTTTGGTACTTACTGTGCAGATTCAATGCCTCAGCTTGAGAATCGAACTGTGCCTATGGATATATACCATCTATCCTCTGCTCCAATGCCAGAGCCCAGTGGTTCAGTTGGTATATAAGGGCATCTGACCAGAATTCAGAAGGCACAGGTTCCAATTTTGGTTGGATCTCATGTCCATTTTTCCCCCTTCAATGATGCATATCTGTAGGGGTAGACTTTGCTTAGCAACAATATTAAAAGTAGTTTTGAACCCATGAGACTACAGTAGAAAAAAAAAAGAAAAAAAAGAGTGTCACATACTAACGTAGTACCCAGGTGCAATTGGGTGTGACCATGCCTGGGTATGAGGCTATGTTTACAGTATGGTAATTAACTAATACAATTTGGGAAAGGGAACCCATAACAGTAGTAGACAGTTACTATCGTATAAAAATTCCACTCTTCAATCTTGGGTAAATCCACTCTGATTCTGAGTCTTTCAACTATTACTGTACGTCAAAGTAATTTCAACAGCTTCATCATCTGGATTAGTGTCAGATCTGCTCTGATCATCTGTGTCTTCAAAAGCTGTATACATTTTGATGTCATCAATGTCTAAATCACTTGTGGTGAATGCGCGATGAAGACGTCCAATGTCTTCTTCCTGGACCTCTAACAATATAGGGCTACGGTGCCTGTTCAGAAAGTATTGCCTACAGGTAAAGCAAAATAATGTGGCTACAATTAACAATTGTTACTATTCAGAGTCTAGCTGTAATATATCTGTACTTCAAACTTGTTTCTACATTAGAAGTAAATCACCTCTAACTAAGCATAGGATATACTAGTGCTATACCCTTACTCTGAACTCTCAGTGGTATATGAAGCCTCACCTTACATAATGGATTACCACAACACTGCTGACAATTGCAAGGACTATCAATGGAAAATAGTAGAATGGCAATAGCAGCCAAGTGAATCCAGTGACTCCACTAGTGTAAGCACATTGATTAGCAGTAATATTGCTTTGTGGCAGCACTTGTAGCTCTTCTGAGATCTGCTCTGTGTTTCTCATCAACAGAAGCACAAGAACATCAAGGGAGAGGAGAGACTCCAGAATATTACAGTACATGCTCTCATAGGGTTGCACAAACCCAAATACAGCTGTTAGCATTGACAGAACAAATAATGCCGGATACTGGATTGGAAGGAAAACACAGGAGGGTAGAATGATACATGAAGAGCATGAAAGCATTGGTACTTGAACGAATGAAAAAGACATAAAAATAGTGAAATACTACTCACATCATTTCCAGAAAATGGCACAATAAACAGCAACAGCAGCATTCTTCTACCCAGTTCAACTGTGGCCCACCACTTGTATCTTTTCTTAAACCCTTTCCGCATGACTTCTCCAGTGTGCCTCAGCCAGCCAGGGTGCTGTAGAAATTTCACACTACTGCTTGATATCAGCATCATAGTTAAAAGCTAGGCACATTTTCAAAGTGCAAGAGAGAGCAGCCAGATGTAGACCTTAGCAGTATCAAGAGTATAATTGTAGAGATAAAGCATTATAGCTTAGCCTATGTAACCAGTGCACTACTAAGGTAGGACAACCTTGAACCGTGAATCGGGCCGATTCTGCTCATGAATAATAATTAATGAGGTTGGTGACCATGATGGCGTTATTGAAATTCATCGCCTTGTTTACATTTTCCCATGGCAGCAACCAGAATCAACAAGGGGGTGTGTCCCTTTGATGTGGCGTGCGGCCCTTTGTAGCGGTCTGGAGGCACTTTCATGTGGCTGGGCGGAACTTTGAAGAAATCCTCCAACGCTTATTGCACCCAAGTGGAAAGAAAACGTAATGAATGAATGAATGAATGAAAGCCGCAAAAGTGCACGTGTATGTCCAATGTTTTAGCCTTTCTTTCCAAGCCTGAGAGGACTTACTGAAGTTTGACACTACAGCTAGATACAGTTATCATTGAAGAATCTTCAGTTAAAGTGCTAAGCCTGAGAGGTAATCCATGGAGACTATACAGGGCCAAACATTTGCCATCACGAAAGGGGCCTATGGTGACACAGGATTTTACAGTGCCCAAACTACCTATCTTAGCATGAAGGTACTTATACTTGCTAAAAATAAGAATATACGATTTTTTCCAACCTTTGCTAACCTAGCTAAGTTATGATCGCAAATGTTGACACTTCAGTGACCACACTAAACTTCATTCTGACTTGCAGCTCTGGAGCCTTGTATAATAACTAAGGTAGGTACACTATTAACAAGCTATGTCCATTAGCTACAACTTTATGGTAGCAGACTACCGATACAGTACAGCCACACTGAGCTACAAGTCACTTTGATACTTAAGTGAAGTGCACACTTAGCTACAGGCTTGCTGCACTACAGCACATCCTACAGAACTTCTTTACCACACTGACTGATGTCTCTCAGTAGTATTTGTGTGGTGTTCTTATTTTCTATACAAATTACATATAGATGCATACAACAGTAGCATGGCCATCTTCTTCCCAGCATGTTGGCTGTCTTTGTATCATTTGCCTATTTGCACCCCTCTTCTACATGGCTTCATACGCAATACCAAGTAAGCTTCACTTCACTCTACACCCAATGACTATGCTTAATTGTTAGAAGCTGGATTGTGCACCTAACTCCAATCCCCTGTTCCCTGTTCCACTTTTGCCCTAATCTAGCCAGGCTTCCACACTATGTGTAGTTAGCGGGTTTCTCTTAGTCAAAGTTTGTGCCCTTGCTGCTTGCTCACAATGCACCTTGAAGTGTGTGCCTCTAGTGGATCTGCTCAACGGTCTGTTATGGGCAGGATGAAATGGCCTGCCACCTACACCTGATACTTTGCACTTGGGATGCACTTACCACCTGCACTCCAGTCACTGTTTTCTTTCCACTTGGGGTGTGGTTATGCTCGGAAATAAAAAAATGTAAAAAATTTGAATGTGATGGTTGGCGCGGCTATTTGTGTGTGTAAAGCCTGCTGGAGTGGGCTTGAATGTTTGTGAGATGTGTGTAACTTGGCTCCATTCTAGGGGCAATGACAGGGAGTAGGTTTGTGGACATAACTCCCTGGCCTGGAGGTGAGCGGGAAAAAGCATATGTAGTTTTGTAGGGGGTGAGTTGCAGTGGCGTAGCCAGGACACAGCCGATGCTAGGGCACAGCATGGGCACACTATGTTTGTGGGAATTTCAGCGCAAAATGAAGAAACAAAGTTGGGGGGTCTGCGGGGATGTGCCCCCTGAAAAATTTGGAATTTTTGAGCTTCCCAGGTCGGTTCTGAGGCTATTTCAGACCATACTGTCGCCTTGAATCAGGAGCACTCCCACTATGCCGGATTTGTGCGCGGTGTAAAGTCACTTCATTACTCATGGCAAACTCGCGTGCAGTGAGATCAGGGTGGCGTACGGGACTTCATTATAATAATTAAGTCTTGTATGCTCCCCAGATCTCATGGCATGCGATTTATGAGGATACAGATAGCTATCTGCGCTGCTAGATTCAAGACCTTTATGTATTTTTAGCACCCGATCACGGTCGACAACGGCACTTTCGGCGTGCAAGCGCACCTGCAGTGCATGGCGGGCACGGCCTCCGGTTGCTGGGGCACATGCCCCAGTGTGTCCCAGCTTGGCTACGCCACTGGTGAGTTGAGCTTTCTGGAGCTGGGCTCAGTTTTGGTTGGTTTGAGTGGAGGTGTGTCGAATTTTTCTTGAAAGCTAACATAGCCAAAATTGCTGTTTTTGAGGTCAAATGTGTGTTTTGGGCTCCAGACTGGAATTGGAGTTGTCCCAGGACAAATCCATACGTAAAGTTTTCACTTGTTTTGTGTGTGTGATTCAAGGTTGTCCTACCTTAAATATTAATAAGTACCTGAACCCATCCAACTGAGTAAACAAGTACAAGTGGGATGAGAGTGACACAGAACGCCAGTATCAATATTGCAAGTATCCCCAGAGGGGCGTGTCCACCTTGAAAACACTTCACACTTCCACTAATGTACCAGTGCTGCAAGTAGAGAGACAAATGTTCTTGTGGCATGGTAGCTAAGCTATAGCTATGTAAGAACATTGTATATTTGAAATGTAAATCACCATGCTGCTAAAGTTACTAAGAACAGGTATGTTTATAGGTATATATATGAAAATGATGCCTACCTCAGAGAAACTGCTTGTTTGATCCGCATGGCAGCTCAACTTCAGCATTATTACTCAAACAAGCTATTTTGTACACTCACAGGCTTGTAGTCCCCTGATCTTCCAGGCAGCATTGGGCAGTTGAGTATGGACATGGATGTGTGTACCACATGGGTGTACATGAGCACCACTATCCACCACAAACCATACCATGGATTATGAGGCTTCTTGTAGATGCACCTGCAAACATCAAACCAGAAATTAAGTCTTCCAGTCTCTTGTTTTAAATTACGTTTGGTACAGTGGTCATAATCGCACACAAATATAGCAAATCAAGAAAGGATCCCAACTAGTATTGTATGGATGATTGGAAGGAGCTTTGTACATCTGCAATAACATACATGTAGAGCTAAGACAAGTCTGCATATCATGTAGAGCTGAGCAAATAGTGGAATCTATGGAAAATGAACTGACTTCATATACCTTATTACCAGCAAGATAGTAATATTTGAGCTGCAATATAATACAGTAACTCACCTTATTACCAGCACAGTGGAGCAGGTGACCAGTGCTACACTGAGGGGCAGGTACCTCAGGAGGTAGGAGACGGGGGCACTCATTCCGTGGTAGAGACAGAAGTCATAGATGAAATAGAAACTAAGACCACTGCTCATGTAGTAAGCCTATATATATATGGCAAATATAATGTCTACACACACACACACACACACGCACAAACAAAACATGCACGAACAATCAATAAACCACATTTCATTACCAAAAGGCAGGCCTAAATCATCCACTAAATAGGACATGTTTTGGCTGATAACTGGCTTCATCAGCTTTGCTAGTATGAATGACCGAGAGACATGGAGTCTGCAAAAAAAAAGGAGTCAGGTGGCTGGCTGTATCCCACGGTAATCTTAAGAACTGTGACTGTAGACAGTGCAGAACAAATTGCTCGGACTTACATAGGGATGAACATTTCCAAATGTTGGTGGGAAGTGTTCTGTGACGTATGAAAGCACCTGCAAGAAGAATGGAGTATATGTTATCCCATCATACAAAGGTAAGCCACAAGCTGAAGGAGACTTTCTGTTAGGGTTAGAGTACCCGGGGTGTCAGTCAGTATATGGAATTGATGCAAAGATTCTACGTTGAATACCTTACCCCACTGGCAACTGCTGTTACCTGTATGTAGAATAAGCATGGGTAGAGCCAAGTTGGAAATGTCTTTGTCAACAGCATTAGACTGATAAACACCACTGTATCTGCAACAACTATACCACAAGACAACTTGAGTAAAAAAACATAGACATGGAGCTGTAAATTATGTTTACTCACTTAGTGTTATAAGGAGCATCCCTGAGGCATCATGACATGTGACACACTTGTTCAGCAACACACTCACTCCGTAACCATTCCTACAGCTTCCACACAGTACACCTACAGATGCAGTATATACAACAGTAGTGTAACAGCAATAACTTGAAATTAGTGTAATAGATGGCTAATGAAGTATGTTCTCAGACCTTCTCTATCACAGCTGCATTGTTCATTTGGGTTTTCACTGTTGAAAATGAACTTGCATGTTCTGATTTGACCACTAGACTGGAGAACACACTGGCAGTACTGTGGTGGACAGCTGTAGGTAACCAGATGATTCCTTGCTGAGTAGGTAGTCAGTGTAGCCCACAGTCCTTCCTGGGAGAGGAGAGAAATAATCATAGGCTGCATGTAAGAAATAAGCCTCAATGACAGCTAGAGAATGGATGAATTTTGATTCAGTTGCATATAGCCGTTTCTGCATGTGTAGTGATTTGACAAAGACAAACTGCTGCAATGCACTGCTTTTTTGCAGTGGAACTGTACTAGGAAAATCAAGAAAAGTAACACATTGCATGGTCACTGGTCACAGATCACCCCTGTGATGTAGTATGTAAGATTTCCTGTGAGACTGTAGTCTACTCACTCTAAGGGTTATACTGTGTCCATTGCAGTCCAGGATGTTTGGGTTCTGGTAATCACACTCACAGGTGGTGTACATGTTGCCTTGCAGTGGTGCAGCAGACAGTACATAACCAGGAGGGCAGCTAGTGGACACCACAGTGAAGGAGTCCCAACTTGTCACCTAATATGGAATTGAACAGCTGCCAGTAAAAGAGTCACTCCAGAAAACTGAAACCATTGCACCACATCACTCAATACATGCAGTGATAGGTAGTCCTAAAGGGCCACTGCACAAATGTCAGTTGAAGTGCCATAATTATATTGAATTGGCTCTTGTACATGAGGCATTCATGAGATGACATTATGTATATACCTCTCCAATTATTGATTCCACAGACACCTTTTCTACATCTGATTTCCCAGCCAAAGTATAAAATGATGTACTGATGCTGCAGTCTTCAATTTGTGTATGTGTTGTCACTGCTGGACTGAATCGATAGTGTGCTATGTCCTGCATGGATGTGCAAATAAGTCTATCATCTATCAAATATGCACTATGAAAAAATATCCACATACAGCTCTTATGAATTCTAATGACTGACTGACATCATTTTATCTGTGAGTAACTAATGAGACTACTTGCATTAGCTAGATGTCCTCCCAACACTGTAGCCAGTAAAAAGCTAGGGGGTCAGGCTATGCTTGTTTAGATAGGCACATGAGACGCTCAGTATACTGACTCTGGTCTGGCTGCATGCATGTAAACAAATCACATGGAAATCTGAATACCAAGAACTACAGGTATGACCAAAGAAAACATTTTAGTGTCATTATTGGCCTAAAAAATAGCCTCAGAGCATTTACTTAAAAGCATTCTTCTGACTGAGTGTGTGCTCATACATGTAAACATTATTTAGCGCCCAGTGTGAAGCGTCCTCCATCACCACTACATGTAGTTTCTAGGTTACTAAGGTGTTGCTGTGAACCTTTCTTGTACAGAATGTGCACCAGAAAAGTGTCAAAACAGCTATTCGGTGTCGGAGGTATCCCCTGAAGATAAAGAGCCAGATTGCAAGTTAAGATACTATTTCAACTTCCTCCTGGTGAGAGCATATCACCTACTCCTGACAGTACGATGAAGAAAAAATTGTAAGGACTCAGGAAGAAGAGAAGACACATGTTTGATTAAGAAAACTGCAGCCTCAAATTTCTTCTAGACCTAGTAGTGATAGCCACATCAACACAGAATGTTTGTTAAATGAACCATCATATTCAAATCAGGATGCAGGTCTATGGAGAACAGGCAGCCACCCTTCATTGAGAAAGAAAATGCCAATGCTGCTTATAGCTACTCCAAGAAGATGAGGATGAGTACTGCTTTCCTTACTCGATTTATTGCTCTTCCACAGTTAGTGCTTTCCACAGCTTTCTCTAAAGCATTGTTGTAAAACTATGTCAATTATTCTATTGTTATTAAAATCACATCAAGAATTTCAAATATACTGCAGATTTTGAATTGGGAAATCAACAGTAAAATACTTTGTATGGTTGGTATTATGATTTGGCCTGTATTTAAGTTTTTGAATTTTGACTGAATAATCAAGTGAATAATTTTCCCTGATATTTCTTAAATGATTGTATAATAATCAGTCAATGATGAAGTGTATTCAATAAAGCACTGATTCTTCTAAAGGCAGTTAATGAGTAATCAAATACAACTAATTTATTTATAGAGAATTTTGCTGTGTACTGCAAACAATGAACGTTGTGGAAGCTTGGCAACAAGGCCGCTTTCTAGCATGATGAAGTTTTCTCCACCATTGGGCTGGCCTGGACAAAGCACAGGGGAAGCGACAATGCAAGTCGATTCAGTACCCCCTAGCAGCTAACTTAGCATTCGGGGTGGACGTTTGCATGGGGATAGTTGAACCATAGATGATAGAAAAGACTGTCTCTATTATCTATGGTTGAACCATTCAACACCTCCTCCGTGCAACTCCCCATGCACTCTCAATTTTTGGTGCTTCAGCTGCGAGTACCCACGGGCGCTTGCCCGAACAATATGGTAACAATTGAAGATTTAAAAGTGCAATGGGAATGCTGATTCATACCGCACTTACATCCTTATCAGAGAGTCTGAGTATTGTTGCAGTGGGTTTGCCCAGTTCATCAAATGCCCGTACTCCTAGTTGAAACTGTTCCCCAGGGTAGGCTGACACCTGAAAGATGTATGTAATCAGCTATTGATGCACACATTATGGTTACAATCAACTGCACGGGAGGCTGTTGGCATAGTAAATTTATTGGTTTAATATTGCCAAAACCGTAACTGATATTTATCTCAAACAAGTTACAGTCTAACAGCATATGAATGAAATATATTATTCGGAGACAAAAAAAGCTTCTGTTTAAAAACACCCCAATGCATTTGAACCAGCAATTAGCCGCACTGCTCAAACACTTTTGCGGCAAATTACTCGGCGACTGTAAAGAGGAAATTTTTTCTTGCACTACTTCACGGTATTTACTAGGTTGGCACATAAAGATATCTGGCTATACTTTTTGTAGGAATTTAACTGCTTTAGGCGTAAGAACTGCGCTTCAGAGCATAGAATCTTCAATTCAAGTCCAATTTTAGAGATTTCTTTACGCGCCGCCCTGCTAAATACACTGTGCTACCCATACAACACACAAGAACACAGAAGAAACGCTTTCCTTGCCTTATATTTGGCGCAAGGATAAGCGATCTGCCTTTGAAATATGGCAAGGCCTTGAGGATCGCCAGTGAGTTTGGGGATGTGCGTTCAGGCAGCGTCCGCAATAAATTATTGTGTACTACGTCAACTATAATTGCTTATGTAAACAATGGCGCTGGTATGCATTTCACAGGTTTCCAACTAGTTGATTGTAACCTTAAGTACGTATAAATCGCAAACGTAACTTTATCGACTCTAAGTTACTCATGTGTACATGTGTTTCCCCACCTCTAGTTTTTGATTGCTTGCACGCCCAAAGCCAGGGTTTTCAGGACAATTCTCAAGTACCGGAAAATAACCTGTGTGACCTTTTGATATAATAACAATGTAATGTTATATACCGTAGTCTCGCGAAAGAGCGCCCACTCATAAAAGAGTGCCCACTCCCTACTTTTGGCCCAATTTCCTGCATAGGGTCAAAGTTTACTTGAATGAGCACCCACCCCGGAGCAAGCTTCGCGTGGAGTTTGAGAAGCACAGCCTCAAGCGCTATGCATATCTGAGGTAAGAAACTTTGTGTAATATTTCACCAAAGGTTACTACAAGGCATCTTTGCGTAGACGTATGTCAAATGCGGTACGCACCACGAGCTACACAATGCTCATGGTGACATGATGTTGTTCAGAGTGTTGTGTGCCGTCGACTTCGAAGCCGCTGGTGGTTCCTTTGCATAGGTTATTGTTTGTCCAATTATTTGCTTTGAGCACTGGCGATTTTAAGTGGGGGCCTGGAGGGGTACACGCCCTCCCTCCCTTGTTACCAGCAAGAGTGCCGTACGTCATATACAAAGCGTCTCGGGATGATAAAGAGTCGAGTTGCTATTCGTGATAGCATGGTGTGTTGCACGCGCTGCACAGTAACGCACTTTGTGCACGTAATTATAATTTCACGTGCAGACCAACCTGGGTAATGTGCGAAAATTTATCCACCGCAAAAATTTCCATCTGAATATGCACTAGCCTCAGATTACTTCTCACGCACTCAAAAATTTCTGGGGGAGCGTGCCTCGCCCCCCAAGGTAGGTTATGCGTTTATTCACCCTAGAATTGCCAGTGGCTTCGAGGGCATCAAGCCGCTGTAATCATGACATGGGCGCTCTTTTGTGGTGAAATGCGGAAAGACTTAAAAGAGCGCCCACCTCCCTCTTTGGCAAACTAGTAAGGTGCTCTACCCATAGGCGCTCTTTCGCAAGACTACGGTATATACATGTACATGCATTTCAGGTTTAGGCAAACACGATGCCGTGGCCAATGCACTATAGCAGCTAAAATGGTTTGCACGGTGTTGAGGCCAGGCTATAGTGGACCACTTACAAATGTTAGAGCTTTAAAATGTAACTAGGGGGTGTATAAAAACTTTTTGAGGCCAAAAGGGGGCTTGTATGAACCCTGTCAAAACCTCCAGCCTACGGGCCAGGCTTGCATGCTGTAAGTAATCAACAATGGAGCAAGGCCTGGAAATGGCTGTGCTCTAACATAGCAATGTCACTGATCAACTTACAGTGATGTTGTCAACTTACAGTGTTGTTGGTGATGTTGATCTTCCGGGCAGGAGTCTGGACATTCCACTCTATGTTGGAGGCATCTGGTTCATGGGCAGTGTTGTTACTGTCATTACTATAATGTGAGTAATTGTGCAATCATCACATGTATTATCATTGTCAAATTTTTACTTTACTGATTTCATGTGTTATTTTCCCTAGCTTAATTGAAACTATAACAGCAACATCATGCAAAGGTTGTGAACAGAGATTACACTTTGTCATCATCAGTATTTCAAGGCTTTAGGTTTTGATCACATCTTCATGGAATAGGGATTCCTGCATACCTAAAGTGTACAAATTCCCATTGAAACACTTGCTCTGGGTCAAAGTGATGATTCTCAAGTTGTGTCCAGGAACAGAGATCCAAGTTTGTCATGAATACTGCTGATGCAATAACAGCCTTGTTCTCAGAGAATGTGAAGGACACCTGAGGTATAATAAAATGTTAGCAAAATGATAATATATACATATAATGTAATATAATCTTGCCTTATGGATTTACCAGATTAACTTCTTATTACTATACAAAATCAGATGTTCATTGTTCAATGAATGCACTGTTAAAGAGGTACAGGTTATGCAATAACTTGCCGGGAACAGGATAATACAGAGCTTGCTCTTTAGTAACATTACCATAGTCTTGCGAAAGAGTGCCCATGGGCGGAGCACCTTACGTCTGCCAAAGAGGTGGGTGGGCACTGTTTTAAGTATTTCCGCATTTCGCATTTAAGAGCGCCCATGTCATGTTTACAGCGACTCGATGCCCTCGAAGCAAATAATTGGACAAACAATAACGTACAATGGAACCACCAGCGGCTTCGCGTCCTGACGGCACACAACACTCTGAACGGCACCATGTCACCGTGAGCATGGTGTACCTTGATGTTACTTTTAATTGGGCGTACTGTAAATTTAGCGATTTTAGCGATGAGAATCATTATCGCTAAAATAAGTACCCGCAATTAATAAAATTCCAATAATGATTGAATTAATTTTGGTTTCTGTTAAAAAATGCAAAAATTAATACACGGTAAGCGAGATGTATGGCAAAATCACTAAATTAAGTATGCGCAATTAAAAGTAACATTAAGGTAGCTCGCAGTGTGCACCATATTAGCTACGTCCATCTATGCAAAGATGCCTTGTAGTAAGTAACCTTCGGCTTCGGTGAAGTATTACACGAAGTTTCTTACCTCAGATATGCATCGCACTTGAGGCTGTACATGTGCTTCTCATACTCCACGCGAAGCTCGCCCCAGGGTGGGTGCTCATTCAAGTAAACTTTGACCCTATACAGGAATTGGGCCAAAAGTAGGGGGTGGGCGCTCTTTCGTGAATGGGGGCTCTTTCGTGAGACTATGGTACTATACTAGCTGCTATTAAAAAAAATTAAGGGTGTGTGATGCTTGTACGCACGTTCTTCCATTCTTCAGGAAACAGTGTTACATTCTCATACTGGACGAAGCATAGTGGATTGAACTGTAGCCTTGAGTACACACTCGGCACATAACGACTGTCCACAACAATTGCAGCTCCCATACTGTAAGAAGAGTGGAGGTTAGTGTTGTGTGTTAAACAGCACAAAGTGACCTCCAGAGAATGAATGAACATATGAAAAGAAATTTTTTGGCTGGTTTTGGACATCTAGCCAGTAATTAGTACCTTGAATCATCACATGGAGGTATATTAGCACCTTACAGCTTGCAATACAGCTGTATACTATTGGGTTTCTATGTTTTGACAGTACTAAACTTGCTTACGTTTTAGTGAAATTACTACCAAATGCTTTGGGAAGGTTTCAATTTTAACTTTCTGGTCTCACATTTTGGAGATTACGGTTGGATACCCTGGTACAATCATTTCAATTTACACCTGTACATAAGCTAAGGGATTTGCAAAAAACTTCAGCATCAAAATGACAGGCCTAAACCCCAATCAATACCTTTGATATAGTATCAAATGAGAGATACTTTCAAGTAGAATATGGTTTTGACCTCACAAATTTGATTTAGCATTCTAGCAAAAAGTTACATTCAAAAATGTCTATACTTTTATGTGCGAAGCAGGCCAAAAGTCCTCTTCACATGGAAACTGGAACCATAGAAAGCCTTCAGGAACCAATAGCCTTGACATTTGCATTTGACAAGGCATTGTCACAGTTTGATATGTGAATGTGATGTAGCTGTGGTAAGTCTGAGCAAACCCCACACTAGTAGTTGAATGGTTGATTTTCATGAAGTAGTTGTAGGTAGTGATTTTAGTGAGTACAGTCATATAATTATGCTAAAATAATAATCTAGCCACATACCTAGGTTTGGGGTGAGCCTGGGCGAGCCCCACAATACCAAGTAGAATTGTGGGTTTTGTCTCTCTCTCTCTCTCCCTGTCTCATTACATATATTATTAGTATTGTGTGTTTGTGATACGGTATGCACTCGCCGTATACGAACAATAAATAATATTCAAGAGCAGATCTGGGGGGGGGGGGCTTGAATGGAAATGGTTTACTACGTGCTTGGAGCATTTAGCTACTCCAACACAGTGCAGACATCTATATAAAACCACTGCTTCTTGTCCTGCAGATATAAAACTGCAGCTCCCAAAAGACAGAGAATACGAGCTAAGGAGATTACAATGTTGAACTAACTGTCCTGTATAACTCTCTTGACTGCCAGGGCTAAGAAAGAGGACAAGGAGTTATACCAACTCGCAATCAGTGATCTTTACTCGAGAGGATGCCACACTGAACTTACCACCATAGAAATTAGTGTTCTCGGCCACTGGTTACCAAGATCTCGGTCCTGACTCGCCTTATAAGTCAATGGCCACACATCTCCTTGACCTAGCAGCTCAAACAATCATTATGGCTTCTCATCTGCTCACCTCAACCCCTCATGGAACTGTGCACAGTTCATTTGTTAAGAGTTTGTATTCATGTGTATTCCTTTTTACTTGCACTGTTATCACTTGTATATACTATGGTTTTACCCCTTTGCCTTCGCCAAGTCCAATTTACACCTTGGCACCTTGAGTACTGTATTGCACATACCTCACTCGGAAATGAAGTTAGTTCCCCCCCCCCTCCCTACTGTAACAGTGCTTCACATGCAGAGGCTGATCCAGAAGGGAGGGGTGCCGAGAAACGTGCCCCCTCCATACGTCCTGAGTATCCCATGCCATGAAAAGTGACATTTGTATTTTTGTCTACAAAGAGAGATTGCAATCTTGGCTCTTTGCTTGTGGATGAAGCGATAGGCTGGCAGAGCCAGGATAAGTGTAGGGGTAATCACTTGTGCATTCAGCTTGTGCCGCCTTCTAGCTTTGTTCATGTGCCTCTACGTTTACTGTAACACTTTGATTTCTGATTGTCTTGAACAATAGCTATCAAAGCAACACTCTCTGACAATGGAGCTTGGACTTAGACCGGAAGCAGCACTGCATTGAAACTTAAGTCATTCACTGTTATGCCATCAAAAATTTACTGCTTTGGCATAAAAGTAAGTCTGTCCAAGAAGAAAGCTGTTTTGGGGGTAATACCATGCATCATGCAACCCTACAGGCGAGTGAGTCTCATTAGAAAGCATAAAAATGATTTTTAATGTCAGTCCACCAGTCCAGTCCAGTCCACCAGTCCAGTCCACTAGTCCAGTCCACTGATTGTAGACGGCCTATGTACACTGTACCAATCTCCACTCTATATGTATACTCCCCCCTTCTTAAATCTCTGGATCCACCCCTGTCAGCTGTTCTGTCACCACACTTCTCGCAAGACTGCTTGCAACAATTCTGTTCAGATTTGTGACTCTAAACACACCCAATCATTAGCACACTTCTAATAGTCAGGGTTCTTAGCCAGCAATCACCTTAAAAGTGCCTACATTTCCAGAAATAGACCCACTACAAGGTGAGAGGAGCGTTTTCTTTGTATGCCAGTTTGTGCAATAAAGGGCCTGCCCTGTACTGATCAACTCCTTATATCTCACCCTTTCTGCTTGTGTAGATATCTCTTTTGGCCAGGCTAACTACATTTATAGTTTCGCATCAGTGCCTGCATTGCTTGCAACCTTCCCCCCTCTCCAACATGATGTACCTAGGAGCTAGCTGTTACAACAACTTCTGTTTCTGATATGTCTCAGAGCATGTGGTGGTTGCCTGTTGAAGTGTGTTCTTGGTTCAGATTATGGTGTAAAACACTTGTGTTGTGAGAAATAGCCAGTTTTAAACCTCAAGACTGGTAACCAATGTGTAAATATCATTTACTTGCATACCAAAAAGTTGGTTGATGTGAAACTATAAATCAAGTTTGCTTGGTCTTAATTAACACTTAATTCAACATGAGCATTGCAGAGAATCTTCTGCTAACTTTATGGTTTGAGCATTCAAGTTGGATAGCTAAGATCATGGTGAATTACCTCTGCTTTTTCTAAGCTTTATTAAGTAAGGACTATGCTAGCTCTTGTATCCAGGCCACATGACCTGAGTACATGGTTTGGACTATATGACTGATAAGTCAGGATGTTTACAGCATGCAGAGGAGGCAATGGGTGTATAGAACACTCAGTCAGCTATAGTAGTACCAATGGGCTAGCCTTGAACCCTGGCTTTCCATTTTAGATTTTGTCTTGCAGTTTCGGAGAAAAAACAGTTTTTCTCCAAAGCTATACAAGACAAAATCCGGAAGGGAAAGCCTGGGTTCGAGACTACCAATGGGCAGCTATTTATCCTGTTTGCAGCATGACGAACGGCTGCATTGTGTGGTACTTTTCCTGGCATGCTATTTTCTGCATTCCATCCAAGCTGTCCCATGTAAGGACTTGCACATGAGGCAGCTTGGGATGATCTCAATAGCCAGCGACAAACCCTACTGCTATAGCTATAGTCTAAATGCATGGTCTGTGCAGTGGCATAGCTAGGAATGGGCCTAGTCGGGTAAGGCCCACCTAGCTAGAAGATTGTAGGACCCGACTGTGTGTGATCTTAGATTTGCATGTATGAGTGTGGAGGAACAAACTTGCGTTTGGTATGGCAATGCAATGGGGCGTGCAGGACAGATGGCAATGGCCTAAAGGTGGCCTCAGAATCACACTGAGGGAATTTTCGAATTTTCTGGGAGGATCTCTTCAGACTCCTCTAGATTCTGCTGTGCTTTGCATAGAAGCTCTTTGCGTCTTTGCATGGGCTGTACTGTGCCTGAGCACTTTCATTATCCTGGCTACACCACTGGGTCTGTGTGCAGTAATGTGGAATGCATGCTGGTAAAGCTTATCACTGCAAAAACAAAGTTGTTATGTTAGCAAAGTATTTGGTTACTACAATTACGTGACTATCCTTATACTACAAAATTTTATGAATGCAGGGCTGGAAAAGGAGCTGAAACTTCAGTAATTTTTACTAGTCTCCCACAAATTGCTTTACTAGCACCAAATTCTTTGAATTAGCATAGGGAAGACAGTCACGCAATTGTAGTAACCAATTAACTTGCTAAAGTTGCAATTTTGTTTTTATAGTGTAGTTATTGCTAAACAACCCGCAAATTTGCACAGCTTACTCAGGCTTTCCCCTGTGCACATGCAATGTTCTACACCCCTCAAGTTATGCTTCAGGGGGTACAGACATCTCAGTTTTGCACAGAGCAGAATTTGTGGGCTATTTAGCAACAGCTATATGACTGTGTGTAGTTTTTCACTCACACTCCCGTGTTCCCCACAAAGGTCAGGTTAGCTCCTTGAAAGAGTTTCAGGTGTGCCATGGATACAAGATACAACGCTCCTCCTCCTACTCCTGCTCCATCATTGTCTATGAATTCCACTGTTCCATGCACCTCAATACGAGAAGCCAGTACCTTGCAGGAGTTCAGAAACAAAGCAAATATCTCTGACAGCTCTATATACATAATTACATGGTAAGTTATGTACTTACCAGAAGAGAACGGCCTCTGTTTGCCTTAAATGTGTTGATTCCACTGAAGTTCAGGGGAACGTATGCTGCACTTGCTGCTCCGCCCAACCCTCCGTCATTGCCGATGAAGTTACTGAAAAAGACAACAGTTACTGAAAAAGACAACAGTTAGTTGATTGTATTTGAAATGTGTAATACTGGTAGTTATCAATCTTTGGACACCACGTAGTGCACTGACACTCACATGCGGAGATTGAGGATGACCCATCTGTTGCCCTGTGATCTCTATCTGCATGTGCTGCTCTACCTGGATGGGGCTTGCAATTCCATCACTTGTTCACTTTTCTACTTGATAGTAGTATTGGCTGGGGTCTGTAATTATGTAGTCTGTCTGCTTGGTAATCTCAAAACATAATGTGGATTTATTCAGTGATTGGCCCCTTGCTGGAGTTTAGTTTGGAGTGCATGCAGACAGCTCACAATGCACGTGCTCACTATACAGCCTGGGTTTGCTATGGAACAATGCACACAAATTATCAAAAGATACTATTTGTGTAAGATTTTAAATCTTTTACAAGCCTTTCCTGCCCAATAGAGCACAAATTTAGATCTCAAGAACAGACTGCACCTTCAGATGGTCATCTGTTTAGAACCAACATGCCTTTTTAGAGCGCCTAGCTCTGAGCTGTACAGTCCATTTCCCCCTCCACAGCTTCTGCAAACATATACTTTCATCTTGACTACTTTTCCATACTGACATGATTATTTGATATGCTGCATACTCTCTGAATGCATGCCAGTCGACAGTACAGAGTTTCACCTAAGTTATATTTAATACGTAGAACAATGGTTAACATAACGAGTGGTGCATAGCGTGGGGAATTCCCATGTGAAGTTTTATGATGTAACCACATGGAGCTATGTGATGATCCCCTGTTAATAATCAGTGTCCGTCTCGCTAGTCGTGACTCCCTTTCCTCACATTTTCAAGTCCCTGTTGCGTTGACTCCCACTGTTCAGCCTTTCTCTCCTTCTTTTGAGCAAGAGTGGCTTCATGAACCAACATGCAATGTGAAAATATTGCATCGCGCACAAATATAGGGCAGAATGCATATATGGAATACCCACGTACCATATGTTATATATAAACCATGGTAAGGAGGTGTATATGGCGAATATACTACCCGAGACCGAGGTCAGAGGAAGTTTGCAGTAGATATACCCCTCGCCTGCGGCTCGGGGTATATCTACTGCAAACTTCCTCTGACCTCGGTCTCGGGTAGTATGATTCGTCATATACACCTCCTTACCATGGTTCATTGGGGCGAGCCTGAGCGAGCCCCACACTAGCGTGACTGCATTGCGCACGTGCGTGTGTATGCTTGCTTGCTTGCTTGCTTGCTTGTTTGCGGCCATATACCGTAAATTTTAAATGAGCGCATTTAAATATTTCACAAAGACCGAGCCGGAACGTCCTCAGATCGAGCGAACTCTACTACTGCGCGTAATTTGTACCGAGTGTGACCAGCCTGCCCTTGTCTGTCATGGTCCGCAGTAACCTGGTACCCGGCGCGGGGGAAGAGCGCCTGGTACACACTGATGCGCTTCCGGTTAATTAAAAATGGCGTTGCTCACGTTTATGACGTTAACACTGTTTAGGGGCGTGTGCTCTGACGAAATTTAAGTTGTAAAGATCCCCATTTAGCGAAAATGGCATCGTTGTACCGCCTTTGCGGATCCCCTGTGGCTTATAGCCACCATAGAGTAGCATTGTTTGGTAAAAAGGCTAGCCAGGAAAGACTAGCATCAAGGATAAGCGCTCTGTTGGATATAACGTTGAACGATGACGACGGCTTACCGAATCTCATGTATGCGAAGTGCAAGCGGAGAGTTGAAAGTTTAGAGAACCATCGCTGAAGGGCTTGGGAAATTGCTTGCTGAAAATCAGAACTTTCATTACACGCCATTATATTATCCTGACAAGTTTACTATTTCGAGTCCGAACTCTTACGTCACATGATACGGAAGAATCAGAAAATAGTCCGGAGTCCCCACATCTTGGGGAGATTAAACGCATGCGCAAACAGTGTGTACCAGGCGCTTCTCCGTTTTTCGCGCGCGCCGGGGACGAGGCTAGGTCCGCAGTTACCATGCGTGCGTTAACTTGAGTCGCCGACGCTGCGCTCGGGCAGTAGCCCTTCACCGACAGCAGCAGGGCTGGACACGAGACTATCTTCAGGTAACTCAGTTGGCCATGCATAATTGACACTCATAAGTGCCAGAGATTCAGCTCATGACTTCAGTGTGAAGTTTAGTCCAAGCGTTTGTGTAGCCGTAGTAGTTATCCTGACTATAGTTCTCACCAGATATAGATGCTGCTTGGCTACATGGAGTTTTGCTCACCACGCTCATGGAACAGCAGACATGCATGCAGTGATGATTCCTGCTGTTACTAACAGTGCATGGTTTGTGTGCCATGACGAACCAGCAATGCATTGCTCGCTCAGGCTCGCCCCACGATGATGCATGAATCATCACACTAGTATAATATACAAGACTTAAAAAACATTAAAAATGTAAAAAAATGTAGGGATGGCATGCCAAAAAGTATGCAAACAAGGTAGGGATAATGCATGAAAGCAAAGGTCAACATATTGGCAAAGCCCATCCCTACATCTTTTTCACACTACAGTTAGTGCATGGGGGTCTTCCTAAAACGTACCACAAGTTCACAACCTTTATTACTGGCAGTTCATGGCTGTAGCCTCGTTCTCAGGCCACCTCCTCCTCCCACATGGCCTGGTAATGAGGCTAGTATGACCCTCTTGGTAGCATTATGTTATACAGAACCTCTTCAACAACTTAAGCAGTGAGTTGGAGTAGACTGCAGACTTATGATAGTGTCGTTAAAGTACATGGCATGGTTTTAACCTCGTCCCCAGGCCACATTCCTTCTCCCACATGTTGGCTCAGGGACGAGGCTAATATGATCTAGCAGCATTGCATCAACTGTAGTGTGAAAAAGATGTAGGGATGGGGCTTTGCCAATATGTTGACCTTTGCTTTCATGCATTATCCCTACCTTGTTTGCATACTTTTTGGCATGCCATCCCTACATTTATTTACATTTTTAATGTTTTTTAAGTCTTGTTTCTGTACTTTTTTGATGTTAATCTCAGTTACAGTTACACGTAAGTGTAATCACAACACCAGAACTTGAAACGGCGTTGACAGTTTAGTAGTGGTTCCAGGCGTGTATTAAATAATTAGGCCTATGTGTAATATAGCCAGCTAGAACCTGATGAAGGGCCAACCACTCAATTAGGCCTATGTGTAATATAGCCAGCTAGAACCTGATGAAAGGCCAACCACTCTTCCTACCAAACTTTGTGAAACCAATTTCAGTTGTCAATCACATGACGACTGACCAGCTGCAGCACAGAAACTACTATCCTACTGACAACTGACCATCCTAGCTTTACAGTTCAAAGGCTATTTTTAGTGTAGCTACAAGTAGGCAGCTGAATGCAGCGCCTTACCTACGTAGTGTTCATAAGCCTTGCCCAATGCCGGCGGGAGGAAAAGACCGTGACAGCCAAGCGTACTGCCCGCTGGCGATTTCGCGTGTGTACTAGTCTCGCTTCCAGACCAATGACCGTGGTCTTTGGTCTGGGAACGAGACTTCGTGTGCGCATGCGTACAAAATTAGAAAATGGCGTCCTAAGCAACGCACAGCAGCCTCAGAGTGTTGTGAATGGCTTTTGTTGAGTAGGGTGAACTTGAAGCTATGAAGACGCTGAGTGGTCGTAGAGCTCCGCGCTGTGATAAGCATCAGTTTCGTGCTAAAATTACGGTGAGTGCTTGAACCGTTTTTGAGTTATTGTTGTTTGAACAAAAGTCGTAACGAAGAAAGAAAGAAAGAAAGAAGAATACGAAAATGGCACTTTTGCTATCGCACACTTTTGCGTTTAGCTGTCTTCCGCGTGGCTTTTGGCCACTTATATGAGTCTTGCTGATCACAAAGGCACTCAAAGAGGAAGCCTGGATGCTTAAATAAACTTTTTGCGTGTTTGTGGTGAAGTTATACGGCTTTTGCTTAAGTATTGCATATATTGCGCGTCGGCGCCATCCCTACATAGAGAGTCTACCGACTCTCTGATACTATGGTGCGTGGGCGGATTACGTAAGCGGTTCCGTTTCCGATCCGGTATTGCATTTTTGAATTTGAATCGACGAGGCTAGTGTCGTTGTGCGTTGCTGCTGCTTTTTGACTGGAAAAGGATGAGTTTTAGTAGGCTTAGGCGACCAAAAGACCCCCGAAACATCTCTGCAGTCAAGGCAGAGTCTGAGCCATGACGAAGGGCCTTTCGCTCGTGTCGACTTGAAACCAAGATGCTACTGGCGCTCGGCCATGATGCCGATGGGCAGCTAGCTTGCTACCTAGGAAGCTGGCGATCATGAAACAATGGTTTGAGCTGGCAGTAGAACGCCCAGCCTCACAGTTCAGATAGCAGTTGCCCTAGCGCTATCCCTGGATCAACCGCCTGGCGAGTGAAATTCATGATTATCGTCAGCATCCGTCAGGGTAGTGCCAGCTAGCTGCCGGAGAGCAGTAGCGTCTGTCCAGCCGTGCGTGGTTCAACAAACCAAGTAAGCACTGTCGCTGCACGAATAACCTGGCAAGTTTGTGCGACGCTTTGGCTGTTGTGCTAATACTGAGTACAGGGCTCTATAGTGCTGGCAGTGGCTCTAGTGAGGACTGGGGGGAATTGGCCATTCCATTGCAAAACAAAAAGTTTTCCGTTTCTTTGTGCTGCAGTTATGACTGATTGCCAAATATACACCCCTGACTCAGCAATATACTCCCTTGCGGTTGAAAATATACACCCCTGACTCAGCAATATACTACCTTGCGGTTGAAATATACACCCCTGACTCAGCAATATACTCCCTGCGGTCGCAGCTGCGCGGTCTATATGCCATATATGACCCCATGCGGTGCCTTTCATCCGCCCACGCACCATAGTATATAAATAAATATATCCGTTTTCACCACAAGTGTGGGGCTCGCTGCTCGCCCCAATAAGTTTCTCTAATGTATACTGCAAAGTGTTTCAAGAGTAAACTAGGGGAATGTAGAACATTGTGGGGCAAGCGTGAGCAAGCAATGTAGTTAGTTGGCAAGTTGATGCTTCACCAGTGTATTGTATTACCAGATCACGAGGTTTGTCACTCTGTACAGTCTGTCACAAGATTTTTACACGTTTGAGTTCAAAGAAATTGTCATCTGAATGCAGTAAATAGCTTGGCATGTATGGAGAAGTACCACACAATAGAGCCATTTGTCATGCTTGAGCCGCTACTGTTGCTGGTTTTTAGTGTTCACACACTGACAGGCAAAGACTGACTCCTGCTGACCTCTGTTTTTTTTTGTGAATACACAGCCTGGTTTGTTATGCATAGTCCTTACTTTCACAAATAGCAGAGGAAAGTAGCCACACACGCTAAATACACAGCTAGACAATCTTGTAACACTACACCGTGAAGTAACCAGAAGGATATCTGCCACCTTTTGCATTATGTAAGTAGCCTGGTTTGTTTCCACAATTGCTTGCCCTCGTATAGTAAATGCTTACGCTCCAGCTTTCCTTCCTAGATGTTTCTCGTAACTTGTGTCTTCACTCACGCAGACATGCAGGAACTCTTGACAGCTGCATGCTGAGTGGAAATTTTGCATAATAAACACCTTTCTTAATCAGGATTGTACATAGAAAGAATAGAGAGAAGAAAGAAAAGTATAGAAAATAGTGGGTCAAGTATATACAGAAAAATTGTAGGGTTCAGTAGGTGAGATGGCTTTCAGCCACACCCCATTCAATACTGGCATCTGGCACCCGTGGGACGAGGAGCAACTACCTCGTATGCACGTCACAGCTGATCTGAGGAGGGAAAAGGAAAGGGTACAGCGCATCCACGCCATTGTTTTACTGTAGGCAGTATTGTTTTTGGTTGAAACGAGGTCTGCAAGATGCTTGTAGAAAACAGTGGCTTCCCTGCCCCTTCCTCCTGTGGTGGCGAAAACAAGTGGTGTGAATGAGGCTGATTCAACTTCTCTTATTCTATCTCCATACTCTCTCTTTTTTGCTTGTTCATACCTTCGATATATTGCTGGGATGCTGCTGTGGCGGTAGCTCTGTGTGTTTGGGTGAAAAACCCTTACGTCAAAAAATGCATGTTGCTGTCGTCCCCAGAAAACCCTTGCTCGGATGTCAGCTCTGGCATCACCCTGCCTGTTTGCTGTCTGTGGTATGATGGTCTCTCCTGTTAGTGGTTGTAGTGGTGGTTCTCTTTCCACATCGTGGCAGACTTCACTGAGCCAATTTGCTGTGATGTCACAAATCTCATTATGCCTCATGATAGTCAGGCTGCCGTGCTTACAGGTCATAGCATGGTCTGCTGAGAATGGAGTACCACAGATACAGTGTCTTGGCAAGTTTTTAAGTTGCCAACCATAATGAAGACTCAATGCATCACAAAATTCTTGCTTGTTGAGGTTGAAACCCTGGTCCTGAAGCAGGAGTGCTGTTAGCCATGTTGATGATCCCTTTTCACTTGCCAGGTCCATGGCTCTGTGAAGGGGTTCTGGGAGCTGTTCTTTTACTTCTTGTGCAGTATTCTCCAAGTGTCAATGTTTCTGGTGTTATACTTGTAACTTGATGTGTTGGAGATTGGGCTTTCTGAAGGTCTCCATTTGGTTAATGATCATCTCCTTTAGAGGTGCACTGATCATGTTTGAGGCACTAAGTTCTCTGTCTGCAATGGTCACGGGATTTAGGATGTTGAGGCCGCCAAGGCGGACAAGAAGAGAGAGCAGCCTCCTTTCCTCAGGGGAGCATGGCTCTTGTCCAGTCAGTGCAGGGATAAACTGTTGGATTATTGCATCCTCAAGAGGCTGAAAAAGCGGGCTGGTGTTGTTGATGGTCTGCATCAGGTACTGCCATCTTCCGATGACTCCATGAACAAATGCGGTATACGCTGCATGGGGGTGCGTGTGAGCTATGGTTGATAGGGCAGATATTTCAGCTGTCCATTTTTCGTCCATACTCGGCGTGCGGCTGTCACGTTAAATTATAATTGAAGACATATGGAATATGTATGACAGATATATACATATATATATATACTAGGGGAATGCAGTGCATTGTGGGACGAGCATGAGGGAGGTGTATGGTGATTTAGCATTCCATATACACTACCTTTCATACATCTCATGTAACAATAGTCTCATTCCCTGGTCTTCCCCACCTCCAACTGTAGCCTGTAAAACTGCAGGCGGAGAATGCCTGGGGAAGATGCAGGATATCATATGTATGCCAGTGTTTGTGGAGCAATTTAACTTGGGTATGTGCTAATCTTGGGTTCATTGTACACACTCTGTGTCATTACTGTGGGATGGTAGCTACTGCTGCAGGCAACAATGTTTCAAAACATTTGGAGGCGGCTTGAAGAGTTGCAAGTTAAGGATGAGAGTTGGTACAAACAAGTATATTTCATTGGTTTCCCTTGTCTCCAACTTATTCACATCTTGGCACTGTCTCTTCAGGTCTATAGTGCATGGATATTTGCTGAGGACATACAGCTGTGGAATCAGAATTCTCTCAGCTACTGGGTATGGAGTCAGGGTGGTGTAGACTATATTGTCAGCCCTTTTCCTGAGCACAATTACTGGAGTTGTGGTATGGGGTTTTAGAAGCTCTTCTCAAGTTGTTGCTCAGCGAGGGTTATTTGATCGAGTCATGCAGACCTCTCTGATTCGGGTCCTCACAAGCTAATCGCTCTGTCTTACACTGAGCACTCCCCGTTGGCCGCAGTGTCACGCAGCACGTTAATAATCAGTCTCCGTCTTGCTAGTCGTGCCTCCCTTTCCTCACCGTCTTCAAGTCCCTGTTGCGTTGGTTCCCACTGTTCAGCCTTTCTGTCCTGCTAGTCTTGTCTCTTGAGCAACAGTGGTGAACATACGTGCAATGTGCATCGCACACAAATATAGGGCAGAATGTAAATACGGAATACGCACCCACCATGTATATATATACTAGCAGAATGCGTTGCATTGAGGGGCGAGCCTGAGCAAGCTGGACTGGAATATGGAATGGAACGGTCACTGCACACAACTCGTGCAGGTAGCATTCTTCAATCTAGGTTGAGCTACCTACTATGACTCTAGGGCTATTATCTGGGTGTGGCTACGCGAGACAACCTCAGCAGCTGCACGAGCAGCACACCTTGCTCTATCTTTTGTCCTGGGCTTACTCAGTCTGTGTTCCTTCTGCTCTGCTGTTTCAGCAGCGCGGTGTGCTCCGTCACGTTCGATACCTTTACTCCTCCGTTGTTTGCAGGGTCCTTCGCTTTCAGAAGAAGGAAATGTAGGCATTCCCACTGACCCAGATAGCCCCGCATCACCAGAGTTACTTTCCTCTTAGGGATCAACAAGTGTTGGGACTTGTACAACATGGAGTGCATGTGTAGGACTTGAAAGACCACCACCCAAGCAAGAGCAATGGACGATTGTTGCTCTACACAGTGATAATAGACCAACTGTTGTAAAATTGTAACTATGTATTTGTTTCAGACCAAACTGTTGACATGGATATTCGTTATACCCTAGTCAAGGGTTAGTCAAGTCAGACTCTGAGTCAAGGAATATTCTGACAAAGATACTATTTGTAGACTCCTAATCTATATAATATCTATGCCAGGTCCACACGAATACACCTATGAGATGTTGACAGTAGGAACCCTATGGAACCGTTGATACCCCGGATCGAATCCGTTGAGGTAGGATCGAAATCGCTAGCATATCTGATCCCACCTGGATCGGATTTTCGGGGGGATCGGATCCGGTCACTTCGAGAACACAATGGTGCCATACCGACCACCCCGAAGCTTCACTCTGGAACACGATGGTTCCATATCATCTACCCCTTAGATTTACATTGAGAACATGGCTGAGACTGCCGAGAAATACACGTGCATAATTTTTTTTTCACAATGCGACTATTGTTATTCAACAAATACGAATGTATTTACGGTGCGACGTACGAATACACACATACATACAGACACCACTTCCGTCCAAAACGTTAATGTGGGGCTCGCTGAGGCTCGCCCCAATAAACATACTAGCAGAATGCGTTGCACTGTTGGGCGAGCCTGAGCAAGCAGTGGCATGAAGGAGAGAAGAGCAGCAATCTGGTTTGCTATTGCTCTACTGTCTATGGCAGGCCCGTAGCGAGGATTTTCAGAAGGGAGGTTACATGAATGTGTGAATGTATATGTAGGCTTTGGGGGCATGCTCCCCCAGGGAATTTTTTAATTAGATGCTCTGAGATTGCTTCTGAGGCCATTTTGGGGCAAAAACAGCAGTAGTAGCTACATCCAAGTTTTAGCTGTCCTTATATGCATTTGCCAAGCCAGGTGACGTCGATTTTCCACGAGAGAAGGTACTGCGGTTGACAGAACAGCATTGTTGGCGGTGACCCACCAGAAGGACGACTGGTTGCATGGTGAACTCTCGAGCGCCTGAAATAGCGATTTATTCGCCACATGCACGTATTTAGGCACGTACTTTGCGCCCGTCCTTTCATCGCAGCAGCAACCGCTTACGGGCGTTCCGCAGGATGCTTAGCTGCAACCAAACTCGTTTGGACAGCGGTGATTCTCAATGGCAGTGAGGCCAGTGCACCATGCACTTGCAAACGGTAGGGCACTTAAAATGTATAGCTTGGCGGTGTATAAAATCTTTTGGAGACCAAAAGGGGGGTTCGAGCGAACCCCCTCGAACCCCCCCTGCCTACGGGCCTGGTCTATGGTTATACTGCTATTGCACGGGATAGGCGGAGCATGCACGTGGCGTGTATTCGCACACATATGTCGTGTCTGATCTGAGTGATCTCTGGTGCCTCAGCTGTTAGCCTCGTTCCCAGGCCCGAAGAGAGGACGAGGCTGCTCAGCAGTAGTCTTAGCCACGTTCCCAGACCCCGCCAAGCTTTCCGTTGCTTTGCTGTACTGCAAGCGACGGAAAGCTGGGTGGGGCCTGGGAACGAGGCTACAGTATATAGTCTCGTGAGACTACCTCAGCAGCTGCACGAGCAGCACGCCTTGCTCTATTTTTTGCCCTGGGCTTACTCAGTCTGTGTTCTTTTGCTCTGCTGTTTCAACTGCGCGGCGCGCTCTGTCACGTTTGATTCTACGTTTCCTTTTCTCCTCCGTTGTTTACGGGGTCCTTTGCGGGGTCACTTCGAGAACACGATGGTGCCATATCGACGACCACCGATGCTTCACTTCAAGAACACGATAGTTTCATTTCAACTACCCCTTAGATTTACGTTGGGAATATGGCTGTGGGACTGCCGAAAAATACACGTGTATTTTCAAAAATTTCACAACGCACAATTGCGAATACGAATGTATTTACGGTGCGACGTACGAATACGTACATACATACATACATGCATACATACATACATACATACGTACATACAGACACCGCTTGCGTTCAACACGTTAATGTGGGGCTCACTCAGGCTCGCCCCAATAAAGAGAGGCAGCCTCCATCTTTGCCTCTCTATTAAATGCCCACCTTGAGCGGCACGAGATCCTTCCTCGAAGCTCCCCTGGCGGGACGAAACCTTCCGCTCCAATACGCAGAACTAGGAAAATTGAGAAAGTGGTGGAGAGAATGAAGCAACTACTGTCCGTTTGCAGGAAAAACCGTAAAAATGCACCACGTGCTTTTCATGATGCATGTAGAGCATATAGCAAAGCTTTAAAAGCTAAGAGGAACTTAGAGAACTCCACAAACATCCGTAAACACGAAAGAGCATTCAGAAACAATCCCTGGCTCTATGCAAAGAAGTGCTGTTCTGGGAAAAACACCCATGCAGAACCTGACTTCAGTGCTGAAACAGCTTACGCATATTTCCTAGATTCAACTGCTAGCAGTCATCAGACTTACCAGACACTTCCAGAGTGGGTGAAACAAGTTATGCCCTTCACCAAACGTGATGAGCCAACCGAGTTTGACCTATCTGCCATTACTCCTAGTACCATCAGAAAGGTTCTGAAAAGTCGCCCCTCTAACTCTTCTCCAGGGGAAGACGGGATTACTTACCACCATCTGAAAAAGCTACCCTCTGCCCACCACTTCCTGGCGACCTTGTTTTCAAAGATCTTACTGGAAAATCATGCTGCTCCAGAATCCTGGTGCCAGGCCAAGATTACCCTTATCCCCAAAAATCAGGATCTGTCCAATCCCGAGAACTTTCACCCTATAGCACTGACTTCAGCAATAGGCAAACTCTTCAACAAAATCCTGGCTCTCCAACTGGAACGCTTCGTTCGAGACAATGATATCATAGATACCAGTCTCCAAAAAGGTTTCTTGACCAACATTAATGGCACAATGGAACATATCTTTGCCACTTCAGCCATAATCCAAAATGCTGTTCAGAATGGCCTCCCTCTCTCAGTCACCTTTCTTGACCTCAAGAATGCCTTTGGGTCAGTACCACACCAGCTCATATATGATATGCTAGCTCACGTCCAGCTTCCACTTGAAGTGAGATCATACATATCCAGTGCCTACTCTCAATTGACTGCACGAGTAGTTACAAAGAACTGGTCAACACCTAGCTTCCCAATTAGCAAAGGAGTCTTTCAGGGGGACACACTGTCACCACTGATATTCTTGATTACCTTTAATCCCATCATCCAACTTGCACAGTCGCTTTCAACCTGTGGCTTCCGACTCAAACTGTCAGACCCCACCGCACAAGAACTTCCAAAGGTGAACTCACACCTTTATGTCCAATGGGACGAGGACGACTCAGACGAACCCCAAGGCTGGTATCTAGCCAAAGTCATCTCGGTATCATCAGATGGCACAGCAACAGTACTTTATCGTAAAGGGAGAATGCTGGAAACACTCAACCTTTTCGAGACTAATTGGTTTTCAGCCCCAGGGAATGGCAAATGGTATCTTTCTACCCCCCCCTCTACAGTTACCACCACAAGCACCAAACACTCCAAGACACACAAAGTAAAAGGATTCGCTGACGACCTCTCTGTTTTCTCCTCCTCAATGAATGACCATGCAACTGCCTTACAAATCATTGACAAACACTGTTCAGATCTTGATCTGACACTGAAGCCTTCTAAATGTGTGTCCTTTGTCTATAATGGCAAGAAAGTGCTCAGCAATATAACGTTCTCACTCAAGGATGGTTCCACTAGGAACATCTCCACAGGTCCCACTAAGTTCCTAGGACACACCCTTTGCCAAACCCTGCCAGCAACAACTAAGGAGTCAGGCAAGAGATTCATGATCTCCTTCCTGGAGAAGCTGGATAGCTTGGACACATCTCCCATTCGAGGGGAATACAAACTATGGATTCTTCGCAGATTCCTTATTCCCTCATTTCACTTCGTCTTATCAGTAGATGTGATACCTGATTCAAGCATCAAGAAAGTTCAGTCTCAATGCACCAGAAAGATCAAGAGCTGGCTCGGCCTCACAAGAGGAGTTACAAATGCTGTTATACACCACCCCAATGTTATTGACATCCCAGCCATCTCAGAGTATCGTACGAAAGCAAAATTAACGTTTCTCTCCTCTATCCTTACCTCGAAGGACCCAATGATCACTGAAATCTCTGAGTTGCTATTGGATCAGGGCTTCACTAGAAGTCAACGCATACCCTCTGAGGTGAATCAGCTCTTGGCTCTGGCAAAGAACTCCATATCCACTATCACCACCAAAACTCTGTCACGTAAATGCACAAGTATCCATCGGGAAAGTCGTGTCAAACACTGGAATGACAAACTTAGTGAATTGACAGTCCAGAGCAAATTCACCGACATCACAGAACTAGAATCCCAGAACAATGTTTGGAAGCGTATCCAGAAAGGAATGCCTGCTGGACAGCTGTCATTTCTGCTGAGGGCTGGGTCAGACACGCTCCCCACTCCTCTAAACTTGCGACGATGGAGATTAAGGCCAGATGCCAAGTGCCCTCTCTGCAACAACCCATGGCCTACTGTCCAGCACATATTAAATGGTTGCCCTGTATCTCTCACACAAGGAAGGTATACCTGGCGACATGACAGTGCCTTGAAGATCTTGGCTAATGGTCTAAGGGAGTATCTCCAACCAGGAGAAAGGCTATACGCAGATCTACCGGGATTGAGAGTTACTGATAACCCCCCATCTACCATCCCAGCTGAAACCCTGGACACCTCAGCCCGCCCGGACATTGTCATAGTCAGTGCTAGCGAAATCATCCTTATTGAACTAACTGTTCCGTATAACTCACCTGACTGCCTCCAAAATGCAAGATCGAGAAAAGAGAGCAAGGAAATATACCAGCATGCTTTGAGCGATCTAGAAACAAAAGGAATGATATCTGAACTAGTGACTGTTGAAATTGGTGCATTAGGCCACTGGCTGCCATACACTCGCTCCTCACTACGGCAGCAGGTCTCTTCACTCTCCAAGTCAGCTGCCACACACCTTCTTGATTCAGCAGCTAAAGCTGCAGTAACTGCTTCACACAGAATATTCTGTGCTCGCCTCAACCCACTATGGAACTCAACTCAACCATTCTGTTAATGTTCATACATAACATTATTGCTTTTCTCCGGTCATTGTTTTTATGTTTTGTCTAGTTCATATTGTGCAGTTTTTGCCCTTGCCAAGCCCAAGTTTTATACTTGTTTATCTTGAGTTCTGGGGTCCGTCTTCTGTATGTACATGTATATATTTCACTCGAAATGAAGTTGGTTTCCCCCCCATAAACATATCTATAGACAATTTTCCATTTTCACCACTAGTGTGGGGCTCGCGCCCCAATAACCTGAGCCAAAAGAGTGTAGTCACTGTCAGTTGCTGGATCTGCTGTCTGATCTTCCTCACCATCTTCAAACACAGTAACCCACATGTCAGTCTCTGGATCTTTGCGGACAATAATGCCGAGGTAAGTGTTTCCATCATCGAACAAGATCCTCACCTTTCTTGCATGAATTTCTTCCAAGACACATGTTGTCTTATACATATTTAATAATTTAAATACAGGGTCTCCCATTATTACCCCTTGACTTGTACTTTTCCCTCATAAAGGATGGAATAATACTGGCCGATATAAGTGGGACTTATACTTTACCCTCCCAAAGGGATATACACTGGCAGATATAAGTTTGACTTATATACGTCCCATGTGTAACACGTGGTATAGGGTACTTATACTTGCCCCACGTGTACACGTGGTATATTTTTCAATTTTAACTCAAGTTGTGAACTACCATCCCTGGATGCTCTTGAAGTGCAAGTTCAAACTCAAATACAAAAGTAAGCAGAGGACAAGTACACTCACTAAGTGAGGGGCCGACCAAGGTGCCATGGTGTTCGCTTGACTTGTCGGATGATGCACTTTCATTGCTCAAAATATCAAAATGATAGTCCGCTTTAACATGCTCAAACAGATTGATGTTTTTACTATTGCAGTTTGTATTTGAAGAGCGAGGGCCATTCTAGTGTCGCATGATGCTGTCGTACCTCCTCTGACTCACGCGTAAAATCCGAGCGACACCATTTTTTCCCTTCAAAAACTGGTACGGCCATACCAGTGCTGCCGGCCCTGCATACTGTGTGTGCTGCATAACTGAAGCCATTGTTGCTACAACACATGACTGGGTGTTCTATTTTTAGTACGGTTCAATAATTGTGCCCGGACTATGGGCTTTTTTTGTTGGAGTTACATGCTCCTACTATAGCCACCAATTCTTATGCACTCTTGCAGCACAGAGAGGAGCTCTCAACAGCTTAATTTCCACGTCTTTTCAACTCCTTTTTTTCTAGTGATAATTAAATGCATGCATGAATAGATAAGACCTAACCTCATTCCCAGGCTTGTAGTACTACTCCCAGCCTTTATAGTATAAACAGCACTGCAAATGAGAAAAGTGGGCAAAGCCTGGGAACAGGTCAGATTGCCTGAAACTATCAAGTAGTGTAAATTTCTTTCACTGCAGCTGGCAGCTCAGTGTTCGGAAGCTATTGTGAAAGCTACAGCCATACCTGGAGTTAGCTACGCAGAAGTATTATATCAGATTGTCACATTACAGGATGTAGTTAGGGTTGACTAGATGTAGGTAAACTAGTAAGCTGTTTTGTTAGTCTTGCATGCATGGGCAAACTTGACCCAGGGTGAATTGGGTCTGGCCACACAAGACTAGGGTACACTAAAGAAGCACATGGGGTAAGTACATTTTCTCTAGTTCTGATTTGAGTTTCTAATAATCAAAGATAATGTCACCTCGGTACAATATTTGAGTTACTTTGACCATAGTAATTTTCTCATCTTATGCAGCTGTATGTGTGTGACACAGATGAAGCCCTCCAAATAAACACCTTGAAAGTCCATTGAGAATCTTCATCTTCACCTCTCCTTCCATAAAATTTATTAGCTAATCAGCTTTGTGTTGTTTCGACCCTGCACAGGAGGATTGCATGGTTATGGTAGAGATGCCAGGAATGCAACCCAAGAGGTCTTCTTAAAGAAGAGACGGATTAGAAGCTCCTCAATGGACTTTCAAAGAGGCATTTCTTGGATTTCTAATAATGTACTAAAGTTTCATTGGTGTACCTGACATGACACACAATAGGTGTTTTACAGTGTAGTTATGGTGTTGCTTACCAGCTTTCTACCTCAAAGGCTTTGGTACTTTCTACATTTTGAAAGACATGTATGAGGTCAGATGTAAATTCCATGGCAGCGCCTAGTATTTCTGCAGTGTTTCCAGTGAAGGTACAGTTTTCAAAGTGAGCAAAGTTGCTTAGACGACCATCTGGTCCCATTTCTACATACACAGGAAAACAAAATTAACTTAATCAGCTTTGTAAGATGGTGTTGATACCATATACTTACGTGCTGGATACACTGCTGCTCCACCTCCTAACACTGCTTGATTCTCAATAAATTCTGAGTTGTAGGCAAACAGTGAGCTGACTTTATCCATCTGACTTGACCCAAAAGCAAAGCCAACTGCCAGTCCACCAGCCGAATGACATTTGTTTCCCACAAATTTAATCCTGTTCAAAACTACTCCGTGATCTAAGTGTCCATCAAATGCAACATACAGTCCCCCTCCAAGTGTCCGAGCAAAATTTGCTTCAAACAAACAGTCCTCTAGAGTCACATTTGAGGGCACTGAAGATGAAAACATGGGTATAGCACATCCTCCTCCTCTTCCTGTAAAAATATATTGCTGCAATATTTGAGTTGAGCTCTGTTGAATACTTGCCAAGGGGTCACTGGTATTGTTGCGAAAGGTGCATTTTTTCACTCTAAATTGTGGTCTCATTGAAAATATCTTGTGTTTGTGATAACTAAGAGACAGACCTCCTGCATGGCCCCTGTACTGCTTCTTGGTTACTGACACTGGACCATTGTGTTCAAAGGTACAGCTGGTAACTAGGACCACTGAACAATTAAATATGTCAACAGCACCTTGGATGAAATATCTGCAAATGGTGCAAAAGATAAACATTGTTATCATCATCTTGATTGCCTGGCTTTAAAGATCTATATGTTCAACCCAGTTGATATTACAAATTATGTACGCAGATAATTTGCAATATCCACACTACACCAGTAAATGTAGTCAAGAGTGCCGTGCATGGGTGACTCAATAAGCTCTTGATGCATGTATTATATTGCATGTACATTATGTACATTGTACATGCACTGCACCTATTTCTAAGTATTAGTAGTTACACATACCTGAAAGAGCAGTTCTTTACAGTGACGTTGGTGATATCCTGGAAGGTAATGATGCCTGGGCTTGTGTGAAAGTCTATTCCACTGATCTCACTGTAATCACTGTCCGCAAACGTGAGCACATAGTATGGCTTCAGGGCATTAATGGGATACAATGTCTCATTCAGACTGAATGTCACTGTAACATTCTGTGTTCCATGAAGCACCACATTGTGATGGATAGTAATTGTTTCTGTAATCGGATACTTGCCTGATTGCACAACAATTTCAATGCACTCTCCAAGTGAAAGGGGTACTTGGTCTCCTGAAAAACGTAGTAGTACATCTTGCAGGTCATTGCATGTTTTGTTCACCAAACTGTGAGTGGTGATGGTACTGCAATCCAGTCCTGTTTCCCTGCTCACGCCAATCACATCTTTGCAGTGTTTGCCTAAGGCTACCACGATTACTCCATTAAGGCAGCACAAGATGAATAAGATACTCCACCAAAACAGTGGATGTGGAGATACCCCTTCCTTAAACTTCATCATGAGTAGTTATCCTATAATATAGACAGAGAAATGACACAAATGAAGTGTCCATTGTCAAGGCAGGGCTAAGGTCACCCTCAGAAACTGGGGGGCATGCTCCCCCAGGAAATGTTGGTATATAATTTTAAGTGTTCTGTGGCGCATTCTGGTGCATTCTGAGGCATATACAGAGAAGCACACAGAGCTTCTTGAGAAGAGGCTCATCATCACAATCATTGCTTGCTGAGCTACTGGAAAACTGGAAACTATCTCCATCGGCTAGGGCTTAATACCACAGGTCTATTATCCATGCCTATACCGAGCGTATGCACAACGCATGCACGCACAGCTGACTGGTCGTGTGATAGTGCGCGATATTAAGATTTGAAAGCCACTGCCTAGTCAGCACTTGGCAGTCAACAGTCCAGCAAGCTTAGACCCAATCACAGCGCGGATTACTTTCAGTATTGCGCACGGAGCACGCATACTGGTATGGCGCAAAAAAACGGAAAAAAACTGTCGTTCGTTTGCAGCAATACCGAATAAAATTTTCGATCGATTTACCTTGTCCACTAGTTCAAGCGATCGATCGATCGACTTATGCTATCGATTGATTTAGCTATCTATCGATTTTTTTTATTGATCGATTTTCGCCATCGATCGATTTCTGCCATCGATCGATCTTTGGTTTTTTGTTATCGATGGCTTCGATTATCGTTTTGGCACAGCATCGAACTGAACTCACGTAAGCTTATAGTTCCGAGCGCTGCAGCGGCGCTAGCTGTCTCATTTCATATCAGCAGACAGCACCAACAAAGTGAAGGCAACAAAGTGAAGGCAGAGAGCTAGACAGAGTGGAGCGAAAAGGAAAAACTGGAGTCCAAGAAGTACCAGAAAAAGCTTCGCGTACGCAAGGCATAAAGGCGTGGTCAGAGATCCTTTTACAGTACTGTACTATCTGTGGCGTGGTCAAGGACTGAGGAGGGAATACATAAAGCAAGAGTGGCCAAGCATGCTTTTGAGGAGTTTGAAGTTCAGGATGTTGTGCCAAACGATAATCGATGGAAAATATAAAACTGGTCAATAGCAAGAAGCCATCGATGACCAAAAACAAAAATGGATCGACGGCAAAAATCGACCGATGTCAAAAATGGATCGACGGAAAAATCGATCGATAGCATAAGTCGATCGCTTAAACTAGTGGACAAGGTAAATCGACCGAAAACATGAAAACTTTACTGAATCGGTATTGCTGCAAACGAACGACATATCGATCGAATTGTGGGACCTTTTTATTTTTTCCGGTTTTTGCGCCACATTCTGGAAGTGATCCAAGCTGTGGTTAATTGGTGGGTCTGGCTAGCGAGACAAGCGAACAGCCAGGGTGAGTAAGTGCAGAATTAATTAAGTCAAGTTCTCTGGGGGGGGTGCGGCGAGCGCGAAGTGCGAGGCGCATGAAGGCTCAGATTTTTAACATGCTCCAGACCTGATAGTCAGACCTTAAACCTGGTCGAAGTCATTGAGAGAGAAAGGTGAGAAATAAAGACGAGAAAGAAAGAGGGGGGGGGGGGGGGGGAAAGACAGTGACTTCGCCCCTCGGGATGAAATCACCCTTTAAGTCACTCGAACTCAGCCTTTAAGTCACTCGAACTCAGCCACTGCGTTGCCGTGTGACTCGGTAGCTCAGTTGGTAACTTTTAGAGCATGCCAGGCCATTTGCCAGGTCGTGCATGGATACATAAAACTGCACGAAGGGTACAAACCATACACCCCGCTGAAGTAAGACAAACACGCTCTCTGTCCCTACCAACTCAAGCTAGTGATGCCAGAGTTTCCAAAAGTATGTAAATATTCTTCTACACAGGCCATTTCTCCACAATGTCTTAATGTATTCACATCAAATTTGATATAGAAGTTCTTTACAGGCTTGGGTATATTTCCTTGCACAGCTTTGTTAAATATCTGCCTCGATCAAAACTACACACAATTTTTTGTCACATCTCGCTACTTTTCTGCAAATTGTTGAAGTATTAAGACATTTTGTGATGCTGCTCACAGTTACTTCAATATTCAACAAAGCACAACCAGTTCTGTATACTAGAGTAGTTGTCCAATGGGATGGTACAGGTTTTTGATTGGAACCTTGCTCCAACTTCCCCGGAAATGCAACTATTTATGGCCACAAAATGCCGTTTTTTAAGCATTTATCAAGCCTAGTGCAAGCATTATACTAGATATCTAAAAGCCACAACCTTCATTGGACTGAATAGGTACAGACTATCCTTCACAGCGAGTTTCGTTCTGATCAGGCTTACAGCGGCTTCCGGAAAGGTAGTGACCGGAATATTGCGCTAAAATGACGTAGAAAAAATTTGGCAAACCGGTTACATTTCGAAGACCGTACCGGTTGCTGTATTCACCCAATCTCATTGATATGGGTACCGTTGGAATCGCCATTTTATGCTCTTTTCGAAAATAAAGGTTGTTGTTGTGATAAACAAATTTTGATTTTCACCCCGACATCGCTACTCAAGCATACAACAGGAGCCATTTTTACACGGTAAGACTGGTCTGGTTCCCAGGATCCATGGATTGGGAACGTAGAAAACTATACTCGAGGGCAAACACGGACGTTCGCGCGAAGCGAGGTAATTTGCATAATGTGTAAGTATCCCTAGTAATAATTCCAAGCGAAGCGAGGCTATATACCCGCGTTCAATTGAGATTTTTCGACGTCGTCGTCGTCTTCGTCAACCGGAAGTTGGCCTAAAAACTTCGATATCTCACGAATCGTGTACGGGATCACTATCAGACTGGCAGGCATGAAAGCTCTAGCTGTTACTAAACAACAGTGAGCAAACTGTGTTGGTAGCCCAAGGGAAACAGATGCAGCACTGAGATATCCGTAAAACACAGATTTCTCCAGAACGGTAGGCACAACAGCTATCAAACTTACTGGCATGACAGTTCCACCTCTGAGGAACCAACGGCAGACAAATAGCAACGGTACCGTAAGACTAACACGCTCTTTGTTCCTACCAACTCAAGCATACAACAGGAGCCATTTTTTACATGGTGAGACTGGACTGGTTCCCAGGATACATGGATTGGGAACGTAGAATTTATACTTGGGAAATACGATACGCGGACGTTCGCGAAGCGAGGTCATTTGCACAATGTGTAAGCATCCCTAGTAACATGAAAAATCCACCGCTAGTGTGGGGCTCACTCAGGCTCGCCCCAATCAGCCATCTGCTGGCACCAGAAAGAGAACAAAATTTTCCCTAGAAAAGAAAGATTGGAACTCGGACAATAGTGCCGATTTCCAACCGCTTACTAGGACGAAAGCGGTTTGCTGAGCCAAACAAATTATTCTGAAGCCCTGGAGAGGATGTTGAAGGGTGTCGTTCCAAAGAATACACAAAAGAGCGAGCAGTGGGCTTTGCGGGCTCTGACTCTGAGTGCCAGTGAGTGAATCACTGAAATTATGCAACAAAAGTTGCAGCGAGAAATGTCCTAGGGTTATTTCTCGAGACGGAAGACGCCAAAAGGCTTGCAAAGTGGCTATCCTTGTTTACTATCGAACTGCTCAGGAAAAAGGACAGTAGTAAGTACCCTACAATCCATCAGCTTTTGAGTGGTCCAAAACTTGCGTCCTAGTAAGCGGTTGGAAATCACCATCGTACTGGAGCTTGCAAACTATGTGCTGCATGGTATACAATATTTTGCACATCCCACTAAAAAAACTTAGCTACTCAGTTAAAAACAAGCAAACAAACAAAAACAACAACAATAATCAAACTTTGCATAGAATGGTTAGTTTGCTTGAACTGCAAGCAATACATGCCCTTATAACCGTCTACAATGGATGCTATATAGACAGACACATTATTACACAGAAAAAAAAAAGTGTGCTAATCTGACACAAAAAGTGTGTCAAAAGTGATGTCTCCAGTTTTGACACACCTACACGCATGTCAAATTGTTAGGTGTGTCAAAACTACACATGTGCTAACTGGACAGTGTGCCAAATTAGTAGTGTGCTATTCAGCAAGTGTGCTAAATAACAAGTGTGTTATTCTACCAATGTGTCAAAATTGGTGTGCAAAATTAGCAGTGTGTCAACTGACATGCAGCTGACCCCTCACTTAGTGGGTGGAGCTTTTACATGGAATTTCCAATGAAACACACTTGACTGTAAGCAAAATATAATTGTGACATACACTGAGTTGAAAACATGAATATACTAAAACAAGCAAACAATAGTTATGCTATAACTTACGTTACAGCATTTTATACAAATACGTATGTGATTGAAGTACTACACTGTACAAAAATGTGTCAATGTACTCTATACATACAAAAATGGCATTCAACTATGCATATAATATACATTTTATGTACCTATCAATCAGTTAGTTGTGTTCAATTGTTAACATCCATCTGTGAAAGAATAGCACATGCAGTAATTATTCATATACTAGTCAGGTCATGCGATAGAGGAACTGCAATCATTCTATTATTCCATTATACAAGTCATGTGGGGCATCTTGGAGGACAAAACAGTAGTGATTATCATACTAGCGCATTGAACTTCCCGCCCTAGCAATGCTGCTACCAGTAGCATTCATTTCTCACAGAGGTGTGTTAAATGTCTTCATTAACCCTTTGCATAGTCTAAAGTTGAAGTTAAACGCCCGAAACAGGTCTGTAGAAATGTAATTTTTGTATAATTGCTTTCCTTCAATTGCCTTCCAACATGGCAGCATGTGTACTGAAAATATTTCGAAAGTGTGGCAGCTATCATTTCAAATGCAATTCCTCTACCGGGGTATGTGAAGAAATCACACAGTCAGCATCTCAGAAAGGCTCATCTTGTTTGTTGTTATTCATGCATACATGGAAATCCCTGAACGTAATCACCAGGGATAAGGCTAGTTGTAACCACTCACTTGGCTATGAGCCTCTTCAAGCAGCTTGGGCCTCCATAGTCAGTTGGTGTAGTGAGGAGAAGTAAACAGGCCTGGAAGGTATAGTGGAAGATGGTCATGATACAAACTAGGTTTACAAATTTAAGAGTACAAAAACGCAAGCACTGGACAATTCCCAACCAGAAGAGTCATCCACTCAGCAGGTACATTTCAGAAAATACAAGGCCTTGTGTACAACTTATGTTCTCCGCACCTCATTAAGAAATGTACTATGGCTCCCCCCACCCCCAATCCAGTGCAGAACAAATTAAGGAGGAAGACCTAAATGCAAATTCAGACAACTGCAGTTGTAATAAGTATATAGTACAAGCTTACTTACCAGCAGTTTAAACCAGCGTGGAGATTGAACCTTGTGGCCTGGGTACTTCTGAACAATGATAGCCTGGAGACAAAGGTCCTGTGTATGGATATACAAGTGACGTGAATTAATCATCTGGGGCTTTTAAATAAAAGCTTTTGTTCTCCCTATCTCATACCTTTCCTCTCTGTGCATATACAGCCTCCAGAACCTCCATTCAGAACATGTCTTTGGGAAGGCCGCAGACTCACTCTGTGTACCTATCACCACCATGATCTCTCAGACAAGATCAGTATAGAGGAAGACTAACTGGTCTAGCTAGTCTGGTAGTTGGTGGAAGGATGAAAAGGGAACAAGCAGGGAGGTATAAGGTAGAAAGAAAGAAATGACACATTCAACAATATTTCTTTAGCGACTTTACTACTGCAGTACAACTCTATAGCTAGCTATGTTTCCTTACGCGGAAATAGCTACTTTAGCTATTTTATATGTAGTAAAAAAAAAAGTACATTTATAAATTCATTGACTTTCAGCCACTTCTTACCACGGTGGTGTGAAGTCTCAGCGATGTAACCGCTCCGCATTCCTTGTCACCGAAAGACATTCGCTCCCGTGGGACATCGAACATGTAAGCCTTCTCCTCCACTAAGCTCAGGTACCATTTTGTTGCTGGCGGAATTTTCACGAACGGATCATATCAAAGAAGACGAACTTGAAGTGTACGATCGAAGTGAGAAAATGCGAAATGGCGCGCGTGCCATGTTGCGCACGCGTACAAGGACTGAGCCACGCCCCTGTCATTATTAGCCCCACCCTGTTTGCGAGGCTGGCTCCTGTACTTCTAAGTATAAGTTTCTGTAACAAAACAGACTCTACATACACGCTACTACCTGTCATGATGGTTGTTCTCTCCAGACTAAAGCTACAGGAGTTGGAAAAGTTATTGCATGATCATATATGTAATATGAATCAGGCCTGAAACAGCTAATACTTGACCAAACTATACAAAACAGGTATCAAACAGTTCCATTCGATGTATACCTTCATAATCTGATGTTTGTTTTCACTTTGGTATGAGTGGTTCAAAAAGAGTCTAGGTACGGTTGTGATTTTACCACTTGTACATATCGGGTACTTGTAACTAACAATTTCAGGCCAGAAACAGCTAATACTTGACCAAACTATACCAAATGGGTATCAAACAGTTCCATTTGGTGTGTACATTCATAATCTGATGTTTGTTTTCATTTTGGAGTAAGTGTTCTGAAAATAGTCTGTGGTTTTACCAACGTATCAGTTAGTTGTAACTAACAATTTCAGGCCCGAAACAGCTAATACTTGACCAAACTATACCAAATGGGTATAAAACAGTTCCAATTGGTGTGTACATTCATAATCTGATGTTTGTTTTCATTTTGGAGTAAGTGTTCTGAAAATTGTCTTGGTACGATTGTGGTTTTACCAACGTATCAGTTAGTTGTAACTAACAATTTCAGGCCCGAAACAGCTAATACTTGACCAAACTGTATAAAATGGGTATCAAACAGTTCCATTTGATGTGTACATTCAAAATTTGCTGTTTGTTTTCATTTTGGAGTAAGTGTTCTGAAAATTGTCTGGGTACGGTTGTGGTTTTACCACTTGTCCATATCGGTTACTTGTAACTAAGAATTTCAGGCCCGAAACAGACAATACTTGACCAAACTATACAAAATGGGTATCAAACAGTTCCATTTGATGTGTACATTCAAAATCTGATGTTTGTTTTCATTTTGGAGTAAGTGTTCTGAAAATTGTCTGGGTACGGATGTGGTTTTACCACTTAACATATCGGTTACTTGTAACTAACAATTTCAGGCCTGAAACAGACAATACTTGACCAAACTATACAAAATGGGTATAAAACAGTTCCATTGATGTATACATTCATAATCTGATGTTTGTTTTCATTTTGGTATGAGTGATTCAAAAAGAGTCTAGGTGCGGTTGTGATTTTACCACTTGTACGTATCGGTTACTTGTAACTAACAATTTCAGGCCCGAAACAGCTAATACTTGACCAAACTATACCAAATGGGTATCAAACAGTTCCATTTGATGTGTACATTCAAAATCTGATGTTTGTTTTCATTTTGGAGTAAGTGTTCTGAAAATTGTCTGGGTACAGTTGTGGTTTTACCACTTGTACATATCGGTTACTTGTAGCTAACAATTTCAGGCCTGAAACAGACAATACTTGACCAAACTATACAAAATGGGTATCAAACAGTTCCATTTGATGTGTACATTCATAATCTGATGTTTGTTTTCATTTTGGAGTAAATGTTCTGAAAATTGTCTGGGTACGATTGTGGTTTACCAACGTATCGGTTAGTTGTAACTAACAATTTCAGGCCTGAAACAGCTAATACTTGACCAAACTATACAAAATGGGTATCAAACAGTTCCATTTGATGTGTACATTCATAATCTGATGTTTGTTTTCATTTTGGAGTAAGCGTTCTGAAAATTGTCTGGGTACGATTGTGGTTTTACCAACGTATCGGTTAGTTGTAACTAACAATTTCAGGCCTGAAACAGCTAATGCTTGACCAAACTATACAAAATGGGTATCAAACAGTTCCATTTCATGTGCACATTCATAATCTGATGTTTGTTTTCATTTTGGTATGAGTGGTTCAAAAAGAGTCTAGGTGCGGTTGTGATTTTACCACTTGTACATATCGGTTACTTGTAACTAACAATTTCAGGCCCGAAACAGCTAATACTTGACCAAACTATACCAAATGGGTATCAAACAGTTCCATTTGATGTACATTCAAAATCTGATGTTTGTTTTCATTTTGGAGTAAGTGTTCTGAAAATTGTCTGGGTACGGTTGTGGTTTTACCACTTGTCCATATCGGTTACTTGTAGCTAACAATTTCAGGCCTGAAACAGACAATACTTGACCAAACTATACAAAATGGGTATCAAACAGTTCCATTTGATGTGTACATTCATAATCTGATTTTTTTTTTTCATTTTGGAGTAAATGTTCTGAAAATAGTCTAGGTGCGGTTGTGGTTTTACCAACGTATCGGTTAGTTGTAACTAACAATTTCAGGCCTGAAACAGACAATACTTGACCAAACTATACAAAATTGGTATCAAACAGTTCCATTTGATGTGTACATTCATAATCTGATGTTTGTTTTCATTTTGGAGTAAGTGTTCTGAAAATTGTCTGGGTACGGTTGTGGTTTTACCACTTGTACATATCGGTTACTTGTAACTAACAATTTCAGGCCTGAAACAGACAATACTTGACCAAACTATACAAAATGGGTATCAAACAGTTCCATTTGATATGTACATTCATAATCTGATGTTTGTTTTCATTTTGGAGTAAGTGTTCTGAAAATTGTCTGGGTACGATTGTGGTTTTACCAACGTATCGGTTAGTTGTAACTAACAATTTCAGGCCTGAAACAGCTAATACTTGATCAAACTATACAAAATGGGTATCAAACAGTTCCATTTCATGTCTACATTCAAAATCTGCAGTTTGTTTTCATTTTGGAGTAAGTGTTCTGAAAATTGTCTGGGTACGGTTGTGGTTTTACCACTTGTCCATATCGGTTACTTGTAACTAAGAATTTCAGGCCCGAAACAGACAATACTTGACCAAACTATACAAAATGGGTATCAAACAGTTCCATTTGATGTGTACATTCAAAATCTGATGTTTGTTTTCATTTTGGAGTAAGTGTTCTGAAAATTGTCTGGGTACGGATGTGGTTTTACCACTTAACATATCGGTTACTTGTAACTAACAATTTCAGGCCTGAAACAGACAATACTTGACCAAACTATACAAAATGGGTATAAAACAGTTCCATTGATGTATACATTCATAATCTGATGTTTGTTTTCATTTTGGTATGAGTGATTCAAAAAGAGTCTAGGTGCGGTTGTGATTTTACCACTTGTACGTATCGGTTACTTGTAACTAACAATTTCAGGCCCGAAACAGCTAATACTTGACCAAACTATACCAAATGGGTATCAAACAGTTCCATTTGATGTGTACATTCAAAATCTGATGTTTGTTTTCATTTTGGAGTAAGTGTTCTGAAAATTGTCTGGGTACGGTTGTGGTTTTACCACTTGTACATATCGGTTACTTGTAGCTAACAATTTCAGGCCTGAAACAGACAATACTTGACCAAACTATACAAAATGGGTATCAAACAGTTCCATTTGATGTGTACATTCATAATCTGATGTTTGTTTTCATTTTGGAGTAAATGTTCTGAAAATTGTCTGGGTACGATTGTGGTTTACCAACGTATCGGTTAGTTGTAACTAACAATTTCAGGCCTGAAACAGCTAATACTTGACCAAACTATACAAAATGGGTATCAAACAGTTCCATTTGATGTGTACATTCATAATCTGATGTTTGTTTTCATTTTGGAGTAAGCGTTCTGAAAATTGTCTGGGTACGATTGTGGTTTTACCAACGTATCGGTTAGTTGTAACTAACAATTTCAGGCCTGAAACAGCTAATGCTTGACCAAACTATACAAAATGGGTATCAAACAGTTCCATTTCATGTGCACATTCATAATCTGATGTTTGTTTTCATTTTGGTATGAGTGGTTCAAAAAGAGTCTAGGTGCGGTTGTGATTTTACCACTTGTACATATCGGTTACTTGTAACTAACAATTTCAGGCCCGAAACAGCTAATACTTGACCAAACTATACCAAATGGGTATCAAACAGTTCCATTTGATGTACATTCAAAATCTGATGTTTGTTTTCATTTTGGAGTAAGTGTTCTGAAAATTGTCTGGGTACGGTTGTGGTTTTACCACTTGTCCATATCGGTTACTTGTAGCTAACAATTTCAGGCCTGAAACAGACAATACTTGACCAAACTATACAAAATGGGTATCAAACAGTTCCATTTGATGTGTACATTCATAATCTGATTTTTTTTTTTCATTTTGGAGTAAATGTTCTGAAAATAGTCTAGGTGCGGTTGTGGTTTTACCAACGTATCGGTTAGTTGTAACTAACAATTTCAGGCCTGAAACAGACAATACTTGACCAAACTATACAAAATTGGTATCAAACAGTTCCATTTGATGTGTACATTCATAATCTGATGTTTGTTTTCATTTTGGAGTAAGTGTTCTGAAAATTGTCTGGGTACGGTTGTGGTTTTACCACTTGTACATATCGGTTACTTGTAACTAACAATTTCAGGCCTGAAACAGACAATACTTGACCAAACTATACAAAATGGGTATCAAACAGTTCCATTTGATATGTACATTCATAATCTCATGTTTGTTTTCATTTTGGAGTAAGTGTTCTGAAAATTGTCTGGGTACGGATGTGGTTTTACCACTTAACATATCGGTTACTTGTAACTAACAATTTCAGGCCTGAAACAGACAATACTTGACCAAACTATACAAAATGGGTATAAAACAGTTCCATTGATGTATACATTCATAATCTGATGTTTGTTTTCATTTTGGTATGAGTGATTCAAAAAGAGTCTAGGTGCGGTTGTGATTTTACCACTTGTACGTATCGGTTACTTGTAACTAACAATTTCAGGCCCGAAACAGCTAATACTTGACCAAACTATACCAAATGGGTATCAAACAGTTCCATTTGATGTGTACATTCAAAATCTGATGTTTGTTTTCATTTTGGAGTAAGTGTTCTGAAAATTGTCTGGGTACGGTTGTGGTTTTACCACTTGTACATATCGGTTACTTGTAGCTAACAATTTCAGGCCTGAAACAGACAATACTTGACCAAACTATACAAAATGGGTATCAAACAGTTCCATTTGATGTGTACATTCATAATCTGATGTTTGTTTTCATTTTGGAGTAAATGTTCTGAAAATTGTCTGGGTACGATTGTGGTTTACCAACGTATCGGTTAGTTGTAACTAACAATTTCAGGCCTGAAACAGCTAATACTTGACCAAACTATACAAAATGGGTATCAAACAGTTCCATTTGATGTGTACATTCATAATCTGATTTTTTTTTTCATTTTGGAGTAAATGTTCTGAAAATAGTCTAGGTGCGGTTGTGGTTTTACCAACGTATCGGTTAGTTGTAACTAACAATTTCAGGCCTGAAACAGACAATACTTGACCAAACTATACAAAATTGGTATCAAACAGTTCCATTTGATGTGTACATTCATAATCTGATGTTTGTTTTCATTTTGGAGTAAGTGTTCTGAAAATTGTCTGGGTACGGTTGTGGTTTTACCACTTGTCCATATCGGTTACTTGTAACTAACAATTTCAGGCCCGAAACAGACAATACTTGACCAAACTATACAAAATGGGTATCAAACAGTTCCATTTGATGTACATTCAAAATCTGATGTTTGTTTTCATTTTGGAGTAAGTGTTCTGAAAATTGTCTGGGTACGGTTGTGGTTTTACCACTTGTACATATCGGTTACTTGTAACTAAGAATTTCAGGCCTGAAACAGACAATACTTGACCAAACTATACAAAATGGGTATCAAACAGTTCCATTTGATGCGTACATTCATAATCTGATGTTTGTTTTCATTTTGGAGTAAATGTTCTGAAAATTGTCTGGGTACGATTGTGGTTTTACCAACGTATCGGTTAGTTGTAACTAAGGATTTCAGGTCCGAAACAGACAATACTTGACCAAACTATACAAAATGGGTATCAAACAGTTCCATTTGATGTGTACATTCATAATCTGATGTTTGTTTTCATTTTGGTATGAGTGGTTCAAAAAGAGTCTAGGTACGGTTGTGATTTTACCACTTGTACATATCGGGTACTTGTAACTAACAATTTTAGGCCTGGAAGAGCTAATACTTGACCAAACTATACAAAATGGGTATCAAACAGTTCCATTTGATGTGTACATTTGATGTTTGTTTTCATTTTGGTATGAATGGTTCAAAAATAGTCTATGTACGGTTGTGATTTTACCACTTGTACATATCGGTTACTTGTAACTAACAATTTCAGGCCCGAAACAGCTAATACTTGACCAAACTATACAAAATGGGTATCAAACAGTTCCATTTGGTGTGTACAATCACAATCAGTCACATATTATACCAATATTTCCATTGCATGACAAGCATCTGAGTATGATCATATACACAAACTATCACAAGTGTGTCCCATGCAGTTGTTGTGTTAGTGTGCTGATCACGATGAGAAACTAGCACACGTGGTGTGTCATACAGTTTTGGTGATGAGGAACTAGCACATGTAGTGTGTCATACAGTTTTGGTGATGAGGAACTAGCACATGTGGTGTGTCAAACCGAGGGTGCTAATAGGGAAATTAGTGCTTGCATGTGCTAATATGTTATGTAGCACAGCAGAACATGCCATTTTAGCACACTCCAGTGCTGGATTTGACCGTTTAGTGTGTTACAGATATACAATAGCACACTCTGTGCTTATTTGGCACACCAGTTTTACCCAAATAGCACACCAGTTTTTTTCTGTGTACAATCCATCATGACCCATTCATGCAACCAACCTGGTTCATCAAGTCCCATGCAGTAGCTATAGCTCCAATCAGATCATCAAACACGCAACTTGCAAAGTACCAAACATGTAGCACTGCAACTGCAATAACTCTCAAATATGCATGTGGGTGGTTGATCTGCATAGTTTAAGATGACATATGAATGACAACAAGGAAACCAAAACTTAAGACAATTAGTCTTTATATGGTGCTTAAAAGACAGTAAAATCACGTCACCAAAGAACCATGCAGAGTTTCGCAGACGAATTAGCAACCAAGTTTCTTCATTTAGAAGACCTGTTTTGATGTGTTCTTGGCATCTTATCATGCAACCAGGACAACCTTCCAGGGCCAGACCTGCAAAACCAAAGTAACACAAACATCTTCCAGAAATGTTGGTATATAGGTCTTCTGAAAGGAGAGACTAATTTGACTAAAGGAGATACTTCTTAACTATAGACACGCTTTGAATTCAAGATGTTCAGAAGACCAATTTCCCTTGGACTTTATGATGTGTCATGCACATGCAACAAACTGGTTGCAGTAAACCCAAATGTTTTTACACATATAAACAAGCATTTGGAACGTACAAGCATGGCCTCACTGTAAAATATACAAAAGGTATGTGCATGAAGCCATGAACACTAGCTAGTGGGAGTTGGTGGGAGGGGAGAGGGGGATGGTTATGTAGACTTGATGTTTGTCTGCATTAATGTGGAAACCTATGGTCAATGATCAGTTTTTAGCATGTACGATTGCAATTTTCATGTGGACGTGAAGCGAGCATAGAGGTAAGACTGAAAGAATGGTATTTGTGGTTGTAAACGGCCTCAGAAGCAATCATAGACAAAGACATATTAGTGTGAGGCTCTGAATGAGGGATCTATTCTTGGGATGTGCATCTGCGCTGCCTTGTTTCCTGATCTTGTGCATATGTGCAGAGCCTTGCCCACTTCTCATAGCTATCACCCTGTATGTCTCTTTTCCACGCTGCAGTGCTGATCAGCTGGCCGGAAATGTTGTTAGCTAAGTTCAGTTATTACTGACTACTTGAATCTCGATACATGTAGCTTGTGTACACCAGTGATACAGTAATAAAACAGGGAACATGTGCCCCCTAGTGATATGTTGGCTCCCCATGCGTATTTCACTTGATTCAGGAGTTTCCCTTGTGAGAATGTTAGTAATACCTGTTTCTGTCTTCAGTGCATGTATGTCTGATATTGACAAAGATCAAATCGCATCTCTTCACGTGATCCGGATAGCTTAGTACAGTGTTTGCATGCAGATTCATGCCTTGCTTTGTGAATCTGAGGGCATGCAGTGACACCACTATCCGTCAACTAAACATGCAAAACCAGTGTATTGGAAAATGGCATGCAAGATACAAACATTCTTATAGTGAAGCTGTAGCTATAGTCTTGTGAGCCTGGTCTATCCAACAAATTTGCATGTAATCATCACATTATAACTTAGCTAGGTAGTTCTGAAAGCAAATGCATCTAATGAAAGTGAGGCAGCCATGAGATAGTGACTGCATTCATATCCTAAACAGAGCTAGGGAGTCGACAGCACTCTCTTGAATGTGACAACTGCAAACCAATCGGCTGGCATGAGCACTTGCAAAGTCTCTTCCTTTACATCAAGCATACACCTTACAGAGGCGGAGACAGCTACCAAGAAGGGGCTCATGTTCTAAATGTTAAGCTGTGGGGGTGTGCCCTAATCCTGGAAACAAGATGATATTGTATTTCTCTGTACAACTAGTACAAAAATTGGGGGGGCTGAGCCCCCCCAATCTGGAAAGTGGGAGGGCCTAAGCCCCCCCTGCCCCCCCTATATCTCCGCCCCTGCCTTAGCTAGATAATTGCTGCTACAAGAAGGAAATATCTCCACCGTTGTCATTGCCAAGGTGTATCCTCTTCATCTTGTGCTACATCCTTTTGGCAGCCATGTGTGAACCGTGTTCAGTCAATAGTGAAACAGGAGTGGACTGCAGTGGTACCGCCCACAGTTTGGTGAACACAACTTGCAGCAGTTTGGAAGATGTCCTGAAGAGAGTTGTAATAGAACAGATGTCACATTCACTTAGAGAGTGTTTTGAAGTTATAGTGCAACCTGGCAACTACATAGTGACAGAACTAATAATTCTAGTGCTTTGTGGAACACAGAATAATGACATTGTAACCTAAAAACACCCTGGACCCATACTATGTCAATGAGGCTAGCTTGAGCTAACTTATAGCATGCAGGTTATGAATATTAATTTACGGCCTAAAAAGTGTAGCGGCCAAAGCCGCTACGGCCGCTACGGTTCCTATGCCACTGAGCTAGCAACGATTGAAACTCAAATTTGACACACTATACCCTTACTTATTGTGTACTTGCATCAATATCAACACAATGATGATACAATGTGCTAATCGTTGTATCTTGGGGGCCAACTGGTGCGCGGGGTATGTGCTCTACAGAGCTCTAGTTTATCTGTAGAAACCCTTAGAGTTCAGAGTTTTGTGGCTTCTTAAAAAAGCTTTACCCTCAAGGGAGGAGCCAGACATCAGTTTATCAATCGTGAACAGCAAGGCACGCCTTCACCAGCTTTATACTCACGCATTACGCGGCGTAATATTACCCCGAAGCACGGTAGCGCGCTCAATGCACGTAGCAATGATTTTATACGTATTTATATTGAACGTGGACGTCACGTACGCGCTTCGGAAGTCGCTGTGAGGGGTGAAGGTGGTGTAGCTGGTGAAGGGAGAGTTGTTGGTGTACCAAAATTTCATTCATGGGATAAGTGCACCATGCCATTAACGAATATCAACTCAGATTGGATGTCCAACGCTTCCTCTGGCCTGCGTATTGTATTATATTACCGTAGTGTCCCGCAAGTACACCCCCCCTTTTGCAACCTTAGCCTTAGTATAAAGCGCAGGGGGGGCTTATACGCGGGATGCGACATTTTCTCTCGCGATTACGCCCTCCCTTCCGGTGCCCCGCCCACAACTTCGTGTCCAGATAGAAGAAGACAACACATTTGACGACTTTGCAGTTGCCATCTGGAAGGATGTTATCGAAGGTTATTCCGTCGTGCATTTCGATCGCATTGCTGTGTTTGAAGCGCCATATCGCTGAACTTCTGTTAAGGGCGGGGCTCATACATGCTTCGTTGAGGTATGAATATCTACGAACTGCATATGAGCCCCGGAAGTTCAGCGATACGGCGTTTCAAACACAGCGATGCGATCGAAATACGCGACGGAATAACCTTCAGTTGCTACACGGGACTGCCACACATACATGTAGCTGTCAGTAATATTGTTTGAGGGGGGGGGGCTTATGCGCGGGATAAAAATACCTCTGCAAGACTTTGCGCTAAAAATGCAGGGGGGGCTTATGCGCGAGGGGGGGCGTATTTGCGGGACACTACGGTAAGGTAAGTCGGGGCTATTTCGACAGAAATTTGCGAAGTTACCCGTACTAGCTCTGCTTTGCAACAAACCCGCTTGCTCTCCCCACCAACGTTTAGAGGAACCTTCGACCTTCGCACGAATCACCAGTACCGCAGAACTAGCACCTTGCCTTTGCTACACCGCAGGTATTCGTTATCCTACCCACAAAATTGCTGATGGGGCAATTCCGACAAGTTACACGAGACCGACATGGACGCCATACTTTCGGTGCAAACATCCTGAAAAGATTACCAGGACGAACGTTAAACGATACCAGGTGCAAAAGAAGGAAAACTATGTTATTATCATAGTTACTTGAACCGTTCACATGCATTTAGTAGACCTCTGCATGGCTAATAGAAAAAGGACAGTGCAGATACTATTTGCATCGATACAACACTAGTATACTCTTTTTCTGCTGTTATATTTACTTTAAACTCACACATCTGAAGTGGTATTATCTCCAACAGTTGTCACAACTGATCCAAGTGTTTGTCAAGAATGGCAAAGAACACGGAAAGGGGTGGGGCTGGTCTGTCCACTCGGCGTGCGACGCAGCAATGGCAACAGCCTTCAGCAAGCCTTTCAGATGTTTGTTAATGGTTCAGGGTAGCTTACAGGTTTGATTTGTGTACGTATTTTGATTACTGAGCCTATACCGTTTTATTGATAAGTTTTTATGGTTAAATTTTGCGATATTGACTTGATAAAAGCGCTGCTCGCGGCTAAATTACTATGAGGACGTGAACTAAAAGTAGATGCTGCGCATAGTAAAGGTCAGCCTACAGTGTGATACTAAAGAAAACTGATTACCCTTTTCCTTGTACAGAGAGCAACGAGTTTAATTCCATTTTGTCGGAATTGCCCCACCGTCGAAATAGCCCCGCCTTACCTTAATATTATAATAATTACGAGCAAAGTAACCGCACCCCAAGATACTTAATGCTTATAAGAGGTAATGTTTGCTGGTAGGCCACTGCTACTTAGCTACAAGACCTGAAGTAGGTTTTAGAGATCAGGATTTTGTGCTGCAAATTTTCCTGAAGTGGAAAGCCTTAGAGTTCAGAGTTTTGTGGTTTCTTAAAAAAGCTTTACCCTCAAGGGAGGAGCCAGACATCAGTTTATCAATTGTGAATAGCAAGCACGCCTTCACCTCCTTTATACTCGTGACTTACGCGCGTAATACCAGTCCGAAGCGCGGTAGCGCGATCAATACACGCAATGATTTTATACGTAGTATATTGAACGTGTGACGTCACGTAAGCGGAAAAACCGCTTCGGGAGTCGCTGTGAGGGGTGACAGTGGTGTAGCTGGTGAAGGGAGAGTTGTTGGTGTACCAAAGTTTCATTCATGGGGTAAGTGCACCATGCCATTAACGAATATCAACTCAGATTGGATGTTCACGCTTCCTCCGGCCTATGTATTATATTGGGTTATATTATATTATATTACGAGCAAAGTAACCGCACCCCAAGATGCTTAATGCTTAATGCTTATAAGAGGTAATGTTTACTGGTAGGCCACTGCTACTTAGCTACAAGACCTGAAGTAGATTTTAGAGATCAGGATTTTGTGCTGCAAATTTACCTGAAGTAGAAAGCCTGAGTTTGTGGTTTCTTAAAAAAGCTTTACCCTCAAGGGAGGAGCCAGACATCAGTTTATCAATTGTGTATTGCAAGGCACGCCTTCACCTCCTTTATACTCGCGCATTACGCGCGTAATATCTGCCCGAAGCGCGTTAGCGCGCTCAATACACGCAATGATTTTATACGTAGTATATTGAACGTGTGACGTCACGTAAGCGGAAAAATCGCTTCGGGAGTCGCTGTGAGGGGTGACAGTGGTGTAGCTGGTGAAGAGAGAGTTGTTGGTGTACCAAAGTTTCATTCATGGGGTAAGTGCACCATGCCATTAACGAATATCAACTCAGATTGGATGTTCAACGCTTCCTCCGGCCTGTGTATTATATTGGGTTATATTATATTATTTACGCGGGTCCTTTAAGTTGCATCTTGGGGTGTAATTTACGCGGGTCCTTTAAGTTGCATCTTGGGGTGTAATTATATTACGCGGGTCCTTTAAGTTGCATCTTGGGGTGTAACGAGCAAAGTAACCGCACCCCAAGATGCTTATAAGAGGTAATGTTTGCTGGTAGGCCACTGCTACTTAGCTACAAGACCTGAAGTAGGTTATAGAGATCAGGATTTTGTGCTGCAAATTTTCCTGAAGTGGAAAGCCTTAGAGTTCAGAGTTTTGTGGTTTCTTTGGTGTGACGTCACGTAAGCGGAAAAATCGCTTCAGGAATTGCTGTGAGGGGTGACAGTGGTGTAGCTGGTGAAGGGAGAGATGTTGGTGCACCAAAGTTTCATTCATGGGGTGCACCATGCCATTAACGAATATCAACTCAGATTGGATGTTCACGCTTCCTCCGGCCTGTGTATTATATTGGGTTAGTTATATTATTTACGCGGGTCCTTTAAGTTGCATCTTGGGGTGTAATTATATTGTATTGTATTAGGCGGGTCCTTTTAAGTTGCATCTTGGGGTGTAATGTAGGCCTCACTTGGGAAGTCAGTGAATGAAGCTAACTATGTGTAATTTGTACATGTTGTTTCCCACAGTTTCCCCCTATTAGATTAATAAGTGTGCATGGGTTTGCGCACACTGCATGAGTCTAAGACATCTATGTTAATACTGTTTATAATCAGGATTTACCACCTTTTTACCTGTGGTTTTGTGAGTAGGTTTACTTACCAGATTGCGGTCCATTCTCTACCTCAATCTTCTGTCATTGATGCCAGATGTGGTGTGGTTACCACGTAGACTGCTGATGTTGTTGCTGCACAGTTTCTCTTTAGTGCTTCCATGCACCTCACACCTCTGAGCTGCTGATCTGTTGTGACAGCAGTGCAAGACATTATGGCAAGCTATGCATGGCAAGATAGCCATCTCTTGGATTGTAACATGCCAACATGACCTCACTGGGAGACAAGGATGGCTATCTCATGCGAAAGGGGCAGTGTATCCTACATTTCATCAGTAAACCGGTTGAGCATGGGGGTTAGCTGGGTTCCAGCTGTCTGCAGTTCTTTAATGATTATGACGTCAGGATGATTTTACTGTCTTGTATATACTGTTGTTGCCCACTACCAATATACTAATGTAAATTGTTGACTTCTGGAACTATGTGTATCAACCACCCACATGCACTCTTTAATGTTATTGCAGCTGTAGCATAACATGTTTGGACCAAGGTATTTATAACTGATGAGCTGCAGATAAATTGTATGTTTGATGATCTAGTCGGGGCTAGCTATGTGATGAATCAGGTCAGTTACAAAACTATATATTATGGTATGCTTGAGCAGTTACTTCAGCATGCACTAAACACAGTCTGGAACTGAACAGTGCCTGCAGGTGTACAGTTAGGTGTAATGGATTTACAGAGGGGACCACATAGTTAAAGTCTCAGATCTAGAATTGGTATATACTCCATGGGTGTACTAATGTACCACTGTGCCAGATGCTTACCCAGATTGAATAGCAGACCACCCACCATGGTTAACTAACTTACTCTAAGTATTCCAATTGCATACTATAGTATACTGATTTCACATCAATAGTATTAAGAGTCTCCCATATCATGTACTAAGGCAAAGTGAGCTGTCACAACTGTACCCTTTTCCGAAACTGACACAGTAAAGGCTGTAGTAGGTAACGGAAGAGAGGTCACTAATGGTGAATATTGACTGCCAGGATCTACAACAACATTGTGTACTCTTGTGTTTGCTGTAGCCTGTATACTTATTCATGCTGCTTGTGTACCAGTCCAGGGGCCCAAGGCACTTTGGGAATGATGGCAAGCAGCAATCATACAAAAACATTGCTTGTTTGCTGGTTCATGTATAGATATGTACCTCATTTAGTTTTGTATAGACTCACACGTGTGTATCTTGTAACTGCAAGCAAGTGTCCATGCAAGTCTGCAGGAATGAAGTGAAAAAGGCACCAAATATTGTGCTTGTCATCTTCCTCTCACGTTTTAGTTTTAGTGCATCAAGTGCTTACTGAAAGTATGCTTTCAGTTGCTTGTGGCTTTTCATGCTAACACATGCTTGGATATGTAGGTATCAGCAAACTTCCAGTGACATCTTCTGGTTTACTTCCACTGTAATTATATATGTACTGCAGGTAAACCTGCAAGAAAATACTACTGGCATTGTTTGAAGTTTGATGCCTGGACATTTTCTAAGTATGTTATACAGAACATTTATAGCCTCGTTCCCAGGCCCCGCCCAGCTTTCCGTCGCTTATTAGTACGGTAACCGTACTAATAAGCGACGGAAAGCTAGTATTTTCTTGCAGGTTTACCTGCAGTACATATAATAATAAACATCCTATATAATTACAGCGGAAGTAAACCAGGTGATACCTACATATTACGGTAACCATACTAATAAGCGACGGAAAGCTGGGCGGGGCCTGGGAACGAGGCTAGAACATTTATGCATGCATGGGTATAATATATATGATGCTGGATATATCTAGTCTCCTGACATAAATATAAGATACGTACTTATTGCTGTTTAGAAAATTGCAGATGACCATATACACTTGTTCCATTTCCATTTCTCTATGATAGGATAGCTACTCATGATGAACTACAAGAAAGGAGTATCTCCGCATCCACTGTTTTGGTGGAGTACCTTATTCATCTTGTGCTGCCTTAATGGAGTAATTGTGGTAGCCTTAGGCAAACACTGCAATGATGTGATTGGTGTGAGCAGGGAAACAGGACGGGATTGCAGTACCATCACCGCTCACAGTTTGGTGAACAAAACATGCAATGACCTGCAAGATGTACTAATACGTTTTTCAGGAGACCAAGTACCCCTTTCACTTGGAGAGTGCATTGAAATTGTTGTGCATTCAGGAAAATATTGGATTACTGAAGTAATTACTATCCATCACAGTGTGGTGCTTCATGGAACACAGAATGTTACAGTGACATTCAGTCTGAATGAGACATTGTATCCTGCAAACACCCTGAAGCCATACTATGTGCTCACATTTGCTGACAGTGATTACAGTGAGATCAGTGGAATAGACTTTCACACAAGCCCAGGCATCATTACCTTCCAGGATGTTACCAATGTCACTGTAGAAAACTGCTCGTTCAGGTTTGTGCATCTACAAAGTAGAAATAGACACTGTACTTTATGTCATATCCACAGTGGTCTAGTTAGCTACTGCAGTTATTGCAAATGTGCAAGGGCTATGCATCAAAATAAACATCAATGGCAACCTAAATTACATCATCAGTATATGTGTATCTAAAGAGCAGAAAGAGATGCTGCACTCAAACAGTATGTATATGAAGGGTGTGATTTATTGCTATTTGTGCAGTATAAATAGCCTTGTTCCCAGGCCTCCCCCATTTTTGTTCCTCGGTTTGCATTCAGCCTAATACACAGAAGTGTAAGAGCAGCCGTTCTTCTGCTTCTGTGTATTAGGCTGAATGCAAACCCAAGTGTAGATATAGGGATTGGATATGTAGTCCTACTCTTTGTTAAGACAATGTTCATTTCACAAACTTTTGCCCCATTTTCAGATACTTCATCCAAGGTGCTGTTGACATATTTAATTGTTCAGTGGTCCTAGTTACCAGCTGTACTTTTGAACACAATGGTCCAGTGTCAGTGATCAAGGACCCATTCAGAGGACACGCAGGAGGCCTCTCTGTTAGTTATCACCAGAATAAAATGTTCTCAATGAGGCCACAACTCAGAGTGGAAAAATGTACCTTTCGCAACAACACTAATGATCCCCTGGCAAGTATTCAACAAACTTCAACGCAGATACTGCTAAAATGGGTTTTTACAGGAAGAGGCGGAGGATGCGCTCTACCCATGTTTTCATCCTTGCCCTCAAACGTGACACTAGAGGATTGTTTGTTTGAAGAAAATTTTGCTCGGACATTTGGAGGGGGACTGTACGTTGCATTTGATGGACACTTGGATCACATAGTTGTTTTGAACAGGATTAAATTTGTGGGAAACAAATGTCGGTTGGGTGGTGGACTGGCAGTTGGTTTTGCTTTTGGGTCCAATGTAGAGAATGTTAGCTCACTGTTTGCTTACAACTCAGAGTTCATTGAGAATCAAGCAGAGTTGGGAGGTGGGACAGGATTGTTTCCAGCTGGTAAGCACTGACATAAAAATAAATTTATTTACAAAACTGATTGGCTAATTGCTTTTTGTTTTATAGAAATGGCACCAGATGGTCATCTGAGCAACTTTGCCCATGTTGAGAACTGCACCTTTACTGGAAATACTGCAGAAGTATTAGGTGCTGCCATGGGGTTCACATCTGACCTCATACATGTGTTTCAAAATGTAGAAAACACGAAAGCCTTTGAGGTAGAAAGCTGGTAAGCAACCTCCTAACACATTGAATGTTGAGTCTCTATGAGCCATTGTACCATTACTGGTCCCCTATTAGTGAAAACACAACAGTAACTACCTTGATCATTGTAAAATTTTTGCTTTAATAGGATAAGTGTGGGATTCAGCACAGGCAATAAACTACACAAAAACTGGTGTATTGAACTTAATTACCCAATGTACAGAGTCTCATTGCATGTTTTTGTTTTCAGCAACTTTGTCAGCAACAATGGAGGGTTGGGTGGAGCAGTGAGTACAGCATATGTGCCCCTGAACTTCAGTGGAATCAATGCATTTAAGGCAAACAAAGGACGTGCTTTTCTGGTAAGTGATATTGACACATATTTATCTATATGAAACTTGTCTTACTTTTTTTATGATAGGCACTGGCCTCTCGTATTGAGGTGCATGGAACTATAGAGTTCATCGACAATGATGGAGCAGGAGTAGGAGGAGGAGCATTGTATCTTGTATCCATGGCACACCTGAAACTCTTTCAAGGAGCTAACCTGACCTTTGTGGGGAACACAGGAGTGTGAGTGAAAAACTACACACAGTAGCTACCACCTTCTTTTAAATAGCTTTGTAGTACCAAGCTACACCAACTTATCTGTGCCCCCTTAAAGTTTTATGCATAAGGAACTCACATCCAAGCTAAGGCCAAACAATGTTCTGTCAAATGCAGCGTCTGACAATTTTCTGTAGTGGAGCTAGGAGCCTAAGATATCGACAGTTCTAGTTTGTATACCTTCATGCATTGATATCATTCTCTGGCTGTTTAACATTTGCTAACCTCCCCTCTTTGTCAACAGTATGGGAGCTGCAATTGTTGTGGACAGTCGTTATGTGCCAGATGTGTACTCTAGGCTACAGTTCAATCCACTATGCTTCCTCCTCTATGAGGATCCATCACAGTCTCCTGAACAGTGGGAGAATGTAAATATGAACATCATGCACGAATGAGGTGTATGTTTACACACTAGTAGTATAATTTTGAGATACCTCTGTATTGTCATGTTTCTGGCAGTTGAAACTGTCGGTGATTGCAAAACACCTCTTTGCTGCAAGAAAGTCACTTTGTCATAAGTTGATTTTATTCAATTAGGGCTACAAGGCAAAAAAAATGTGTATATACTTTTGCTAACTAAGTATACATAGTTTTTTTTACTATACCTCAGGTATCCTTCGCATTCTCTGAGAACAAGGCTGTTATTGCGTCAGCAGTATTTGTAGCAAACTTGGACGTCTGTTCCTGGACAAAGTTTGAGAACCATCACTTTATCCCAGAAGCAGTGTTCCGGTGGAACTTTGTCCACTTCAGGTTGGCACTAACTCTTGTTCAGTATGGGATCAGAACCTAGAGGTGGGGGCTAATGGGAACAAAAGGATGTCAATCACATAGCTAGTACCATAAGCAATTAGATAATAATAGCTGTTATCACTGCACAAAGTAGACATTGTAATGATCCTAAGTATTGTTATGGTATAGTGATGACAATGAGAACACAGCCCACGAACCAGATGCTTTCAACCCAGAGTGGTACATACAGACCCCTGCAAAGAAGATCAATGTTACTACCAACACTGTAAGTTGACCAGTGCACATTGCGTCATTCCCAGGCCTTCTCACCTCCAGTTGTTGATTACTTACAGTACGCAAGTAACCAAATAACCGAAGCCCAGGGAACAAGACTAAGCACATTTTTACGCATGATCACAATTACTTGACATTGTATTCCATGACCTACACCTAAGTATAGCTACAATGTGGGTTTTAAATATGTTTCTCAGCTATCGGCCTACCCTGGGGAACAGTTTCAACTAGGAGTACAGGCATTTGATGAACTGGGCAGACCCACTGCAACAATACTCAGACTCTCTGAAACGGATGTAAGTGTGGTGTGTGAAAAAGGAAGAAGGAGTGAGAGGATTGGGAGCAGATGTATGTATATAACAGCTGATTGTATGTGTATTGCAAGTTTTTGTCCTACCACTGTGGTAAGTTTAAAGATAAAAATGAAAGCTAAGCTCTTTGTAGTACACCTACAATCAGCATCCTCACAAGGACATTACAATTGTGTATGAAGCATTGCACAATCTATCAATCAGCTGCGCATGTATGTAGATACATTTCATATAGCATACTTGAGGATGATATTTTTCACCATTTGCACATTCATGCAGGGTATGGCACACTACCTATTTAATCCAGCAGTGGCAACACATAGACAAATTGAAGACTCCAGCATCAATACATCATTCTATAGCCTTGCTGGGGCCAACTTTGAAGAAGACGTGTTTGTGGAATCAATACTTTTACAGGTGTGTCATTATTTATATTACTGTCTGTGCAGTGTAGTTTAATGATGAGTTCAGACACCTTCTGTATGATCATGTTGTTTTGTCATATCAGACCCCCCAGTATGTATTAGTGCACACTTGTCATATGAGGCCATGACTGGTCAATGTGGGGCATACTTCCATGCTCACTGCACGTGCCATAATTTCAGTTGTACACTTTCACTATACTTATAGTCAAGTTGGGACTCCTTCACTGTGGTGTCCACTAGCTGTCCTCCTGGTTATGTGCTGTCTGCTGCACCACTGCAAGGCAACATGTACACCACCTGTGAGTGTGACTACCAGAACTCAAACATCCTGGACTGCAATGGACACAGTATAACCCTCAAGGTGAGTAGACTACACACCCCAAACCAGTATTAGCTATGTGGGTAGCACTTATTGCTGATGCAACTCAGCCATCAGCAGAACAAAACAGAACAAGATGACAAGTTACTATATATAATATATAACATGTAACAAGAACACACTATACCTACATTTTATGGGTAAATGGAAGGCGCTACACAGTGTAGAGTAAAATATTATAGTGAGAACTTCCAATTATGGCATATATAACAACCATTTTAGTGTAGATAACCACAGGTTAAACTCTCAGCTCAGAAGGCTCCACTTTGCCTGGCCACTAATAGCATTGCAGTTTATCTAGGAGAATACTATAACTACAGTGGAGTCAGAGTGGTGAACAACAAGCAACAAGCTTTGTGTGAGATTGCCTGCATGTTGTTTGTGGGGGAGAATAAAAACAAGAAATGTGAGCAAATGGTTGATACAATAAAAGTATGTTGTGTATCACTTAGATGGTTGTCCAAGGCATGCATTCACACGTTAGCCTTGTTCCAGGCCACTCCCAGATTGCAAAATAAAATCTGGGAATGGCCTGGGAATGAGAATGCATATTGTCATATTCATATTCTGATTCTGAATTGGAGTGTACTATGATTTTTTGTTTATCAGGAAGGATTATGGGCTACACAGGACTACAGCTCCCAAGAGCTTGTGTTTTACCCGTGTCCACCCCAGTACTGTCAGTGTGCACTTGGGGTCCAGGGAAGGACTGCAACTTGCAAGTTCACCTTTGATAGCCTGGACAGTGACAGCCAGTGTAGCTGTGACAGAGAAGGTGAGCCATGCATAAAGTTAATGTTGCAGTGGTTGCTAATTACATGCACATGCACATCAGTGCAGTCTTTCATTTATGCTCACAATTGAGTAGCTGGCTGCATGTGTATGTGTGTGGCCAGTCTTCACACAACCTAAGAACTGAACAAACATCTGTTCTTGATTGCTGACTGTTACACCATCACTATAATATGATTGTGCAGGTGTACTGTGTGGAAACTGTAGGAATGGTTATGGAGTGAGTGTGTTGCTGAACACGTGTGTCACATGTCATGATGCCTCAGGAATACTTATTGCTGTGCTAAGTGAGTCACAGAAGATAGCATATTACAGTGTATGAACAATCAACGAACTACATCTCCCTTAAAAAAAACAGGCCTAGATGTTATACAAAGTCACCCACTGCGCAGGACGCGTTTTGGCCAATACCAGGCCTCATCAGCTGCACTGGGGTGACCGGGAGATGGGGACTGCTATTTCATGCATAGAATGCAGTCAGATGGCTGGCCTTATGTACATGTAGGTGTTTTATGGCTGAATGTAACTTTGGTTTTACAGCTTTTTTAGATGCTTTGGTACTGATTGGCTTGATGTTGCTGGCGAATGTGTTTCCTGCTTGGCTATACCCGTGTTTGTTTTACTTACAGGTGAGCTGTGCACTGCATGGTGAGCCAACCGCAACACAGCTTTATAACTATTTGTTTTCAGTGTGTGATGAAGTGACAAGTCCATCCAATACTGTCATTCTGTAGGTTCTGCCATATCTTACAGAACATTTTCCACTTACCTTTGAGAAACTCCACCCCTATGTGAGTTGTATCTTTATCATTATAGCTCATGCCAGTTAAGACTACACTTATGCCAACCATCATAACGTACTGTTTGTTTGGTTCGTGCATTATTGTTTCAGCTTCACTCATAGCGTACATGAATGCCACATTACATAATTTTTTTATGTGTGTGTATGTATTATAAACTCACAGGTGTACTACATGAGCAGTGGTCTTAGTTTCTATTACATCTATGACTTTTGTCTCTACCACGGAATGAGTGCCTCCGTCTCCTACCTCCTGAGGTACCTGCCCCTCAGTGTGGCACTGGTCACCTGCTCCACTGTGCTGGTATTAAGGTATGTAATTATTTTATACTACAATAGTTATTTTTTACAAACTATAGTGCAAGTAGCATCTAGTTTTAACAAAAGTGTGTAGTTACTGCAAAAATTTTATTGCAAGCAAAGAACATTTAGTTGTTTCAAAGTTTAGGACATCTTGCTTCAACTATAAATATGTTCTAGATAGTCGGTTCTGCATGAGGCAACACAGGTAACATTTGGCATACAGAATGAATGATGTTTACAGGTATATCTACAAGAAGCCTCGTGATCCATGGTATGGTTTGTGGTGGATAGTGGTGCTCATGTACACTCATGTGGTGTACACATCCATGTCCATACTCAACTGCCCAATCCTACCTGGAAGAACGGGGAACTATGTGCCAGTGAGTCAAAATTATGTAGTGATACAGTCATACATACAGTTTTGGGATCATACCTACCATGAGGCATGTCTTGTACACTAAAAAATTTTGCTGCAATTTTTATAATTAGGTGTAGGTACTTCTAATAACATATCTATTAGTCAGTTACTGGCTAGTTATGCATTTTTCTCTCTGTGCACAACAAAACCATTCGTTTTCTTCCTTCTTATTTCTCTGCCTTGTACTCTGTAGCGCTGGTACATCAATGGCAATATTAGCTGCTTCACTGGAGGCCATGCTCCTCTTGGGCTCCTTGCCATCATTGTACTAACCTTCTGCCTGTCCATCATTCCCATCACCCTCATCTACTCAGTGAAGTGGTTGCAGGTGGGCTCAGTGACTGATTAATATCATGTCACTTAATTTGTGGGTTATCACCACTAACCCACTCTATCTGCATGAACTCTATGCAGCGTCCTGACTTGCTGAGGAACACTGCAGAGATTGTGCAGAAAGGGTTTAAGGAAAGGTACAAGTGGTGGGCCACAGTCGAGCTAGGGAGGAGAATGCTACTGCTGTTGTTTATTGTGCCTTTTCCTGGAAATGATGTGAGTAATTAACTGTTATTGTACCGGTACTGTGTAGCATTTTATATCATATACAGTGATGATCAACTGCCTGTATGGTAGACAGTGTCATACATCTTGCGATACATAGTACAGCAGCCTTTCCAATGAGCTGCTAAAGTAGGATGTAAACACACAACTAGAACATGGGCTGTTTAAATTGTGGTCATAAAGACTCATAAATGTACTTAATAGAAGCTATGTGAACATATATCCATGAGCATAGGCAACATCAAGCATACATGTAGCTTGGACAGTAAGTGCAGCTCCTCAAAAGCTGACTTCTGTTGCTGTGTGTACTGAGTTCTGGCAGCCATCCTGTTCTATCAGAATCAGTAAAGGCTTGGTGAACAACGATTGTGATTTTTCCCCTCCATGCAGTATCCAGCAATCGTTGTTATCTTGGTGATAATAACTGTGTTTGGGTATCTGCAACCCTATGAAAACATGTATTGTAATATTCTGGAGTCTCTCCTCTCCCTGGATGTTCTTGTGCTTCTGTTGATGAGAAACACAGCGCAGATCTCAGAAGAGCTACAAGTCCTGCCACAACAAACCTCAAACATGACCACAGTGGGCACATGCAGGAGAGCAGTGGAAGGAATCACAGGATTCAGTTGGCTGCTCTTCCCATTGTACTACTTCCCACCAGTTGTGTTTCTGGTAGCAGGGGCCACTTGGGTGACATTTAACATCAGGTATGTGAGCACAATACCTAAATTTGTGATACCCATGTGGCCCAGTCTTAGCTCAGGATCAAATTCTCCACAAGTTAAGTGTTCTAAATAGTAACTAAGTTGGAGACTGTTTGTGTATATGTGTAGTAGCACCTGACTATTGTCATTACACTTCATTGTTAGAATCCTGGGTATCAGAGATTTATCATTATCACTTCAGTATCTGTACAATCATACCAACAGGGACTACATCCAGAGACATCATAGCAGCACAATCCCAGTACTCCAGCAAGGAGAGGATCTTGGAAGGATCCAGCGAGCACCAACCATTACACACATAGACCTAGAAGCACTGGAGAGAAACTAAACCCTAACAACAGTAGTACAGTACATTCTACTGTTGTGAAACTGTAATGTGTGATGTATATGCGTGTACAAGTTGACAATAAAAATATAACTAGTACCAAAAAATCGTGGTAGCGCGCTCAATACACGCAATGATTTTATACGTAGGTATATTGAACGTGTGACGTCACGTAAGCGGAAAAATCGCTTCGGGAGTCGCTGTGAGGGGTGACAGTGGTGTAGCTGGTGAAGGGAGAGTTGTTGGTGTACCAAAGTTTCATTCCTGGGTAAGTGCACCATGCCATTAACGAATATCAACTCAGATTGGATGTCCAACGCTTCCTCTGGCCTGTGTATTATATTGCATTATATTGCGGGTCCTTTACTTCTTGGGGTGTAATATTTACGCGGGTCCTTTAATTGCATCTGGGGTGTAATGAAGAATCACAATGGGAAGATCTACATCACTGCATATTAATATCTGAAAGAGAATCATAACACTGCAATTATCCTTAGAATTATGTTTAGAACCATGGTAAGACATCAAGCAGAAACTCTGAGTAGTTACTGATTGTGAAAAATTATTATCAACACCTCATATTATAGAGAGAGATAAGAACTTAAATTAGGATACTTGATTGAATGCTAAGTGGAACTGGAGAGAGGGGAGAAGTTAATTTGGTAGACAGTTTGTATTCCTCACGGTATAATACTTGAACATAAAGTAGCCATTTGTTTATTCATTTTTGACTAAATTGCTTCTAACTACAGTTACTAACATCTGAAATGCACTATTACACATGTGTATGCACAAATATGCAACTAGTCAAAAGGGGGAAACTTACCACTACATACAATGCTGATAAAAGTTAAACCATGTCCTTAAATCACACTAGACTGCTAGCTTAACAAAAACATTGTAGTATCAATTTCCTGTTGGTAATTCACACCTCCTGGACTTGATCACAATGTTCCATTGTCTGCCGCATTGATGTGTCTGCAAGTTTATCGCTCATCACATACTCATTTTGCTTTGTGTATGCAACACCACCATAGGAGAGGTCAATGCCACCCTTGAGATAACGTTGGTAGTGGTGGCATTTGTAGCTAGTGCATGTATGTGTGTATGTATGTGTGAATGTGTGTGTGTGTGTGTGTGCATGCATGTGTGTGTGATGTGTGTATAGGAATTATGCATGACACTTGAGTTTTCATCCCTGTATGTAATGTTCATGCTACCATCATTATTCGGTAGATCCAATCTAACGGAAGAAATTCAATTCTTGTTAATCTAATGATGTGGAAGGCAGCTATGCTAATTATTTTGAGTGAATCCAATTTAGCGGAAGAGCCCATACTAGTAGACACCACGAAGCAATCTTAGCAAAGCAAAACAGCGAGGTCACTACGGCAGAACGAGTCTGTTTGGTGCACCAGGAAGCGTTCTTATCAAAACAACACTTGTGAAGTCACTGGCAGAGGTTTTGTAGTGCAATCAGACTGTGTTCTTATCCAAACAAGTATGACAATAGTCGCTGGCAGACAGAGATATGCTCAGATGATTCCAGGAGCCTATACACTTCTGGGAAAGGCTAAGGTGATTTAGCCCTGCAACCAACACCTGAAGAGGCCTCTGTGTGTGGCTAGAGTTTTTCTTGGAAAATGTGGTTCCATTACAGTGGTAGATCTAATCCAGCAGAAGAAATTGGGTTCCTGGAAGTTTTTGTAAATCTAATCTAACAGAAGCCAGATTTGATTTCCTACTGTTCTATTAGAATAATGACGGTAGTTTCATTCCCAGCCAGACTCATAAAGGCTCTTAGATTAGATCGTATATCAACGGATAGCTATACTACACATATTGGTTGTATTCCACAAACTCACCACATCAATATCAACAGTAGCAAGAGTAACAAGAGCAACAGAGCTCCAAAGACAGAGCCAATGACAATCCCTACTACAGCCTGTCCAGGGGAAAGGCCCTCATTGGCTGTGGGTGACTCAGTGGTAGGAATGGGAGGGATCACTCGAACAAATGACAGTGTACCAAATCCAGAATTCATGTAGTCATTAATGCCGCTCTGAAAGAAGAGAAATTGCAGTAAACATGTCATATTGCCTCCTTTTCTCTACAGTAAAACCTCCGAACAAAGGACACATTGGGGACAGGCCATTTGTCCCTTGTAGAGAGGTTGTCCTCTTTTCAGAGGCTTTCTGTTGGAAATCCTTAAAGACAAAAAACTAACACTTAAAGTCTATAGAATGTATTATTACAACATATTCTGTGCATATACATTGTATTTTCATTTTGATGGTTTTTTCAATTGCAAGATGGCAAGAGCAATACTAGCTTACATAAAAAATGTAGAATGATTTGCAATTATGACATATTTATGCAGTAACAAAGTAAATAAACACTCGATTGTTATTTGTATGTAACCGAAATTTTTCTTCATTTTGCGAGTGCCGCTGCATATCCGGAATACGGAGGTATGCGTTATGGGCATTCGGTATACTTCCGGTAGGCGTGATAATGTGTTGAACATGATGAGGTCGCATTTCGGACCTCTCCGTTGCTGTACCATGGCAAGAAAGGCTAGCATGATGAGCAACAGTGCTAATATGATGCCCGGTCTTTGAATCCAGCGACAGTGCCGCACAATCTTACGAAAGCAGTTGACTGTGTTTGCATTTAATATGTACAAAACTACTGGTGGGTGTAGTTTCACTGTCTGTTTTCGGAGGTAATTTTGTATTGGCTATGGTAAGTCTGGGGCTCATCAGTGTCCACTGTACAGAGTTGAGAGGTGTCCGCTTCTCGGAGGTTCGAAATGTATTAGTTCTACGGTAAAATCAATCGGGGGCAAGTGATCTGTCCGCTGTACAGAGGTAGTCTGCTTTTCAGAGGGTCTGTTATTAGAGGTTTTACTGTATTGTAATGCTTCACAGCCTAAAGTATGTGTTTCAGCTCAATAAACTAATCCAACATATCAAGGGATTCTGGGAAAGAACTACAGTTACGGTTACCTGTACTGCACTTTCAAGCACTCCAACTGCTAACACTTGGTCTCCTCCTGCCACTTGTATGTACATCACAAACTCCAACTGTTCTTGAACATTGTTCCTAATCTGACTGATAATTACATCACTTGGTTGGATCTGGAAAACTTGCCTCCTAAATGCATGTAGCAGGAGGGAAGGAAGAAAGGACAGGAGAAGAGAGGGGGAGGGAGTGTGGGAAAGAGATGGGAGTGGGAGGAAAAGTGGGGGAGAGAGGGAAACAGAGAGAGGAATGAAAGGAAAGAGGTATACAGGAGAAGGGAGGGAGGAAGGGAGAAAGGGGAGAGGGAAGAAAAGTGGGGGAGAGAGGGAAGGAGGGAGAGGAATGGAAGGAAAGAGGTATACAGGAGAAGGGAGGGAGGAAGGTAGAAAGGGGAGAGAGAGGGAAAGGGGGAGAAAGGGTAGAGGGGGAGGAAGGAAGGGAAAAGGAGGGAAGAGGATGGAGTAAGGCAGGGAGAGAGAGAAGAGGCAGATAGAGAAGGAGGAGGAAGGAGGCAGGGAAAGAGGGAGGTAGAGATTGAGTAACAGAGATGTATCAGACAGTATGCACATAGGAACTTGACAAGTGGTACACTTACCTTCCATTCGCTACAGCCACTGTCTGACGACATATTCCATTATTCTCTTCACAGTATCTATTTACAACCATTGCAGTTGTGCTTCTGAATGTTTCCTGCACTGTTCTGGTGAACTGCATATAAAATGTAAATTTGTTCTTTAGTTTTTGATATGAAATGACTACATTGCAGTTTGCAGAAAAGGAAACTTCAATGTACTGAACCAGGCTTGATCTGGATTTGTAAATATACCCCAAGATGCAAGAAAAGGGTTAATGTAATTTAACATAACATAACTCACACAAACCAAAAATGTACCTAACACATCAATACAACTTTGGATCACTAAAAGTGTGGGAAAGTGGTGCTAAATGGCAAAACTATAAACAATCTCAGGTTTGCTCCTATGTTAGTTTAGTCGGAGAGTAGTAATGTTATGTCTAGCATAGTGATGTCAAGTAGGTCATATGCAAATAGAGGTACTATGGGGTAAAACTTCAAAGGTATGCAGTGGTCTATTCCCCTTAAGCACCAGTCTCTCAAACTGAACATCGTGGGTAACAGTGTGTAGCACTTTTTTCACTTTCTTATCATGTCACTTACATGCTCCCTTTCCTTGTAGACAACAGTAGATATGTGGCAACGCTTTTACAGCCTGTACTAATGATTACGTGGTCAACTCATGCCTTTCTTAATAACTGAGGGTGCTATTGAGTAAAGGTAAACTGCAGAATTCAACTCAATGTCATTGGTCTCTCAAACCGAACGTCGTGGGATTAAGTTCAGCGTAACTTCTTTGTTATGCTGAACTGAACCAAGAGTGCATGATGATGTCATTTTTTATTGCGGAGGGAGGAGGAAGAGCATGTAACTTCCTATTCTGGCCATGGTGAAAGCAGAATCTTTCGTGTGTACTATAAATAGCACATCCGGTCGAGTTGTAGCTAGTGTGTGGGTGAAGCGTGAGTAAAAGTAGCTGCAAAACAATCGAGTTAGAGGCTTATCGGTTGGATAAGGACCACGCGTTAGCCAAGGAGAAGCTCAAGAGTTTGACTGAAAGGTTACGCGGCCCTCTTTGACTATCAGGCGTGGATAGCATCGTAACACAAAGTTCCTCGCATCAGGAAGGGCCGACAACTGTTCCTGTGTAGCTAGAACATGCCAGGTAAGCTTGGAGCGTTCACATCTTGTTGACTACGAGGGTAACACTGCATTGTGAGGTCGTAGATCGTGGAGCTGCGAACTTGTGCGAAGGTGTGTTCTATTTTTAGTACACGCGGGAGATTCTGCCTGTTTCGAATTTTTGGCAGTTACACGCTCTTCCTCCTCCCTCCGCAATAAAAAATGACGTCATCATGCGCTCTGACTGAACAAAGCAGTATGATGGCAGTAGTGTGTCCAAAGAAAAGTTTGAACTACTGGCATTAAGAGCAGCCTTAGAGCAGTTGAAAAATATGCATATTGCCTGGATTACCTCAAGATATGGTGTTCCGAAGTTAAATGCCAACGTATCATTTACATAAAAAATGACTAAACTTAAAACTAGAGGTAAGAAAATTTCAAATGGACATTCTTACCAGCAGAACTGGAAAGGGGAATCAAAGCGCTTTAATTTGATGTGTGTTGTAAGGCTATTGATCAAAATTTCGACCGTGGTTGTGGGAGTTTGCATTCTCAAAAAGGGTTATGCAAGTTTCCACTTATTAGTGAATCAAAAGGAAAATAAATTGCAATACAGAAACGCTAGAATTACTGGCTTATTAAAGAGAAGCCTTAGAGCAACTGAAAAATATGCATATTGCCTGGCTACCTTCATTTTACCTCAAGAAATGGCTTTCTAAAGTTAAACGTTACCACACATTTAAGGCGTTTTATATAAATGTGGTCAAAACAAAAATACAGGCAAGAACTTTATGAAATGGACGTTCTTAGTGATCAATGTCCATTTAAACTGCAAATTCCCTACTCAGTATGAACAATCCTAGGATGAGGCTTAGATGGTATCTAGCCACATATCACACTCTAACGTATCTTGTTTCTGGTGAGTAAGTAGTACAAACTAATGCCAATTAATTTCATACTTACCCCTCCCCCCCCTCCCCCCCCCCCCCCAAACTCTTCCCATAAACTTGAGTTCAATTTGACTGTGCACGTGATCTAATTGATATTCAATACAACTAGACCAGTTTCAGATTACCAATAAGTTTACAATGGCAGTACTTATGATTGGCCTTACATTTTTGGCAGTGTATTGAGGTAGGGTGACCTTCAGTGCATTGTTGAGAACAATCTCTGAAATGTGTGTCGGTGTGGCTGTGGGTGTTGGTATGAATGTTGAGCTGGTTGTGGCTGTGGGTATGGTGGTTGGTGTAGTCATGGGTGCCAATGTGGCTGTGGGTGTCACTTGGTGTGTAGCTATGACCGTGAGTGTAGATGTGTATGTAGACGGCTCTGTAGCTGAGGTTGGGGACAACAGTACTGCTATTCTGGTAGGTTCTGCTATTACTATCTCTGTGAATGAAAGAATACAGAATACAAAACTTATCAGCTCAATTTGTAGCTCAATTCGTAGCTTGATTCATCTGAATCACAATTAGTAGCCAGCCACCTGGGGTCCCACCCAGCCTCACCCTGTCGGAAAACAAGGCTAACTACATGCAGCAACCAGTTTGCTCCTTTGGCAAGCTAGCTAACTAACTGAAGAGTGGCCACGTGAGACTAATGCATGGGCAACCGGATGGGAGATAGTCTCGAGTGGCTACGTGAAAGTAGATAGGAGAAAGTAAAGGCTGAGTTTATTTGACTGTACACAGGTTCTTTCTGCTCAGTGAGAGTAGGATTGACTCCTGGCTGGAGACTGATGAGGTATCTAAAAAGAATCATTGATAGCAAGGGTATGTGCATGTCACCATATTTTGAGTGATTGGATAGTCTTGCTTTCATGTGTAAGCCCCTTCACATGAACCATATAAAAATGGTATGGCCTAATAAGCAAATGCACTCTACATCATGGTATAGTCCTCATAGCTTTCAGATGCAATGTGCTCAATGATATCACATTGGTGAACTTTAATCATGCAGGTTGTAAAGAAACATTTTGACTACCAAGTTAAATGTTGAGAACTAGTTCCATTTTGATAGATGAAGATGGGGCATTCTATTGCAACATTGGACCATCTATATATTAATGACTTGACCTTATCATCATAGCAAAAAGCTATACGCTAGAATTTATGTGGGTTAGGGTGTGGTTGGGATATAGTAAAAAACTGTTTTATCAGTAACAGTGTGTCAAAATTGGTCATGGGAATAAAAAAGGTTCTCTAACACCAACTCAAGGTCGAAAACGTTTGCCGACGTTTTGACCGAATGCTCCAGTCGTCATCACACTTTTGCCCTGATGACAACTGAAGCATTCAGTTGTGATCATAAGTTGGTATCAGAGAGCCTTCTCTTTTATGCAGAAGCCAACTGAGAAGCTACTGAAAAGAATCACGTGCTTGAATGCCACTGGGCATACATATAATATAACCATGTAAAGCCAGCTAACTTCTATATATGGCTATAGCACTGTAGAAGACAGTGATGCTATTGCTATCTCTGAGTTGTGTAGGAGCTAAGAACGCTATGCTAAGCTTTTTCAGTGATGTCAGCTGGTGTTGTAAAGAAGTGCCTTAGCCACAAAAAGCCTTGTGGATGCACAGAATATGCAGCAGGGAAGCAAACCAGTAGCTGAGTATTTCCTTCACTGAAGTGTCAAAGTGACCTGTAGCTCAGTGTGGCTGTGATGGATTGATAATTTGCCCCAAGAAACTTGTAGCTTGTTCCTACCTTAGCCTTTATACACGGCTCCAGAGCTGCAGCTCAGGAGGATGTGTGTCGAGTCACTGAAGTGTCAACACTTTGGGACATAACTCAGTTAGCATTGTTTAAAAATCTCATATGCCCAGGTTCTACAAATACAAGTACCTTCATGTTAAGATAGCTAGCTTGGTCAGTGTAAAATCCTGCATTACCATAGCATTAGTGGGAAATGTTTGGCCTAGTGCTGTTGCTGTGGATTAGATCTCAGCCTTAGTGCTTCAACCATAGATGCTTCGATGAGTACTACTTTCAGCTGTGATGTCAAATGTGAGTACCTCTACTCATGCTGGGAGAGTAGTGGTCCTACACCATTACTTGTAACTCATTCATTACTACCGTCATTATCCTAATAGAACGGTAGAAAATTAAATAATTTCAAATCTGGCTTTCGCTAGATTAGATTCACGAAACATTCTAGGAACAGAATTTCTTCCGCTAGATTAGATCCATCGTTGTAATAGAAACACATTTTCAGAAAAGCACCTGCCACTTTGGAGGCCTCCTTACCTCAGTGTTCGTTGTTTCAACTGCTTGCAGTTCTAAGGCTCTTTCCCAGAAGTATGGACGTGCAGATTGCGGGAACTTTGACCATCCGCGATTGTCAGTGTGTTCTCATTTGATAAGAACACTGGCTTGGGTGCACAACAATGCCTTTTCCAGGGCCTTCACAAGTGTTGTTTTGATGAGAATGCTTCCTGGTTCACTACTTTCTGCCCATGACTTCATGGTTTTGTTTTGCTAAGAATGCTTCATGGTACCTACTTTTCTGCTAAGTTGGATTCACTCGAAAATATTTAGTGCAGCAGCCTTCCACATAAATGGATTAGCAAAAATTCCAAGAAGTGAATTTCTTCCGCTAGATTGGATGTACCATCACTTGGGGTGTAATTAAGCCTAATGGTTATGTGGTCACCTTATGCCTGCCTTGAACTAGCCTCGTCCCCAGGCTCTCTCCTCAAAAATGGGGGGAGGAGAGAGCCTGGTAACATCCGCGGGAAAAGTTGTCGACTTCCAGCGCCTTGCTCTGGCGGTACCAATCAGATTGCAGAATGAAACCATGTGTACACGTGACATTTTGTCCATTCAGCAAAAAATTGCCAACTCAACTTATAACTTAGCGTAGACTACACCTCGAAGTTTGGTGAAAAACAGTTTTTGGATGTGCGGAAGGTGCGCAAGTCCTGAGAGTCCAAGATCGAAGTTTGCTATAGTTGGTTTGCGGGACCGACTCGCTCACCATACTTCGTAGCTCCGAGTTTACATGTACAAAGTGCGTCACGGAACTCAACAGAGCTGCGGATGCCTCAAAGACAAGGAGCGAAATTGTAAATAGCTTGCGCTGCTACCAGGTATAGTACCGATATTGCACGGCAGCTTATTAAATCACATGACAATTATTACTAAAGTGGGAGCGTCCTACGTTGATCACATGAATGATGACGCGCCGAAAGTCGACAGCTTTTCTCGCGAATGTTACCAGGCTCTCTCCTCCCCCCGTTTTTGAGGAGAGAGCCTGGGGACGAGGCTAGCCTTGAACCTTGATGGTGAAGCAATGAGCTATTTTGTAAAGATAAACGAACACTGAACTCTCAGATCGCTAAGAGTACTTGGGGTGCCTTTTAAACTTGGAATAAACTTTAGATTTCTACTAGGACTGCCACATTAGAATAATAGCTGCATTCTTCAGATGGTCAGGGGCACAAGTCCAAACGGTGAACACTAGCTCTATCCTGGAAATGCAACTCATTTGCTGTCTGTTACACTAGTAACACATTATCTCATCTCAATATCATCTCCACCCATTCTAACACTTTTTATTCCACAAAGTTTTGGTTGCTAAGCCACAGAATACAAGTACTATAACTTAAGCCTGCTAGAGCCTATAGAAATTACCGCATGCAATACCTCTGCAGGTGGTGTTAATCATCTCAGTCCCAGGTGGACACAGGCACCGGTAGCTTCCAGGTGTATTCTCACACAGCTGAGGTTGTGGACAGAGTGTACTCCTGTCCAGAGTAGCTTCCCGACATTCATCAATGTCTGATAAAACAAGCAAGAAAAGTTTATGAGTATAGATTTAATATTAGCCACATGAACATACTCTGAATTAATGTCTTAAATAAGAGCTGTCAAACAAATGCCTTGGTTCAAGGCTATGTTTCCTAGTACTTTAATAACTGTTCAACAGAAAGATTGCCAACAGTGTAGTTTATGTTCATATAGCCAAGGGGGATAATCACAACTTGACACTTTAATCAATCAATTAGCAAGTACACTTCAAGTGGGGCATATGGAATAGCAGGAAATGGAAATGAAATGGAACTGGAAACAGAAATGGAAATGCAACCTCTTAGACATTGTGTTGTTGGCTTTCATTCCTAGGCATCCCAGAGCTCTTCCCAACACCAGTTTTTGATCACTTGCTGTGCTAGTCTAGCCTTGTTTCCAGGCCATTCTGTATTGACAAATACCAGGGGCGGCAATATTTAGGAATCATACCCAGGCACTTATGTAAAGTAGGGCCTGGGTATGAAGCCGTCATTTGCTTCACCTACTCCAAGCAATCAAAACTGGAAGTTGGGGAACATCTAGGAATGAGGCTGTGAGAGTAGGAACGCTGGCCTTGTTCTAAACCAAGTGAAATTACTCCCATGGTCAGATTGCAACTAGTCTCATGCCCAGACCCTCTCACATGTGAACCAGACTAGATTGCAAGATCGCTTGCCACATGAGTGCTAGTCAATCACACTGAATAAGTAATCACAAAGCACAGAACAAGAGTAAAGGCAAAGCACATGACTCATAAAGCCAGTCCGATAATCATTGCTAAGTAGCTAGAATACAAGAGCAGTTACGAAGCACACTACTCATGAGTCCATGAAGAAAACACTGCATCAGTGATTGGTGCATTTTTTTGCTTCCATTTCCGTTTTCAATGTCCATTTCCAGTTTCTGTTTCCAGTTTCTGTTTCATTTCCATTTCCTGCTTTTCCACATGTCCAACCACATCCAGTTTATAAGCAACCATACAAAAATAGGCACCCCACATGAAAGGCACCTGTTACCGTGCAAACGGAAGTGAATTTGCTGATTCGGCTTTTTCCAATGTAGTGGCTAATTTTCGCCAGTGTATATATTGTAAGCAAGTTATTGACATGGGATACAAACCAAAATTTAGGCAAGACCCCTTGATAAAACATATCCAGGAATTAGCAAAGAACCTCTCACAAATTTGTTGGTTCCAAGCGCTTTACGTTGGTGGGTGGAATTGGCAACGATCGATTGATTACTGACTGTATCTCTGGTTGTAGAAAAGCTGTAAACATTGGACAGAAATTAGCAGAAAAACAAATTCTATGCCTAAAAATATATCACAGCTAATCTGTTCCCACACAACTGCACGCTACCAGAAAATTACATGCGCTTATTAGCACCCCATGAAAATAAGCACCCATTCTGGCTGCTAATAGGCACCGGTGCTTAATATCCCGATTTTACAGTATATACTGAGATAAGCTCTTGTTGACCAAAGAAGACTGCATAATTGTTGAGTGTAGGTAATATATGTATATAACATGTCTTACGAATGCAATTATCTTTGCTTTGCAAATGCATAGGTGCACCTGGTTATTCAATGAATGTCACATGTTCTAACAAAGAAGAAACAAGAAAAGCGTTTGTTGCAGTTCTCCTGAAGAAAGCATAATTAGAGCTGGAAGTAGTAAGCAACTAAGAAGAGCATATGTGCAGAGACAGCAATAAAATGCAACTGAAGAAAGAATATACAAGTTAGAAAAAAGGGTTCCCTCGCCTCGTTTGGGACACACAGGAGAGCCTGGGAATGAGGCTAAGAGTTCCACCAGCAGAAGACATACATATGCACAGTGCTACCATACATGTAAACTGAGTTCACAAACTCTACCTCTGCCACCATTAATTCCAGAAATGCTAGCTAGCAGCTTCCAATGAAGTTGCTTGCATATGACAGTACAATGTTAAAATATGTTGAAGTAACATATACCACCACAAGTGATCCTATTGTCATTGAGTCTGAATCCATTCCTGCACGTGCACGCAAATGATCCCTCAGTGTTGGTACATGACTGTTCACAGGGCGGTTGCAGCATACATTCATCTACATCTGTTGGGGGGAGGGAAGGGAGGCTCATAGACCACCAGACTACTATTTCAACACAAGTCTTGACTAAACCCCAATGTACACTCTGATTGAATATGTATAAATGACTGTATCGGTACCATTGCAGGTTGTACTATCGCTGGACAGCTGGTAACCAGTCATGCAGCTGCACTGCTCCATCAGAGTTTCATTTATCCGAAGGCAGATCTGAGAACAGCTGTTACTCTGAGAGCACTGATTCCCTGGCATCACTATAGACCACAGTTATGAGTGTTCAAGAAAATGAAAAACAATAAGTCTAATATGTATTCACAATGTTAAGATTAACTAGCAACAATGGTTAACATATGCACATTGATGTTGCTGGCAATCATGCAGTTATGTGTAATCTTAACTTTTTGTAGCTAAAACTAAACTTGGAAAGCAGTTAAACTTTGCAAGCTAGGTTATGTCATATTACTTCAAAAAATTGGGTTAGAGTACCATTTTGGTATTCATTTCTAATTCTTGAAGTACCATTTAGCATATAGTGGTAAAAAAACCCAACCCTTGAGTTGTCCTACTGGGTTTATTAATGCTCATCTCCAGCAGCAAGATCATGTGGCTATAGAATAAAATCTTGCTGGAATACTCACAAGCTTCTTAAAGCTACCAATTGAGCTACTTCAAAGGTTTTGCTGTACAGGTTGAATACCCTCATGCTTTAGTTTGAGTAAGTTTGTTGAGTAAGTGAAATTCTGTGTGAAAGTCAAAGGAATTAATTAACCCTCGGCGCGTATGCGCAGCGAGGGTTACGGTACTTGGTCTGTGTGTCTGTTACTCAACATCTCACTTTATACGTGATTATTCGTACCACAAACGATACTAACCTTCTCAGCGGCGGATGAAGGTCGAAAATTTTAAGCGATTTTCTCTGAAAATGCTTCGTTGCGAAGCTAGAGTGTTTCCTGTTGGTACGGCTAGGCCTACATGAACTAGCGGCTAGCGACAGGAACGTTGCCATCTCAAAAAATGACGTAATACAAGATTTAGCTCACGTGAAACAGTGAAATTCGAACAGCACTGCCCTCGGCACTGACATAGTTTAGCTAGTCTCTGGAACCAGGGGAAACAAAGGAGAAAGCAGCAGGTAGGCTCAATATTCAATATCAGTTTGCTATGCAGTAGTTTAGTGTTAGATATGAAACTGGGAGTAGCCGGAAACATATGATTGTTGCGCACTGTTTTCTAATTGAAGAGCACTGTCCTAAATTTGTGTACTTTACAAACCTTGCCAAATTGAGTTAGACTTACAGTGACCTAGAAAGCTTACCAGCCTATAATGCAGTCTTATGAACTAGTCTAGTTCCCAGACTAGTATTCTGCACTGAAAATAGGCTGGGCACAAGACTACTTGTGAACCACACAGACACTGCTTGTGTTGCTTTTCATAAATCACCCCAATATCCCAGGCCCTTTTTTCGACGGTATTGAACAAGACTGCTCATGCAGGTAAAACAGTCACAATAGATGAAACACTTGCTTAATCAGCCAGTATATTGTCAAATTATGTGTGTCTACCCTTCAGGTTGTTGTAACTTCACATGGTCTCTGCAAGCAGCATGAGGATGGATGGCTCATGGAACTCAATAAAACTCATTCTCTTTTACAACATGTTGCAGTTCCATGTCCTCATTTTTTTGGTATTGTTTTAAGATCTTTTTGACAACTTAATTAGATACTTCTTTTAACTCCCTTACACTTATTGACAAATTTAGTTTCACTTGCACATTTCCCTCACCCTTGCCGAGGCCATTATAAATTATTCTTGAATTCGATTATTGTTGTTGCTCTCTGTCACTGTACGTTGTCACTTGAAATGCCTTTTTCCTTGAGAGAGACTACATCATGGGGACTTTATATGTTGCAAGCACTTCTGGTCAGTATACATCAAAGCTTTCTAGAAAGTGTGTACTATCAGCTGCATTGATAGTTGCTTATCACTTCACTTGAACTTACGAAACATGTTTTGCCTAGGTTCTCAAGTAGCAATATGAGACTTAATCTCTTCTTTGTTAATTTTAATTTCTCCATACTGAAAAAAATACCACGGGAAAGATACCGTTACTGGACATGCATAATACAGAGTGGCAACGTTCCTGTCGCTAGCCCGCAATACACGTAGCGGTTAGCGCCAGGAACGAAACTTAGCATGAGTGGCAACGTTCCTGTCGCTAGCTCGCAATACGTGTAGCGGTTAGCGCCAGGAACGAGACACTGCGCATGCGCATAACGATGGCAACGTTCCTGTCGCTAGCCACTAGTCCTACATGATAAGTCGGCCATTTTTTACTCCGCGCATGCGTATGAATCTGGACCACGTGGCTAGCGGCGATTTTGTTCTTGGGAGAGACGTTCTTTGCGAGTTCGATTATTGGCCATTGGCAGTAAGTATGCCTCCAACAAAGGTATGCCCGCAGTGTAAAGCTGCTGTACCTGTAAGACGGAAGACATGTGAACGCTGTGATCATGTCTTTCGATCCAAACGAAAAGCAGAGTGTAATTTGCGAGACGAAAGCTATGAAACGTATGAGATCAGTAGAATCAGATAGTGTGAAATAGCTAGGAAAGCTAAAGATAAGTTGCACAAGGTCTGTGAAAGAGCGTCAGAAACTCGTGAGCGAACTTTGTATAGGCAGGAACAAAACAGAATGCACAAAGCAAGCATGAGAAAGTCTGAAACCTTTGAGCAAACTGTGCATAGGCAGGAACAAAACAGAATGCGTATGGCAAGCATGAGAGAGTCTGCTGCGCCGAGGGTTTGGCACTTCAGTGCCTTTCATTTGAACTGTAATTGGGTGAGCCTGAGCGAGCCCCACACTAGCGTGATGCCATTGCGCACGTGCGTGTGTATGTTTGCTTGCTTGTTTGCTTGCTGGCTTGCAGCCATATACTGTAAATTTTAAATGAGCAAATTTAAGACTGAATGTCCTTGGGTAGTCTCATGCCCAGCCCACTGTCAGTGAAGGCTACTGCCAGAGTGCAGCATTGGTGTGAAAGAAACACGGAGCGAAGACGACTCAAATTAACGCACTCATGGCAACTGTGGACCATGATAGACAAGGGCAGGCTCCTAACAAACAGTAAAAACTACACACAGTGTTTGAGGTCGCTTCAGGTAAGGGCCATGCATAATCCGCGACACTCATAAGCGCCAGAGATTCAGCTCACGACTTCAGTGTGAAGTTTAGTCCATGCGTGTGTGTAACTGTATAGAAGCTGCCTTGACCGGAGAAATGGCTGCAATTTGTCCGCATGTATGATCACCTACATCTGGTGAGAACTATACTGCTTGGCTATATAAAGTTTTGCTTACCACACTCATGGAACAGCAGACAAATCCTACTGTCATGCATGGGTTGTGTGCCATGACAAAACATTAAATCAGCAGTGCACTGCTTGCTCAGGCTCAACCCACGATGATGAATCATCTTACAAGTTAAAGAGACACCAGAAAGGTTACTAACAAGCTAGTGGATATTGTATACCTGAACATGTTCTGTTGTCGCTATTCAGTACAAATCCTTCCAGGCATTCACATGTAAAGGAGCCAATCGTATTTATGCACTCCTGGTGGCAATCATTTACCATATCACACTCATTGATATCTGAGGATGGAAGATACAAGGTACTATACAATTTGAAAACCAAGGCTTAATAACTGCAAACACAGGTATGTATGAAATGGCTGATCTTATACAAATTGGTGAAGCTTTATCACAGGCTTTTCAAAGCAAGTTTAAGCCTCAAAGGAGAAGCCAGACATGAGTTTATCTTTTGGCACTCAGATTAAATGGCCGTCGCTTCGTCTGGCAATTACATTAGTCAATTCATTAATTACATGGATCCTCTTTCTAAATTGGGGTATAACTGCCACAGTTAGTTGAAGTGTGATCCTTAATGCACTGCATCTATGTTAGATAGATATTCAGTCCTGCATACCATCACATTGAGTAAAGCTTCCATTGACCAGACTGAATCCAGGAAAACAACCACACTGGAAACTACCATCTGTGTTGACACAGACTTGCTGACAGGGATTCGTGCTGCTACATTCATCAATATCTAGAGAGACAGAGAGAGAGATATAACAAAAGAGACGCATGAAGGCTGCATGTTTTGTGTCAATGGATGTGACTATTTGGCTGCATCACATAGCAGCATTATGTTCCCATATAGGTTGTAAACACCTAGTAACAGCCAAGGTACAACCTTACATGCATGTTACAACTTTGTGACCACCTTGCTACAATCATGAAGCCGGCTAGAAGGCGTGACAAATCCAGGGTTTGGACCACCTTCTGGAAAGGTTGTCACAACCTTGTACCAACCATGTCACAACCCTTGTTCTTCCAACCTTACCACTGCCTTGTAGTCAGGTTGTTGCAAGGTTCATACAAGCTGGCCACAATGTTGTCAACACATGATGGCTGTACTACCTTGTAACAAGGGTGCCACAACCTGGTCCTTTCTATACGGGTTGCTAGGTGTGTCACAAGTCTGATCATTGACTTCAGCTGAACTGTATACTAAGAATGCGCCTCTTGCCTGAGCATTTGACACCATCTCCATAATACCCAGTAGGGCAGGGTCCACACATAGCACCTGTGCCCGGTGCTTGAACATCAAAACACTGGACACCTTCAAAGCAGGAGACTATAGAGCAACCATCAATGTCCTCCTCACAGAATTGTCCAGTCCAAGCTGTATGGAGTGTGTGTGTGTGTGTGTTTTGTGTGTTGTGTGTGTACATACACTGTCAACATAAATTAACTGTCACTATGCTGAGAGTTTTAACAGACCTGTCACAACTTTAGCCACAGAAGCTAAAATGTATTTTACATAAGTTATACTCACCAGACGGAGCAGCATGAGCCCGAAGGGTGAATGCTGTTCAGTCTTGGGAATGTAACTTATTTGTTGGACATTATCCCAAACAAACCCACTGCCACACCCATTACCACCTCCACCCATTCCACTTCGTGTTATGTTCAAAGATTTAGTTGCTAAGCAACATCCAACAAACATACGTACATACATACAAAAGCTAAAATGTGTTTTACATACACCCATGTGCGGAGCACCTTACAAGCCTGCCAAAGAGGGAGGTGGGTGCCCTTTCGAGTGTTTCCGCATTTAACCACAAAAGAGCACCCATGTCATGTTTACAGTGACTCGATGCACTCGAAGCAAATAATTGGACAAACAATAACGTACATACGGAATCACCAGTGGCTTCGAAGTCGAGTCCTAATGGCACACAACAATCTGAACGGCAGTATGTCACTGTGAGCATGGTGTAGCTCGCGGTGCACATACGTCAGTCTATGCAAAGATGCCTTGTAGTAACTTTGGGTGAAGTATTACACGAAGTTTCATACCTCAGATACGCATAGCGCTTAAAGCTGTGCTTCTCAAACTCCACACGAAGCTCGCTCCAGGGTGGATGCTCAATCGAGTAAACTTTGACCCTATGCAGGAAATTGGGCCAAAAGTAGGGGGTGGGCACTCTTTCGTGAGTGGGTGCTCTTTCGCGAGACTACGGTACACACATACGTACATTCATGCATTCATACATACATACATACATTCATACATACATACATACATACATACATACATACATACATACATATATACAAACCAAGAGATTACCTTCAGAACACGCGCAGTTCATCACTACTGGGTCGGCATCAAGGTCTAAGATCCCATTGAAAGTGCAAGTACCACCATTTGTACAAGCACAGATCTCCACTTGTGGATTGAGAACAGACCTAGCCTGCAAGCTGTCTACAGCAAAAAATGCCACTGAGATGTTGTCTGGTGATGCTAGTACCCATCTGAATGTATACACTGTACCATCGGTCTCCAGTGATGCATTGAATGGTGTCTCACCCATCACTGAGACAGTAAAGTTGTCACTGTCAGTCACATTGAAGGTATAGATTGATTTCTCCCCTGTGTTGACACGAAACCTGGGTACTCCAGTGATTGCAGGGGGATAGTTTACTGAAAGCATGTGGGGTGTGAGGAGAGAAAACTACAATTATTCAATTGTACCTTTAAGTAATTGCATTAGTTCCTTCAAACACCCTAAGATGCTCAAACCTAGAGCTTAGTGCTGCAGATTTATCTTACCTGAGTTTATTGCTACCTGGCTAAAAAGGGTTGGGTCATTTAATGTCAAATCAACACTGAAAATTGGTATGACCTCCACAAACATGACATGACAAAATAGCCATGATCAATGCATGACGACAAAGTGGTACAGTGGAGCCCCTCTAATGCGAACACCGTAGGGACTACCACTGTGTGTCCAGAATATGGAAGTGGCCATATTTCGGCATTAGGGGTAATGCAAGCTTGTGCTGTTGAGCGCTACAAAGCCATGTTCCAGAGCTCTCCTTTGCTGTATGTTGGCGAGAAAGGCTAACCAGAAACCTCTACTACATGTGCCAGTGCTAATAGAATGTCCAATCATTGAATTGAGCATGAAGAGTGCTCTTGTGAGGAAAGTGTGCATGTTCCCAGACCTTCGCCACTTCCAGTCTTTGATTATATGCGGTATGCAAATACAGAGGGGGAAGGACCGGGAAATCTAGACATATGTGGGGTGGTGCCCGATGAAGGATCTCAAGGCCCTTTCTTTTAATGTCCATCCGGGGGTGGGAGGCCAGAGCATTCACAAGGCAATATCAATACTGCCTTAATAGGAATAGATCAACACAAACATGCTATTATCAGGCACCACCCCATATATATGTGTTTACCCTCTGCCCTCCTGATGTCACAGCCCACAACCACATTTTGTGTTTAATGTAGTGCAAGTGACTAGAAGCTGAAGGCAGCAAAAGGCCTGAGAACAAGACTATACCACCTTATGCTCAAAAAGTTGTGATAGCATCACAGCCAAATCTGGAAGAATTCATTTTGTTGGTGTAGTCACACACCTACCATTCTAATATGTATGCTGCTGTGAGAAATGACCTGGTAACCATGGAAACTACCATTTTGTATTCCTGCATTGGCCCCACATCATGGCTATTTTGTTATGTCATGGTCATACCATCCAAAATGCACCCCCTACCTGGTAAGTATAGAGTTGACTTGTGGCACATTTCCAGTACTGTCATTACCTTAGATTAAGTATCTCTGAATCTCATGGCAGTCCCAAACCCAAATTTACGTCACTTAAACAAAAGAACTGAAGGAACATTATTGATCAAACATTTGTTTTTGATAAAGATGACCTTGTACCTTGTTCATTATACCAAATGAAAGGAAATGTGATGAGCTACAAGTATCTACATAAAGGTATGATTAAATATGTGCTAAGTTTTTTTCTGCCTCTAACTCTGAAGCCATACAGCATATATAAAGCTTGCTTTTCGTGACTGTCTGAACAGACACTATGTAAGAACCAAGTTTTCGTCCAAATCCGTGTGGGTCACCAATTTGTTGTGTTGATTTGACATGGATTGACCTCTATGTCACAAGATTTTATCAAAACAAGCTTCACCCTTAACCCTTTAACTATGAATGATGACTATAGGCATCATTGATATTCAGGCGCATGTTATCAGTTGGCGTAATCCGTTTTGAAGATAGGTTCTGCGCTATAGCAGAAAGGTGGGTTGTCACCTGGAGGGTGACAGTGCATGGTGGCTGTTGCAGTTGGCTGTAGAAAAGCCCTGGTCAATGCCAGGTGGGCTATTCTTCTGCTTTCTTGCACAAATGTGCCTAGAAAACGCTCGTTTCACCTTGTAGGGGCTCCCTTTCTGACATCTTAGGCAGCTTTCAGTCTGGAGGAGTGCTCTCTGGTCGGAGGGCCCTGACTATTGAATGCTCGCTAATGAGTGGGTGTCGTGAACTTGTAAAGGACATGTGGAAGAAGCTGTGGCTCAAGTTTCCAGGGCTAACTCACAGCAGAAGTGGAAATACAGGTTGAGGCCCGGTGTTCAGAAGTTCAGGCAAGCTAAAATTCATTCCAGCCCTAAGCATTTGTCTAACCCTTTGTGGGCCACAACCCTTGTCAGGTAGGTCATGAATATCATCATACGATCATGAATCTCATTAGCAGGTGTCCAGGATTGTCGTCAAGTGCGTTTTGGGGTCATGGGTCTCCATAAGAGCCATGCAAAGACAGGTAGCAGCCAGCGCTGTGTGGTAAGCCTTTACTTGACACACACTGACGGCATCTGTCAGCAGGGTGCTCAAGAATAGCATTAAATGGCTGTTTTCTGGGCACTTTTGCTCTCCCATTAACCCTTTAACTATGAATGACGACTACAGGCGTCATCAAAATTTGGCCGCATGTTATCAGTTGGCGCAATCCGTTTTGAAGATAGGTTCTGTGCTAGCAGAAAGGGTGGGACGAGGGGAGGTGGGTGGGTGTCACCCGGAGGGTGACAGTGCATGGTGGCTGTTGCAGCTGGCTGTAGAAAAGCCCTGGTCAATGCCAGGTGGGCCATTCTTCCACTTTCTTGCACAAACGGGCCTAGAAAACGCTCCATTCACCTTGTAGGGGATCCATTTCTGACATTTTAGACAGCTTTCAGTCCGGAGGAGTGCTCTCTGGTCGGAGGGTCCTGACTATTGAATGCTTGCTAATGAGTCGGTGTGGTCAAGGTCGTGAACTTGTAAAGGGCATGTGGAAGAATCTGTGGCTCAAGTTTCCAGGGCTAACTCACAGCAGAAGTGGAAATACAGGTAAAACATGGTGTGACTAGTCTAAACAAGACCTCTAGAAAATACAGTTCAGTAGTTAAAGGGATTTATATAAGGAAGGAGCCAGAAATGAGTTTATCTGTCATGAATAGCAAGGCATGCCTTCACCCGTTTTACATTAAATTTTGCACATCCAGCCTAGGCCAGGTTTAGGTATACAGTATCCCCAACCATAAACTATATACTCACATGCTTGCATCTGTTCATCATTGTTGTTCTGGTTGGTCTTTAAAGTAGCTGCGCCCACGTTGGCATCCCCAGTTTGGTCATAGTCAAAGATACACATGGGATCACTGTTGCAGGATTGCACTATCTCTGGTGCAGCACTGGCTACCACTTCATCTAGAAATACTGGCACATGGTTTGGGTTTGCAAATGTTGTTACATTCTGTCCATCAGCATATGTAAAGAGACTCTCACTTTGTGCTATTTGCCCTGTGTGGTGGCGTGGATAATGAAAACAAAGTTGACAAATAAAATGATAATTGATGGTTTCGAGGCTGCATTTTGGTAGTTTATAGCATATAATACATATATGCACACATGCACTCATACAAGCACCAACACACACAAACACCCACAAAAATTTTTTTATTGAGCTATATTGTATCCAATGCTACAATATAGCTCAGTATTTAGATGTTTCTTTTTCTAATTCTTGTGACTTGCAACTTTCATTCAAGCCTTCTCCGATGCTTTTAGTGTGGAACATGGCTACTTACAGGCCTGTCCGAAATCATGAATCATGCTGTCACCAGCATTATTGATCAGTGCTGTTCCATTTGGGTAAACAAACTCATCAGAGCTGTCTCCATTATAGTTTCCTAACAGCCCTCTTGTCTGTCCCATGAATGACTGTGGTAGGGTGAGGACAAAATTTGGGATGTTCTCCGCCACCCTGATTGTCACACCAGCACCAGAAGGGAAGGCTGAGGTGACATTGTCAGTGCCAGTTCGGGTGATCCGGACAGTTTGGGTTGTGTAGGTGTCATTCACATTTGTGAGGTTACTGGAGATATCATTTCCATTGTGCAGCACAACAAAACTGCTGTTCTCACACCGCACCTAACATTGTGGAGCAAAATTCTCTTACACATCATCCAGCAAAGAAGCCTACTGAGTTATAATAATGCTCATCTATGTACAAAATAGTTCAATACTGTATGCCAAAAAGTACATCTCAGTCTGTGGGAGCTCAGGATCAGTAGTGACTATAAGGTTAATTCTTGAATGTCACTGTCATTGGGGTGAGCCTGAGTGAGCCCCACACTAGCAAGTTGGATTGTTGATTTTCTCTTATATGTATGTATTTGTTGTATGTCATTCCGTATAATTATTAGTATACTAGGTCTGGCTTACTTCAATGGTATCAGCACTCGGATGCCCAAAGGCAAAGGCAGAGAACTGTGTTGCTGTTGAGTTTACCACAGGCTCAGTGCGGCCTTGCAGTGTAAAGTCACCATTACCACTTGCTGCTGTCAGCTGCAGGAGGGTGTACTCTCCCAGACCATTGAAGGTATAGACCCTATCGTCCAAGGTCGTGATGTGAGGATCTCCCCAGCCCCATGCTGTTATGAAAATGAAGTAAATATGTACAAATACAACACCTTAATATTAACTGTAAACACCCAATATTATTATACAGTAAGCTTTTTGCAGCTGAGTGTAAAACATTCAGAAAAATGTTAACTTCTTATAAATTCAATGCGGTTCATAGAACGTGCAGTTGACAAAACAGAGATCTAGAGAGTAACATTCATCCACTTGACAGAAAACTCTATTTTTGACTATGGCTTACTTAAGAAAGGTTTTCACCTACATAGTTCATAACTCCAAGCCCCCACACTCAATATTCATATTTAAATTTTTTTAAATATTAATTCGAGGCTAACCGTATTCCAAGTGGAAAGAAAACGGTGACTTAAATGCAGGTGGCTTAAATGCAGGTGGACAAATCAGTTTGTCCCGCCATAAAGAAGTGATTAGCTAACCCACGAGCTACACATAGTGTGGAAGCCTGGCTAGATTAGGGCAAAAGTGGAATAAGGAACAGGGAATCAAAGTTAGGTGCACAATCCAGCTTCTAACATAAGCATACACATTACATGTAGAGTGAAGTGAAGCTTACTTGCGATTGCAAGAACACTGTATGTCTAAGACCTACAATGGGTGCTAGTAGGTGGCAATTGGAGCCATGTATAGGCGAGATGATACAAAGGCAGCTAACTTGCAGAAGATGGCCATGCTACTATTGTGTATCTGTATCTGAGTTGTGTAAGAGCTAAGAACACCGCTTTTGAGAGACGTCGTTCAGTGTTGTAAAGAACGTGGAGGCATGGGATGTACTGTAGTGAAGCAAGCCAGTAGCTAAGTGCGCACTTCACTGAAGTGTCAAAGTGACTTGTAGCTCAGTGTAGCTGTGCTGTATCGGTAGTCTGCTACCAAAAAGTTGTAGATGATAGATATAGCTTGTTAACAATGTATCTACCTTAGCCTTTATTCAAGGCTCCAGAGCTGCAAGTTGGGGTGAAGTTTGTGTGTGAAGTGTCAACATTTCTGATCGTAACTCAGGTTAGCAGTGGTTACATATTCTGATCTTTAGCAAATGTAAGTAGTAATGTTTGGCCCTGTATAGTCTCCATGGATTACCTCTCAGCCTTAGCGCTTTAACCAAAGATACTTCAATGACAACTGTATCTAGCTGTGGTGTCAAACATTAGTAAGTCTTCTCAGGCTTGGAAGAAAAGGTTAAAACATTGGACAGCCACATGCACATCTGTGGCTTTTGCATTCATTCACTGCTACCGTATGGTTGGTAATTTTTCGCGAAACAGGCCAAAAATCCGGGTTTCAGAAATTTTCACAGTTTTAATTTTCGCGTCCAGTGAGTTTGGAACCCGCTCGTCAGCTGTACCATGAAAAGCTGAGCGCATGTCTAAAATTGTCTGCGGAGCTCTTTGTTCCAGTATGGAGAAAAAAGATACACTGGCACAGCCAGATTTAGTATAATGTAGCCTCGTACCCAGGGCATTCCAGTAGAGGTGATCGCTTCCGCTCTCCGCCCTGCACTACTGTCCTTCTGTGCTAACGTAGCACTTCGAGCAATAGCCGTCAAAGGCACACTCGCTGACAGGCTTCTATTGGAGTTAGGACGGCTAGTCTAAGATGGTTTGAAGAGGGGATCGTCTTAGCTCGATGAGGTATGCCAAACAAAATTATACACGGAATTCCCCTTAGTGGCTTTCACACATTGCGCAAGCAGGTGGCGGGAAATGTGGAATTGTGCAGCAATGGCACAGCAAGCTGGCACCCAGGCCACTTGAAACTCAATGATAAATAAATAGGATTGGATATAATTTAAAGCATACTATCAAGTAAAATACTGCATGCTACTTGCATTAGTGGCCGCATTCAGGCCAGTGTCTGCAAAAACAGAATAATGCTAAAATGTCATTTCAGATACATTCTTGTGTTGTATTACTAACTCCACAACATTATTAATATAATCAATCTTCATGAATTGCTCACACCCCCAGCCTAACAGCAGCAACATGGGAAAACGGCAACTTTTCTGGAAACACAAGGCTGTTGAATTCAGCTACACATGCACCTTTTGCCCTGGAAGAGACAACAATAATGCACTGTCAATTTGGTGATCATTATATTTCAGAACGGAAAAGCTCAAGGGTCTGCATACAGGGAACAAGAAAAATTGGATGCCAAGCTCATGTTGAAATACGAGAGTATATCTTGTACACTGAATACTCTGTCAATGTTACAAAGACATTGTCTGCTTGGAAAGCAAGAACAATGCGTGAGTCTAAACTAGAAGAATTGTGAATGTCTCTCAAAACTGGAAAGGAGGTGAAAGTTGAGAAGAAATAGTTTGTGTCATTACCCACAGAAGAAGCACACCATCAGACTCACCCAACAGGTGGGATGCATGGCATGGCCCAAAACGTACATCCTCAGGTAGCAGAAGAAATTAGGGAGCTAGTTTCTGAGGACATCACTGACAGTCGAATGCTTCGGCATTATGTCAATCACCACCTCAATCAGGAAGAAAAGCCTGAACTCATGCAGTGACAGGGCATACTATCCAACAAAAGATGACATCAAAAATCATGTTTACCTACCAAGCAAAACAAGCACTACTGCTCTCCAAACTTGATCAGAAAAAAAAATTGGAGCTGAAACTACTGAAATGAAAATCAGAGCATCATCTTCAGGCTATTCAAACGAAAGGAGTGTACCAATGAGGCGAAAAAACATGCTCTCAAACCAGGGTGTTACACTGGTGTCAGCACTACATGTGAAAGTGAGATGGCAGAAGATGTAAACAATTTTGAAGACACATTGCTGTGGATACATCAGGAGAAGTGGCAAAAGGAACTCCTGACAAAATATGGAAATGACATCAGCCTCATGGATGCCACTTACAAAACTACTAGGTATGAGTTGCCACTCTTTTTCATACCTGTGCGAGCAAATGTTGGCTATTCTCATGTAGCGCAGTTCATCACACAAAATGAAATTGTGCAGGATATTCAGGAAGCTTTAGAAGTGCTGAAAACTTGGAATCCTTCATGTAAGCCAAAGTTTTTCATGTTGGACTACCCTGAAGCTGAAATTGCAGCTATACAGAGAGTGCTTTTCCTGGAATTCAAACCTTACTTGTGTGATTTTCATAGGGAGCAGTGTTGGGAACAGTGGGTAAGGGATCAAAAACATTAAATCTCACGTGAGGATGGAGAGAAGTTATTGGACCTGCTCCGTGCCTGCACATATGCTAAACCTGAAGGTGTACCAGTGAACCAGTTTTAGAAAGCAGCTGAATCAGCCCTAAAGGATATTCAAAGAAAACCCACACATTCGTTACACTGGCTCCTAAACATGTATGTGGCTAAACAAACCACAAGTATGCAAATGTGTTGTGTGTTTGTTTAGAATGTTGCCAGACTTAGGAGGTTAGTATACATATCTTTACAGTTGTTTTTTATACAGCGATGGGCCCATGCTTACAGGGATGCAGCCTTCCATCGTGCTGTAGACACCAACAATCGCACAGAAGCCTTGAATAAGACTCTCAAATATAGCTATTTGCCCAGATGCTGTTCCTTGTCCCAGGTAGCAGCATTGTTGATCGAAGAATTTCTTCCAGATGGATTCCAAAAATACTTATTTCAGAACTTAAAGCAAATAGCCTTCAAAAGGGTCTACAATGATTTTTGTTCCCTTGTACCTAGGCAGGTGATTTTACACTGTCTAGACAGGATGATATAGTTACTGTGAGTGGGAAAGCTGGGGAGTTTACAGTACAAGGAAAATAAAGAGCCAACACAGTTGACTTTGGAACATCAACTGGAATGCCATCATGCACCTGCCTAGATTGGACAAAACATCAACTTCCTTGCAAACAGTTCAAAGACAAAGAGAATGGTCTTGGAATGACCCCAAGAGTACCCGTGTAAACCCCACATCAGTGCTGATATTAAAGCACTGAACACACATTTCAGCCAATAAGAGAGTTCCAATGGGTCTGACCTGCTACCCCCAAATCACAATCTTCCCGCTGAGCCATCAACTGATGACCAGGAGTTGTCCCTTCCTACTGCTAATAAGAGGGTAAGCTGTTCATGTCTTTAGTGATCCGTCTAAACTTTTACTCTGAATATTTATTCTTCAGGGAAAGAATGCACTAAGGGAAGCAAAGACAGCAACAATTACCCTCAAAATCTTGGAGACACTCACTTACAGCTGCAAAGATGTGCAAGCTCTGGTGAAGCTGAACAAAACCCTTGATGAGACCCTAGCAACCTTCAAACATGCTCTTCCTAACACCGAAGGATTATTAATCAGAAAAGAAGCAGCATGTAAAGCCACAGCAAAATTCAACGCTCTGAAGTTACAGAAGGTGGTAGAAAAGGAGGGATTTGGTAATACACACGGAAGAGATAGGACAGCAGCTATAGGAATAGAGTTGGTCACAGATGAAAGGCTACAGTTTGTACCTGGAGGAAGAAGAAGGTGAGCCAAGTGCTCTTGCAGCTGTACATTCCATTTGTACATTTCTGAGGCTTGGTTAGGTGATGACTGCTTCATATTTGTACACACAGCATTGCTTCTCTGACCTCCAAAGCAAGGATTATCAATGCAGTACTTGCATGTACCACAATCCTCAGCTCAGCATCCATTGCAGTGGAGACATCGCTTTCTCTGTTATGAAAACTAAAACATAGAAACATACTAGCATGTACCCTCTTCCCATATAGGCTCTGAACTCCGAATGAAGGTGCACTCCATACCTGCCACTGATGTTCTTGGTAAGTACTTTGTATCTTGTACGTCTTTGTGTATTACTCCACCTCCCACCACAAAGCAATTCTTACCAGCCTCAAACAACAGAATCACACCATTGATAAAATACAAGGTGATGGAAATTGTATGTTTCGATCATTGCCAAAGGAGTTATTTGAAAGTGAGGAGTACCACTTAGACCTCAGGAAGCTTGTGACTGACTTTGAATACTGCAACCTTCAATTACAGCCAGCATCTTCCAGGAAGGAAACATGCATGCACCTGAAGAACGACCCAGTTTGGGGTACAACTACAGAATTGCTTCTATGCTACAAACACCCATCTTCACATTCACAAAATCTGGATCCTGCAGCAAATATTCTTGGCATCAGTTCAAACCATTCAGGTTACAGAAACTGTCCTTTCACAATCCTGCTTTGAGAACACTTGCTGCAAGATTTGCAAAGCTGGATTATCACATTGAGCTTACATATCTGCCCGCGCACTATAGTATACATTATATGAACCATAGTAAGGTGGCGTACACAGCGGAATCATACTACCCTCGACCTCGGTCATTGGAAGTTTGCAGTTTGATATATACCCCGAGCCAGATATATCCCTCTCCTTCGGCTCGGGGTATATCTACTGCAAACCTCGGTCTCGGGTGGTATATTCGCCATATAGACCTCCTTACTATGATAACATAATCTTTATATTACCATAGTTCAAGTCTGTCTGCTGACGTTCATGTCCTTGAAATTATTAAAGTTGTCATGGTTGTGCTGATGTGTTGCTGGCAGTCCGTATATCCCTATTTGGCGCACACCGATGCTTGTGCGGCATTGGAAATATCTGGAATGTAATATGATGTAACCTCATCGAGCTATGTGCATGTGAACGTTAGAAGAGGGGATTGAAACGCAATTCGCTCGCAGGTACATGAGGACACCAAAAATTTGCAGTTTTAATTTTGCAAATGGCTCTTGACTAGCAAAAAACGTGAAAATAAATCCCTCGCGAAAATTACCAAACCATACGGTACATATATATATATATATATATATATACACACTGCAGGTTATATATATATATTTCTTTCCACTTGAGGTGTAGCTAATGTCAGATAAGCATGGAAAGTGAATGCACCCTTCATGTCTTACTAAAGGTTGGTGGCATATACGAGGAGCAGTCATTGGGAGGTCTTCGCATATAGAATTGACCACACATCCCAGCAAGTCCACAGCAGGCCCTCCTGAATTCCCTGTCATATGTCACATAGCTCTCCCTAAAGAACACTGGGTGGAAGAGTAGCAATGAGCTGCCTCCTTCACCAGATGTCAGCAGTGCTCCAAAAGACTCAGAAGTCACACTGCAGGTTACGGAATACAAACAATGGCAGTTATTCCAAGTGGCTATTCTATTATAAACTTTTCCTGAGCTCTGTGGTGGATTGCAGACATTTCACACGGTTAATTGCAAGCATTAATAGAAAAAATATATTAAGTCTTAGTATCTTGTGGTACATTATATTCATGATGATTCCCTTACTCTGTCATGATTGAGATCCTGCTTAGATACATTTGCAATGTTGAGAGTGACGGACAGACATGCATTGGGTATAAAGGATAAGTAGAAAGGTAAAAACTCACTCATAGCAACAGAGCTGAGTGGGTGCAACCCCTGATAGGAAGCTTGGAAATGTCTGGATGAAACATAAACCGATTTCAAAAGTGAAGGTAAAACGTTGATCAAAGATGGCTTGAAAGAAAGAGCATGGACATGGTTCTCCATTCAGAGCAACCAATAATGGAGTACTGCCGAATTTAGCTCTGTCCTCGGATAACCGCTTTGTGCATTCAGCCCTTCGTTGCTGAATCAGATCTCTGCTGTCACCAATTCTAAATATTTGATTGCTCCAGGCTGTATTATGTTCTTGATTCTCACAGGCAATGTCAGTAATATCTGCACTTCCACTTAGAGGATGGTTTTCAAAGTCTCGACCAAAAGCATTATAGCCCACAACTGCATGAGTGAAGAGCCCAGACCACTCCATCATTTGACAGTTGTAGGTGTACACTGCATAGGACTGGGTGCCATCCGTAATCACTATGGCCTGATAGGTGTTTGCCTGGAGTTGAAGATAAAATCCGTTACTATTGTTGCTACACATTATCATATGTTTGTGGCAACAATTGTGTGTACATAATAACATGTGCTAAGTGGAGAACAGTGTTAAAGAAATGTAATGGCTCAACAAAGACTACCCATCTACTAGTCTTGCACTCAGCCCATGTGGGAAGAGGGAAGTGGCCTGGTATCCTTTCTTCATAGCCTTTTTGGGAAGGTTTTTTTTCCCTTTCAAAAACATAAATTTTCTCTCCAAAGATTTCTTATCCAATGAGGTTTTTGTCAGGGTAAACTGGATAATGCATCATGTATAGCTGCATTGAGTGTCAGAGTCACCAAATTAACTTCTGAACAACAAAACTTCTTTCTTCTTTATTTATTTATCATTTTGTTTTGGGGGGGGAAGGAGGGGGGGTGCGATGAGCACGAAGCGCGAGGCGCAGAGGCTCACTTTTTAACATGCTCCAGACCTGACAGTCAGGGTCAAAGTCATTGAGAGAGAAAGGTGTAAAGACGAGAAAGAAACAGGGGGAAAAAATGACAGTGACTCAGGGAGGGACTCGAACCTGCAACCTGTTTTTTCCCTCTCAAAAACAACTTTCCCTTTAAAGATTTCTTATCCAAATGTTTGTTCCTGCATCTTCCATTTACTAAAACAGGGTGTGCAGTAGTAGTGTTATGTCTAGCTTAGTGATGTCAAGTCTATGTAGGTGCTATGTAATCAAAGTCACAAGAACGTTTTCTGAATGAAAACAAGTGCATGTAGGGATGGAACCCTCAAAAACCAACCAAACTAGATGCACAATACTTTCACACCATCCCTACATCTTGTGCCATTTTGCCAACTATGCCTTGCCTTGTGTTTGTTAGTTGTGTGGGTAGTGCTAGGTGGGTAGTGCTAGGTGTGTAATGCATGTTGATGTGCATGGAGAGTGAGTTATGTTGTGGGTGGCTGCAATGTATTTACTGAGCATGGCAGGTGGTCTGTCTTGTATGCAGAAGCTGTGGAGTGCATGAACAGTGCTGGGTCTGCATGGCATGTTAGAGTGTAGTTATGTTGTGAACTTTTATTGCTGCTGAACATGGCAGATATGGATTGTCTTTTATATGGAAGGCTGTGGAGTGAGCAGTGTTAAGTGCTGTTTTAATTTAGTGGGTCTATCTTGTATGCAGAAGCTGTGGAGTGTATGAGCATGCAGTGCTGGGTCTATATCTGGATTGTGCACCTAACTCCAATTCCCTGTTCCCTGTTCCACTTTTGCCCTAATTTAGCTAAGGTTCCACACTATGTGTACCTAGTGGGTTAGCTTAATGACTCATGTATGGCAGGACAAGCTGATTTGTCCACCTGCATTCAAGCCACCTGCATTCAAGTCATCTTTTTCTTTCCAGTTGGGGTGTGGTTAGCTTTGAAAAAAGCAAAAAAAATTTTTTTTTACCTTCTTCACAAATGCATCAGTCTGTGCATCCAAACTTCCAATTGTAGAATCTGCATGAGGGTAGGGGTGGACTCCATTCCACTCTGCCACCAGCATCCACTGTCCTTGAAAGCTGTCAGCTGTGAGATTTCTCTGGTTTATTATGAATGAGCTTACTTCATCCAGAAGTCGAGCACTTGTTGTGTTGGGGCCAGCAACCATGGTATGCACCTCATACCTGATGCTGCCATTCATTCGAATGTCATTATCACTCCAAAATGGTGCCACTACATAAGAATTTCTTGTGTAGAATTCATTTGTAGGGAATGGCTGAGGAGACCAGAATAACCATCCTGTACCAAAGGAAATGGCTCCATTTGTGCTCACCTAAAAGAATGCATGTGAAATGTAACACTTAAGAGTTCCACACCCAAAAAGAAATATAGTGCTAAATTCTTGGATATAATAATAGATACTTGAATAGCCAGCTAAGATAGCTTTTATTTATTCCATACAGCAAAAAGTCCAATATCTGTATTCTACTGCCACATCATTCTTTGTTATCCACTATTGACCCAAGACATATGAACTGAACCTCTCACTCTTTGTTTGGAGTGCTGCCTTCTCTTTGTATGTGTGTGTTTATAACTTTTTAAAATTCTCTGTATTGTATAGAATTTCTGAAATATTTTCCTTTTCAGAATTACGGTTATGGGTGCATGTTCATTAGTATGTCACAAACTTGCCTTTATAAAATTTCCTACACTGAAAAGCTACTGGATATTTACAAGAACCAGCCACTACAGAAGGCATTCGGCTATAGTTCAGCATAACACAAACTTCGCTACAGTACACAGCTGAGTGACAGTAGGCAGCTGCTCGGTGGAGTATGAGTACAAACTTCATGTCAGTTTGCTCGCATTGTTGCACACAGAATGCTGTACACAAGTGTTTTATCTATTTGTACAACGTCACTGCAGGGCCACACCTACAGTACCGCGGCTCTTATCAGAAAGTTCACTTGATTGGTCAGCTTGCTCACCCACACAAGCAGTAATATGAACAGGCAACACCAGTATTAGGTATAGGAAACACCAGTATTAGGTATAGGAAACACCAGTATTAGGTATAGGAAACACCAGTGTTGGGAATAGGCAACATCAATACCTGAAGATAGGCAACACCAGTGTTAGAATAGGCAACACCAGTATTTGAATAGGCAACATGTGTAACATAATTATTAACTGACAGTCAGGGAGGGGGTGGGGTGGATGGATGTTTAGAATTTTAATTAGAGGTTAGGGTTAGGGTTAGTTAACTGAAAAGAGTTAATTTTAGTTATAGTTTTTCCCACCAATAGTATAGGCAGAATTTTGCTTTTATCTGAGCCTAACTGCACACCAAGTGGAGAAAACAGTGACTTGAATGTGGGTGACTTGAATGCAGGTGGACAAATCAGCTTGTCCATCCATAAATATGTCATTAAGCTAACCCACTAGCTACACATAGTGTGGAAGCCTGGCTAGATTAGGGCAAAAGTGGAACAGGGAACAGGGAATCGGAGTTAGGTGCACAATCCAGCTTCCAACAGTAAGCACAGCCATTGCATGTAGAGTGAAGTGAAGCTTACTTGCTATTGCATGAACACTGTATGTCTAAGACCTACGATGGGTGCTGATTGGTGGTAATTGAAGAGGCGAGATGATACAAAGGCAGCTAACTTGCTGGGCAGAAGATGGCCATGCTACTATTGTGTATCTGTATCTGAGTTGTGTAAGAGCTAAGAACACCGCTCAAAGCCTATTGAGAGATGTCAGTCGGTGTTGTGAAGAAGCACTGTTGCCATTGAAAGCGCTGTGGAGGCATGGAATGTGCTGTAGTGCAGCAAGCCGGTAGCTAAGTGCGCACTTCACTTAAGTATCATTGAGTGACTTGTAGCTCAGTGTGGCTGTGCTGTATCAGTAGTCTGCTACCAGAAGTTGTAGCTAATAGATCTAGAATATAGGTCCAATTTCGCAATGGCAAATGTTTGGCCCTGTATAGTCTCCATGAATTACCTCTCAGTCTTAGCGCTTTAACTCAAGATACTTCAATGACAGCTGTATCTAGCTGTGGTGTCAAATTTCAGTAAGTCCTCTCAGGCTTGGATAGACAGGCTAAAACATTGGGCATACACATGCACTTTTGTGGCTTTTCATTCATTACTATAGTTTTTTTTTCTTTCCACTTGGGGTGGAAAAAATGAAATATCTCAACTAAAATATAAATTTTAGTTTCACTTTTAGTTACTATTCCCTGTATTGGTGTTGCCTATTCCCTGTATTGGTGTTGCCTATTCTCTGTATTGGTGTTGCCTATTCTCTGTATTGGTGTTGCCTATTCTCTGTATTGGTGTTGCCTATTCCCTGTTTGGTGTTACATTGGGGTGGAGCTGATCACGTGATCTGACCAATCAGATTCATGTTTAGATAGTGCTTCATGTGACTAGTATTTCTGCTCTTGACCAATCAGGTGAACTCTTAGCCTCGTTCCCAGGCCTTCAATCACAGCTAACGTGGTAGAAGGCCTGGTAAAACTCCTACGCAGAATGACGTCAGGTGGACGTTTGGTGGACGTTTGGAGGCATGGTACTTCCGTTAAACTGAGAACCCGAGAAGTAATACCAGACTGCTCTGTCATTGTCGAACACTTGTCCGTGATATAGCGCCTGCTATGACTGCAGTTTAACGGAAGTACCACCTCTCCAAATGTCTACCTGACGTCATTCTACGTAGGAGTTTTACCAGGCCTTCCACTGCGTTAGCTGTGATCGAAGGCCTGGGAACAAGGATAGTTAACTCTTAGATAAGAGCTGCGGGATATATCGGCCACACGAAGAGTTAATGAAAAAGTAATTTTTTTCCAGTTCGCCATTATTTGTTTGCGAAGTTACGGGTTACCCATTTAATTTGCGAGTATCCAAGAGCCTTTCAGCCACTGCCGCTCTGTTCTATTCCGAGATATGACCAAAAAAGCTTCTGTGGCCCTACAGTGAGTTGCTCTGGCTCTGTTTATTAAGGCCATAAATAGCACCTACCATATTTCTTCAATCAGACGCCGCGGCTACTATGTTTTCACTGCTGTTTTGTGCAGCTACAATTTGAGGGCGGCGTTTATTTCTTTAGAATGCCCACAGACATCAATGACGGCTGGATAAGGTACGTACAAGCGATACAGTGACTGTTACGGTAGTACGCGCAGCCTCTTAGTCCTGCTGTCAGCCATGGAAAAGACGAACAGCCCTAGCGTTAGCCCAAAGACCATCATCAGAAATTATTCGCGCGTACGTGTGGGTGTGCTTGCGTATACTAGCCGCAGCTACTATTCGAGGGTCGCATTTATTTCGCTCAGAGCTTTTGGTTCCACAGCTACTATTTGAGGGTGGTGACTATTCGAGGGCGGTGACTAATTGAGGGTGGTGTCTATTCGAAGAAATACCGTCGTACTAAGCTGACGTAGCAGTAGTGTACTCGTACTCCACCGAGCAGCTGCCTACTGTCACTCAACTGTGAACAGCAGCAAAGTTAGTGTTATGCCGAACTGTCCAAACATCCTTTGGTCTGTATATTCATAGGAAATTCTTACTGCTATTTCTTCCGTTAATGCCCCTGAAATACCTTGCCAGCTGTTTTGCCAGAGATCCATTTCATGTGTACTTGGCCCCATCATATTTGTGAACTCTGGTAAAAACACTTCCGTTAGTGCTTTACCAGAGACATCACAAATGTGATAGGGCAAAGGTGCAGGGTGAAAGTTACATATGTCACACTTACATTATATTGCCACAAATGACATCATGGTATTGACAGACAATGGACCAGGCCTCAGGCCAGGAAGGCAACACAAAGGTGTTTGTCACTTTTTAAGATAGAAAGAAAAAGGAATGAAGCCCATTCCATGTCCCTAGCCCTAGCCCTAACCCTAGCCCTATCCCTAGCCCTAACTGTAACACTAAGCCCTAACCATTTGACCACGAGCAACTTTGGACGACTATGCACACTGTTCTGTGTAATGCGTATCGTGCAAACGTCGTGCATGTGATGTATCACCCTATGCATGTGCAATAGAGTTAAGTAGCCAATTTAGTCCAACTGTCTCACTTGGTTGATATGCAACAGTAATAATAGCTGAACACATGTGCAGTTATTAGTTGAGAGTATATAGTATTTATGGTTGTAGTTGTGATTTAACAGGAGTCTAGTGTAGAGAGCATATCCTGTATACAACTGCATGACAGAATGACACTTTAGAATAGGAAAAGGGCAACAAGCATGACTAGCAGATATGCTGTAACATACCTGTAAACTGAAAGATGGAAGTGCCAATAGTCACACACATTGAAAAGCTTTACTGAAATTCTGGTGTGACTTTACCACCATTAAACTACTGCTATGCACTGATTGTGCAAAAATCAGATTTTCAGTGCATGGCTAGAACTGCTCAAATTTGAACCTGTGGAGCAGTTCACAATGGCATCATGTGAACCTCAAGACATAGAGCAATGACATTTGCTGAAATTATACGAGTTTTTGAATGTACCTACAAGGACATCAGCCTGAACCTCAGCTCTGGTTAGCTAATGGCCTTGTACTTACCTGAGCACTTGGTGTATTAGCTAGTAGCTCAATGATACACTAAGGGGTAAGTCACAACACTATCGGCAGGCTACTGGCTGTATGCCAGCATCAGTACTGAGGTTTCGGTGGTATGACCATAGGAGGTGCATTTGCTGGCAGTAGCTGTCTGTATCCCAAATGCTATGATGAATACAAGTTGGACAATGTTATTAACCAGGGGAGAGGGGAGGCAGGACACGCTCTAAGAATCACGTGAAAATTTTACATTCCATTCTTAGGTACATGTATGTGGAAAGTTCATGGAAATTTACAGAGGTTAAACAAGTAAGTGCTCATAGCATCCAAGTTTGCCGGGGGATCAATGCTTCGAACACTTTCATTCTAAGGGTATGTACATTGTCAGAAAGTCAGAAAAATCCCTGGATATGGGTGAACCCACTTTCCATGCCGAGAAAACAGCATGTTACCGATTGCAGCAGCAAACCAAAGTGCATGTTTTAGCTTTAGCGTGGCAAACTACTCTCGAAAACTGCACAAAAAGCACTCAATAAGGGCTGTAGCACACAGAATCTGACGGTTTCACTGAACATTACATCATCAGACTGCTGAATGCATATGAGCTTGTCCTACCCCCCCCCCCCCCCCCCCCCCCGGTTATTTACAAAAGTAAGGCCAGCTGCCAGCTGCCATTCTGGGTAGCCTCATGTATGGATGCATAGCCCTTGTTCTTTGGTTTAAATTTTAACAAGGTCATTGCAAAGCGCTGTAGCTAAAACTGCAGTATGCATTCCATGTGCATACATGACTGTGCATATCACATTTGACAACATGACATTTATGATTACTTATAGCCTAAATTGTATAAAATTAAGAATGACAGCTGCAGGCTTTCCTATATGTAAAAGGCAGCCACATGACTGTCTTTTTTGCACGACCCAATCCCCAGATCCTGGTCACCTGAGACTTAGTATTGGCTGAAATGTGTCCTGTGCAGTGGGTAACTTTGTGTAACATCTATATCTACATTTTCTGGGAGATTGACTGGTATTACATACATACATAAGCAGTTCTCTGTATACTCTCTCCAAAAGGCAGTCCAAACGGTATATAGATGGGGGAGGAGACATCATCTGGAAACTCAGAATGAGGAATGAAATTAGTAGGAACATCATTTACACCGAATGTGAGAAATTTGATGTAGTCAACTCCTGCATGTAGGAAAGATGAAGGGCAAATATAATAATCTAGCAGCAAACTGGGTTTGTCTATTTTTCTTAAATATGTACATTTCTGTTGTTGTGTTTATTCAAGTGGTAATTCTCAACTGAAAAACAAACAAGCAAACAAAAAACATAACAACAAGGAAAACCAAACCCCCCCCCCCCCCCCCCAAAAAAAAAAAAAGTTAATAGCATGCAGTTGGACAAGTTTGTGTATCATTTTATGCGTTTAAGACTGCGTCCCTCGCTAAGTATGCAAAAATGGTTAATAACTCTATTTCAATGCCACAGATAGACTACTTGTCCTCCACATATTTCATTCCTTATTTGGCCCTGCTCACTTTTGGGACCACCTGATCAATTTCTGGACCTGACCTGATTTTGAGTTGATGCCAATTTTTGGGGTAGCACATAAAATTTTGGAAGAATATTCTTTTTAAACCATGACTAATTGGATGGTGTGCCCCCCCTTCTTTGGTATAACCTGACACCGTATAGTAATGGTATTCAGCAGAATATAAAAGTACTAAAATTGATGCAAAGTTAGCATGTTAGGTGTGCATTTAAGCCTGCTACTACGCTATGTAAATATCTTTATAGATAGACGATATTATCTGTTTGGTCAACGATTATCTACCTGTGTATGTGAATGCAATGCACATAGAAGAATCTGTACGTACCTTCTACCAGTAGCATGACAGTTGGCTGCTCTGGCTCTAAAAGGCAAAGTTTAATACAGTATGTACTATCAAAGTCCAATATAGTTCACGCTGTGTCTAGAGTACTGGTAATCATCATTGGATTTCAATGGCTATGCACAGCAATTACAAGTTCCAATGAACATATAACAATCAATACAATGCTCAAAGACCTACAAAACAATACCCATTTTGTCAGCAAGTTGTTTAGTACAAGCATTGTAGCTAGTAAAATTGCACTTCGCAATATCTTAAAGTACCGGTACCGATACTTTAAGCGTATGATTGTACTTGTTTTTACAACAACATAAGGCATAGTCTAACAAAATGGCAATCAGTGTGTAGCTCTTTTAATGCTCTATCTACTGATACTAGTTTCATTAAAATTGGAGTTTGCTGTCAGGAGTTACCATCCCTAGAATTCAACAGGTGCTCTATAGACTCAGCATATGGTTAATACAATGTGTGCTAAGTATAACTTTTTGGCTTCAGTTATTATCTTATATTAGCATACATAAATTGCGACTCTGACATAAGATTAATAAATTTCTTGAATCGACGTAAGAGTGATCGTCCTTAGTATTACAGTAATGATTGTAATCTGCTTTGATACTTACTGATCATAGCTACTGTGCACTAGCCTCGAACCCAGGCTTTCCGTTCCAGATTTTGCCTCACAGTTTTTCTCCAAAGCTATATACGAGACAAAATCCAGAATGGAAAGCCTGGGTTCAAGGCTAACTGTGCACGTCATTGTTCATTTGACCACCATGAAGTCTAGCCCCGTTCCCTACATGAAGTCTATTTGAACTGTAAATTACTTCCAGACCACTGACCACTGCACAGTGTTGAAACAGCACTACTCACTCTGAAGTTATGTCTCATATATGTGCTGGTAAGCAGAGGCAATGACTTGATGGCACCATATGCAAAAGATACCACTGAAAGTTGCAGAACATACCCTGGGGGGCATGCCCCCCGATCTTTATAGTTGTGTTAACCAACCAGAAACCCCGGGTTGGGGTTGACTTGGGCTTCCAAAGTTCATTAGATGGGTAATATTCACTGTACCAAGACTATAATGTAATGCTACTGGGCTTGCAGTTCACTTACTTTTTGTAAACTTTGCAAGTATTTACAACATTGCAAAAGACTACATAGTTTGTCTAAACCAGTATTCTTGACTGTTATTTCTCACATGCAAAATGACAGTATTGCATCATTTTGGTATAAACAACATACTGAAATCTTGCATACTCTCATACAATTGTTAGTAGTTGCATGGCCAAGAGTTAATATTATGCGATGATTATCACAACAATCATGGTCTCATGACAATCATGGCTGGCACTTTAAAAAAACAAAATTGTTGTTTTAATCGGTTACTACAATTGTGCGACTGTCCTTCCCATGCTAATTCAAAGAATGCAGTGCTTGTAAAACATTCATAAAATTTGCATAGTAAGGATAACTAGGGGAATGCAGTGCATTGTGGGGCGAGTGTGAGAGTTGCATGGTGCATTAGACAGGCTACAGTATGGAGGTGGGGAAGACCTGGGAATGAGACTATTGTTATGCAAGTGGGAAAATATAACTAGAGCTAGGCAGAAATTCCTGGGGAAGAGGCTAGGGTATGCCGGTGTAGATGGAGCAATGTAGCTTGGGTATGTGATCATCTTGGGTTCATTGTACACTGTGGAATGGTAGCTACTGCTGCATGCAGGCAAGAAGATTTCCAAGCATTTGGAGGTGGCCTGAGGGTTCAACATCTTTGTACGAACAAGTACATTTCGTTGGTTTCCTGTGACTCCAGCTTATTCACATCTTTGCACTGTCTCCTCAAATGTCTATAGTGAATATTTGCAGAACACATACAGCTGTGGAATCAGAATTCTCTCAGCTATGGAGTATGGAGTGAGGCCTTTTTGATGTAGTCTATATTGTCATCCCTTTTCCTGAGTAATGGAAATGTGGTATGGAGTTTCAGAAGCTCTTCTCTAGCTGTTACTCAGTGAGGGTTATTTGATTGAGTCACACAGACCTCTGTGATTCGGGTTCTCACAAGATATTATAAATCGCTCCGTACACTGAGCACTCGCCGTTGGCGGCAGAGTCACAAAGCACGCCATCAATAATCAGTCTCTGTCTCGCTAGTCATGCCTCCCTCTCCTCACTGTTTTCAATTCCCTGTTGTGTTGATTCCAACCGTTCAGCCTTTCTGTCCTGCTAATCTTGTCTCTTGAGCAAGAGTGGTTACATGAACCAACGTGCAATGTGGGGGAAATATTGCATCGTGCACAAATACGGCAGCATGTATATACAGAATACGCACGTACCATATATATACAAGTCACAAAAAAGTTTTCCGAATGAAAACAAGCGCATGTAGGGATGGAACCCTCAAAAGCCAGCCAAACAAGATGGGAACGACACCACAACACATTCACACCATCCCTACATCTTGTGCCATTTTGCCAACTATGTTTTGTGTTTGTTAGTTGTGTGCATAGGAGGGTTATGGAAGGCAGTGGGGAGGGTATTGCTGGGTGTGTAGTGTATGTTGAAGTGCATGGAGAGTGTGTTATGTTGTGGGTGGATGCAATGTAGTTGCTACTGAGCATGGCAGGTATAGTCTGTCTTGTATGCAGAAACTGTGAGCAGTGCTGGGTCTGTATGGTATGTTGGGAGTTTTAAGTTATGGTGTGAAATCTTATTGCTGCTGAATGTGGCAGAATCTGATATGGATTTTATTTTATGTGGAAGGCTGTGGAGTGAGCAGTTCTGATTACCATGTTCAATTAGTGAGTGTGTAGAGAGTTTTTTGTTGTGCATAGTTGGCAAAATGGCACAAGATGTAGGGATGGTGTGAATGTGTTGTGGTGTCATTCCCATCTTGTTTGGCTGGTTTTTTAGGGTTCCATCCCTACATGCGCTTGTTTTCATTCGGAAAACTTTTTTGTGACTTGTTCCTGCTGTTTTTTTTTATTGAAGAGTAAGAGAGAAGAGAGGTGGGAAAGGAAGGTGTGGAGAAGATGCATGGTCTGTAAAGTATGAATACATACATGTAGAACTGTGTTGTTCACAAAGAACAAAGAATCGTCATAAATTCAAATGCTTCCAAGTGAAATTGTAAATTTATCTACCGTGTTTAGGAGCCCAAGCATGCACATGGTGCTACTAGCTGCAATAGAGCAGTTCGAGGACCAAGCTACTAATAGGCTGCTAATTGCTGCGTTGGAGGAATATGAAGACTCAGGCACAACACAAAAGGAGGATGCTAAGAAGACACCAGCCAAAATGCTACTGTCAACTCTAAGTAATAAACATTGTATGTGTACTATATGCATTTTTGTTGTAAATGACTATAACAAGCAAATTTGAAATGTTGACAGTTGAAAATAAAAATTGAATAACAGTAGCTAGTGTTCTAAGTCATATAATCCACCTAGGTACGAAGTACTTGATGGTTAAAACACTAGCTGGCAACTTAACACTAGCTGGCAACTTAACACTAGCTGGCAACTTAACACTAGCAGGCAACTTAACACTAGCTGGCAACTTAACACTAGCTGGCAAGTACCAGGTGGTGTTTTAACCATCAAGTATACCTCGTATCTAGGTGGGTTATATGACTAGCAACTGACTAGATTACAAAATGACTTCAGTTATGGTTTAAATGGAAGTAGAAACTGCTGCACTTGCAAAGTACATGTGCTTAGTGTGTGAGTCCTCATATTATGACACATACACTTTCATTTACAGCAGCTCTAGCAATACATACCTTATAATACTTCTCCTGGAAACATGCACATCCCCTCTCTATGTTATGCGTTATGTTATATACCTGACTTTGGCTGTTGCCGTCCCAAGTTCATCTTTCACAGTGAGTTAGATATAAACATGTGCTCAGTTGAGCTTCCGGGGGGCACACTTGCTATGAATAATCTTATTCTAGGAAAATGGCGTATAGTACTAAGCATTAACATCGGAGTGCTTGAGAATCACTGAAAAATAGTTCGAGTTCTACGATAACGATAAGTAGTGAGTGCAATACCACTCACAAGCCGTTAACGACAGTATGTTACCATCCGTATGCTATACTGTATTTATACCAGCCCTAACCCAACCCTAACCACACCCTAACCATATAAATCACTGTATAGTATACGGATGGTAACGTACTGTCGTTAATGCAAATCGACTCATAGTGGGAGAAGAAGAAGAAGCAGAAGGAGGAGGAGGAGGAGGAGGAGGAGGAGGAGGAGGAGGAGGAGGAGGAGGAGGAGGAGGAGGAGGAGGAGGAGGAGGAGGAGGAGGAGGAGGAGGAGGAGGAGGAGGAGATAGATGACTTGCTCGTTTTAGCAACTTGCCGGTCCGGTACTTCAGCGATGCTCTCCAGCGAAGTTAACGGTCCCGTTGCTCATGGAAGCACTCGGTAATGCCTGATATGGCTCATGGAGGCCGTGTCATTTGTGCTTTTATATGTGGCTGCCATTTTTTTTTCGGGGTCATCCCTACATATGGCGTACTACCATACGCCATGATAGACAATTTTCCATTTTCACCACAAGTGTGGGGCTCGCTGCGCTCGCCCCAATTACGTAACCAAATACTTGGCTAAAATAACAACTTTGTTGTGCATGCAAAAAGTTGATGTTAAGTATATTATGATTGTCATAGTTATCGATAATGTATTGCCCGTTCCTAGCACATACAACCCATTCACTGCCTACATATCCTCTAATTATTGCACCAATTTGACCTTACCTAATGTGGGTGTGACTTTGGGAGTGGGAGGGAAAGAGCTGTATACTTGTGTGGGTGTAGGCAGTGCAGTAGACTGCTCTGTGGGTGAGGCTGAGTAGGGAGCAATAGCAGAGAAATAAATTGACTCCTATGGTTGCTCAAGTCAATAAGTCATTGTAATAAATGAACAGCTTCCACCACTATAGCCTTATTAACAGACACAGCAGATGAGTTATCCATCTGTTGTATAACCAAAGTACCTGCCTGATTTCAGAACCCTATTATGCATGAGTGCTTTATGGAAAGGGAGGCATATTGCACTACCACAATTTCTATGGTTGCTATGGTACAAACATTATCACACTAACTAACTGGTTGATGATGCAACTGTGGGTATAATGTTTGTGGCTGCTTTAGTAGCTGTTGGGAAGGAAAGGAGTGGTGTAGTCTCTTGAAGAGGTGTTGTCAGAGAGGGACTGAGTGTAGCTGCTTCAGTAGATGCTGTTGGAGAGGGACTGAGCGTAGCTGCTTCAGTAGATGCTGTTGGAGAGGGACTGAGCGTAGCTGCTTCAGTAGATGCTGTTGGAGAGGGACTGAGCGTAGCTGCTTCAGTAGATGCTGTTGGAGAGGGACTGAGCGTAGCTGCTTCAGTAGATGCTGTTGGAGAGGGACTGAGCGTAGCTGCTTCAGTAGATGCTGTTGGAGAGGGACTGAGCGTAGCTGCTTCAGTAGATGCTGTTGGAGAGGGACTGAGCGTAGCTGCTTCAGTAGATGCTGTTGGAGAGGGACTGAGCGTAGCTGCTTCAGTAGATGCTGTTGGAGAGGGACTGAGCGTAGCTGCTTCAGTAGATGCTGTTGGAGATGGACTGAGCGTAGCTGCTTCAGTAGATGCTGTTGGAGAGGGACTGAGCGTAGCTGCTTCAGTAGATGCTGTTGGAGAGGGACTGAGCGTAGCTGCTTCAGTAGATGCTGTTGGAGAGGGACTGAGCGTAGCTGCTTCAGTAGATGCTGTTGGAGAGGGACTGAGCGTAGCTGCTTCAGTAGATGCTGTTGGAGAGGGACTGAGCGTAGCTGCTTCAGTAGATGCTGTTGGAGAGGGACTGAGCGTAGCTGCTTCAGTAGATGCTGTTGGAGAGGGGCTGAGCGGAACTGCTTCAGTAGATGCTGTTGGAGAGGGACTGAGCGTAGCTGCTTCAGTAGATGCTGTTGGAGAGGGGCTGAGCGTAGCTGCTTCAGTAGATGCTGTTGGAGAGGGACTGAGCGTAGCTGCTTCAGTAGATGCTGTTGGAGAGGGACTGAGCGTAGCTGCTTCAGTAGATGCTGTTGGAGAGGGGCTGAGCGTAGCTGCTTCAGTAGATGCTGTTGGAGAGGGACTGAGCGTAGCTGCTTCAGTAGATGCTGTTGGAGAGGGACTGAGCGTAGCTGCTTCAGTAGATGCTGTTGGAGAGGGACTGAGCGTAGCTGCTTCAGTAGATGCTGTTGGAGAGGGACTGAGCGTAGCTGCTTCAGTAGATGCTGTTGGAGAGGGACTGAGCGTAGCTGCTTCAGTAGATGCTGTTGGAGAGGGACTGAGCGTAGCTGCTTCAGTAGATGCTGTTGGAGAGGGACTGAGCGTAGCTGCTTCAGTAGATGTTGTCGGAGAGGGACTGAGTGTAGCTGTTTCAGTAGATGCTGTTGGAGAGGGGCTGAGTGTAGCTGCTTCAGTAGATGCTGGGAAAGGGCTGAGTGTAGCTGCTTCAATAGGCGATGTTGTTATGGATAGACTGGGTGTAGCTACTTTATTAGGTGGTGTAAAGGAGGGCCTGGGTGTAGCATTTTCAGAAAGTAGTGTTGGGGTGGGGGTGGGTGTAGCTGCTCTTGTACGCACTAGACTGCTAGTAGATAGTCCTGCATGTTGTGAAGGGAGTACAAGTGTTGTGAATACAAACAGTTAAATGTCACACTTTGCATAACAGGGATGTTACTGCAGTGGCCACATACCCAGGCTTTCACAACAACGTTCATCACTACTGTAGAGCACGAAAGATATATCTGGCTAAGGCTATGCTTCATTTTCACCGTTTCCTAGTAACACACCCCAGATCCCATCCAAAGAGGAAAGGGGGGTCTGGTGAATATAGTACATCTTTACACCATGGGCTAGCTGTTGCTATGGATTCTGCTAAATGCTTAAGCCTTTGAAGTCGCTTGCTGGCTTCAGTAAATTGGAAGTGTGATGAATAAAGCTAAGTGGTTTGTTTTAGTATGGAAGCCCAGTCCAGGTGAGATAATTGCCACATCAGCTAATCAACCAAAATTCAGTGGAGGTACAAAAATGTTGTACTATATTCACCTGACCCCCCTTTCCTCTTGGAGGGTTGAAGGGGAGTCTGGGTTCAAGAGTAACACCACCCCTAACAAGCTTTTACTTCAAACTCTCATTGGGACCAAGCTGAACATGAGTCAACTATAGATATACTCATCATGTACGTGTCAACATTGCTGCCATCCTCAGTGTTCATTGACTGGGATGTCAGTGCACCAGGAATCATGCAGGACCTGGCACCATTCCAGCATTCACTTGATGGGAATCCTGGTCATCACTCCCACTCTTGAACTCTGTCCAGGTTTGCCAACAATGCATCGTTAGGGGATGGGGTTAGGGTTACGTTTGGGGTTAGAGATCAAAGAAAGATCAAAAGAAGATCAAAGCACTACTAAGCCTTCCATCTGCTGCAATCACAACCTGGAATGTGTTTGCCTGCAACAACATGATGGATCCTATATAAAGATGCTTGGGGTAGAGTTTCTGCCATCTAGATTTGTTAGTGAATGGAGATGTGTTTTGTGGACTGTGGCACTAACAGGAATGCATTCAGATTACATATCTACTCTGGCATAATGTAGTTATTTGCTAAAATTACAATTACATATCTTCCCATTTTGCAAATGCTAAATTTCACAAGTATAGTTTTTAGTGCTGTTGAACTGAAATCACTAACTGGCATTTTTTTAACGTTCTAACTCCTTTGCTCTCAAGCACTATAGAAAAGTGATATACATCTGCTGCAGGTGCCCTTCTATACTTAGATAAGAAAGCATTTTACTCCAGTAGGAGAAGGATCAATTTCCACATCTCAAAGATATGAAAATTGCTTCCAATAAGTGTATGCTCAACTGAATAAGTGTAATAGGCTATTTACACAGTGCATGAGAGAGGACAGGTACCAAGAAGGCAATACTTATGTACATGCAGCGTTCAAGTACCCCAAACAACCACAAGTACACTCACGTTCACAGGAGGGTGGGCTCCCAGACCACTCCCAGTTTGCTTCACAAGTGCGAGTGCTACTTCCATTGCTGAGACTGTAGCCCTGATTACAGGTGTAGTTGGCTGTTGATCCCAATGTGGTGTTAGAGAGTTCCACTTGGCCATTTACTGGATCTTCCAGGCTGCAACAAGCTGAGTAATGAGTCAAGAAATAGTAGCTATACTAATGGCTCTGTACCTAGACCTTCAACCGTGAAAGGAGGCTGACTCACAAAATCAATCCCAGTATGCATGAAGGTATGTGTACAAGGCTATGTACAAGGTTATGTAGGTCAACATAGCATTTCCAACAAATATTTCCTAGTATCACATATAACTTTCATTACTAACCCTCATTGGGACCAAGCACCGAACATGAGTCCACTCGATAGATGTACACTCCTGCCATCTCAACATTGCTTCCATCCTCAATGTTCATTGACTGAGGTGTCAGTGCACCGGGAATCATGAAGGACCTGGTACCATCTCCAGCGTTGAAGCCAATATTGGCACCATCTCCCCATTCAATGTCAGCATATATGAAGAAAACAAATGTATTCTGCCCATCTGCTGCGATCACAACCTGGAATGTGTTTGCCTACAACAACAATAAAATGTAAGCAGCAATTCAAGGCATTCATGAACTAAGTATTAGTACTACCGTTATGGTGATGGCCCATGACACTAGCCATCCATGCACTATCACAGAGATTTGTTACAGTAGCTAACAAGTGAACAGTCATATGCTGATACCTGCGATCCCACTGCATACCCGGCCACACTATCCCATGTGGCAATGAACAGTGTGCTTGGAGTAAAGTTGGCAGAGAATGAAAATAACTCGTGTAGTTGATCACGGGCTCTTTGGAGAAGAGTGTAATCAGATGTCTGTCTGTAGAAAATGTTGCCAAACTGTGTGATGTCCACATCATCCCAGAAAGGAGCAATCAGTGGGGAGCCGATGAATGGAAACATTTGAGGGAAAACTGAAGTAAATGAAGATCGGAATGAAAGAATCCCATTTGTGGAGACCTATGTAAAGAAACCAAGAGGGTATGAAACAGTAGTTGAGGTCATCATGATTGAGCCTGTGTATAGATAAAAGAACATGCATAGCTGCTGACTTACATAGAGTATGCTTTCTGGTGTTTCAAAGAATCGAAATGGTGTAGAGAGGTTGATAGGGGGTGAGCTCCCATCGACAACTATTTGCAATTGATTATCACCTACATCAACTCCAAACGGATAGAAGTTGGTGTTGTTCACTGTGTACAGAATGAAATTGAAAACACATCAGTTGATGCAGAATACATTCTACATTCTGGAAGACTGTCGCATGCATATATACAAGCTCAAGTCTACAGGGTATATAGTGGGCTACATACACATAAATGAGGGTGTATCAGTATTGCCTGGGAAACAGACCTATCATAGGAAACGTTATTCTTCACCTTAGACTGCATGAAACAATTAGCCAAACTATTACGACCACGTGTATAGTACAACACTTACACGGTATTCAAAAGAACATCACGAAATACCTTACACCATAATATATGTATTATGTATCAGTTCTGGATGTAGTTATGTGCATACATAGTGTGTCAAGCTGAGGTCTAATTTCAGACAAGAAAGCCACAGTTTGGGTCAAGCACTATCATACATCACTATAAAGAGTTATGTACGACACCAAATAGTTGAATCATCTGTGGTGAAACAACGGACATATCAAAGCTTGAGCAGGTGTCTGTGTGTGTGCAATTGCTACCAAAGAACAAGAGCGCTTTTTGGGATTTTGGTCTGTTACCAGCACAGATGGCAAAACATTCCTTGAAGATATTCTCAGAGAATTTGACCTCCTAATCTCAATGCTCTTAGCGCAACGTTATGATGGAGCTGCAATTATGAAAGGTAGATACAGCAATCTTGCTACAAGAGTTACAGCAATTGAAGGAAGAGCAGTGTACAACACTGTCATTCTCACCTAAATTTATCCCTCCAGGATGCTTGTAGATCTATTAAAGATATTCGGAATGTATTAGATACAGTTAACTCTGTCAATCACTTTTTAGACAAAGGCGATCCTGGAATCTGGCAGGGCGCTTTGTCACAAAGCGCCCTGCCAGATTCCAGGATGTACAAGTCAGAATGAATGAGAGTTTTAGGCCCATAACCCTCAAGCATCTGTGTGAAACCCATCGTGCTTCTTGTTAGAGAGCTGTTCATGCAGTGAAGGATCAGTTTCAGACAGTTCCAATGACATTGGAGGAAATAGCTGATGAGGATCCAAGAGCTGAATCTGATGCTGAAAACCTCTTGAAAGTGGTGGCAAATTTTGAATTCTATTTCTATGTTGCCGTCTTGGATGTCCCACTTGCATCCTGTCTTCAAGCAGAAAAGGTAGACCTTTCCTGAGCAGAAAGACTGCTAAAAGTGTGGATAAAGTACTGCAAACTTACAGAGGGGAAGAACATTTTGAAACATTTTTGCAGATGCAAAGTAGCTTTGATCTGAGCTGGATCTTGAAGGTTGATCCTAGCCTGCCTTGAATCCCAGAAGAATTGACAAAGGGATCAGTGAGGGAGATGCTCCACAGACTCCAAAAGAGCTGCAAAGATGAACGTACTATTAGGCATTGACATTCTTTGTGCTGAGCTGAAAGAATGCTTTGATACAAATGAGTACAGTGTGCTTTACAGCAATCGAGAAGCTGCTGAGAGATGTAGTGACCAGAAACAGCCTGACAATGAGGCACTACAAAAAATTGCTGATTGCTACCTTGATGATTTTGACATTTCCAAACTAAAACTGAGCTTGCTGTTTTCTATAAAAAAAATTTGTGAAAAGTGAGAATCTGTTGAGTGTTCAGTGACATCAAAGGATTGGCTCAGTTCTTCACAAGATACGCTGCAAACCTATTTTTTTCTGAATTCCGCAAGGTCCCTGCTAATCCCAGTAATTGGGCGAGCCTGAGCGAGGGCCCCACACTAGCGTGACTGCATTGCGCATGCGTGTGTGTATGCTTCTCGGCTTGGACCGACCACTTACCGTAAGTTTTAAATGAGCACATTCAAATATTTCGCGATGATTGAATGTGCCGTGAGAACGAGCGTGAGGGCTACTGCCAGGGTCTGCGTGAAAGAGAGCGAGAGCGAAGACGATTCAAGTTGAATGCATTGGCAGCACGCACGGCAACTTACTTTCAGAACTATGGTACGAGTCTGACGATCGCGTGACAAGGCAGGCTACGAGTGACAGACAGCAGGATGTACGCTGGCTTCAGGTACGCGCCTGGCATGACCGCTCATACATAGCACGGATTCCCCTGCTAGCTCATGGTTTGACCGTGAAGCTTAGCCCATGCCCTTGTAGCCATAGTAGTCCGGCTGGACGAACAGTGCATGCATCTGTGTGGGCATTCCAAATGCAATCTGCTATTCGCTCAGGCTCGCCCCAGGATGATTCAGCATCTTTCTAGTGTCAGCCAGTTCTGAATGTTCTTTTTCAAATTTGTGGGTTGATCTTTCACAAGATATTTAAGACTTACCTCCTAATCCCACTGTAACATCACTCATGCAATTCTGAATGTTCTTTTTCAACTTTGTGGAGAGTTAAGACATGGTTGAGAAGCGCATTGGTGAAAGAAAGACTACGCTCTTCTGGAAGTATTCAGAGTATCTATGTTCACAAGTAGCAAAACAACTCGAAATTGAACAAAAAGGTTACCATAAAAGTGTCTATATAGGTGTGCACGTGTTGATAGATCACGCTCATTTTTGTAGAATCTATATATGTATATAGATTCATGCTGATACAAATAGATATCTACAAGTAAGGACATGCAGAACTATGTTTGTCCGTATGTGGCGCGCGTACGCGTGCAATGGACATACGTATGATATATATACACATATACATATCAGAAAAATTCCGCTGTTCAACTCACTAGTGTGGGGCTCGCTCACGCTCGTCCCAATTATGCATTGTATTGTGTGTCAGCTGCTGTATGCTGTATACCCAGTGTGGGTGGGGCACAAATGAACCTTGAACCTTGAACGTGTTGACGGATATAAAGTCCAAAGTGGGACCAAAAAAGAAATTAGCCCGCCCGAACCCTTCAATTTCCTTTGTCCGGATGAGTGGACGAAGTGGAAGAGACGGCCGGTATGAGCAGTTCCGCACTGCCTCCGGACTCAAGAGCGCATACGAAACTCGCCAGGTGTCTACTGCATGGGGGAGGAAGCAGAGGACGTGCTTACCTCGACAGGGATCTCTGACGAAGAACGGAAACAGTACGACGCAGTCATGAGGAAGCTCGACGGATTTTTCACGGTTCGGAAAACTGACTTTTGAAAGAGCAAGGTTCAACCAGAGGAATCAAAGCGAGGGCGAATCGGTAGAACAGTTAGTATACATCATGCACGGCACTACACCAACTCGTAGAAACTTGCGAGTACGGAGACCGGAGAGACGAGATGTTGCACGATAGGCTTGTCGTGGGGATACGGGACGTCCGACAGAGTGCTGCAGTGAAAGAGCAGCAGGGCCAACTGAAGCAGCTGAAAGAGGGCAGCATGCAAGGGAAACCCGATCACGATCGAAGACTGGCTAACCTCAAACTGGCGGAGGAGGAGCCTCTCGGGGCAGAGATAAGTCGCAAGGGAGGAGCTAGGGGGAAGATGCAAGGTGGGGCTAAGTCTGGACAAAGGAAACCACAATGTAAACGCTGTGGGAAAGACCACTTTCCTAGCTGCAGAAAGATGCCCAGCCAAAGTAGCTACTTGTTACAAATGTAACAGAAAGGGCCACTTCAGCTCTCAGTGTTTCGCCTGTTGCAGCCAGCTGGGTGGGCCCCAGCTCCAAACTGATTTTGTGCTCAGCAGTTCCCGAAGAGGTTGACTCAGATTTGGGGAAAATTTCCCAAGTTGATTAGCAATCCCCATAAAGCGTCTCAGGTCACTGACATTCCTGTTTCTCTCCATTTAAAGGCCAGCTGAGACTTCTGAGGGTCGGGATGTATATGTCATTCCCATCTATCATGTGACCTAAGAATCGGATTCTGCACTTGTTGAACAAGCATTTCTGGGCATTCAGTTGACTCCTGCCATTTGGAGTCTCTCCAGGACTGCTTTCAAATAAGAGTCATGCTGTGCTTGGTCAGCTCCGTAAATTAACACGTCATTCATGTGGCACAAGTTACCTTCCAGTCCTTCTAGGATTTTGTTCATCTGGCTCTGAAACAGTTCAGGGGCACTTGAAATCCCAAAGGGTAACTTACTGAAACAATACCTCCTGTAAGGAGTAAGGAAGGTCATGAGTAACCGTGAGTCCTCTAACAGTGGAATCTGCCAAAATTCACTATTGGCGTCAACCTTGCCGAATACAGTTGCTCCAGGGACAACGGTATGAAGTTCATACCAAAAGAGTATGATCTTCATCCCAACTGTAAAGCTAGGATGGTCTGTTGTCAGTATGATAGTTTTCTGTGCTGCAGCTGGTCAGTCGTCATGTGATTGACAACTTAATCATGAAATTGCTTTCATAAAGTTTGGTACGGAGAGTGGTTGGCCCTTTAGCAGGTTCTAGCTGGCTATATTGCACATAATTATTACATGCCTGGAATCACTACTAAACTGTCAACACCGTTCCAAGTTCTGGTGTTGTGGTTACACTTGAAATATTCTTCTTAGGCTTAGGTCTAACTGTAACTGAGATTAACATCAAAAAAAGTACAGAAATAAGACTTAAAAAACATTAAAAATGTAAAAAGATGTAGGGATGGCATGCCAAAAAGTATGCAAACAAGGTAGAGATGATGCATGAAAGCAAAGGTCTACATATTGGCAAAGCCCCATCCCTACATCTTTTTCACACTGTAGTTAGACAGTGCATGGGTAGTCTTTACTAGCAGTTCATGGCTGTAGCCTCATTCTCAGGCCATGCACTTTCTAGCTCCTCCCATATGGCCTGGGAACGAGGCTAATACGAGCGTATAGATATGTGTGCCTTGTAGGTGGCTACCAAGGTTAGTAGTTTTATTGCCAACATACTACTTGTAGTGACAGTGGTACCCTTGTTATATGCCTCTGGTATAACCTAGACAGTGAGCTCGAGTGGGCTGCAGACTGGTCATAGTAATCAGTGTGTAAAACTCAAGCACTCATGCACAGCGTTAATAACTGCATGGATGGGTGCAGATTCAGCTCTCGAGCACGCTGTCTAACTGCAGTGTGAAAAAGATGTAGGGATGGGGCTTTGCCAATATGTAGACCTTTGCTTTCATGCATCATCTCTACCTTGTTTGCATACTTTTTGGCATGCCATCCCTACATCTTTTTACATTTTTAATGTTTTTTAAGTCTTGTAAACTATAAACCAGGTCCACTTTCAGCTGCGCTAAGTGCTCAAAGCAGCTCTGATGCAGAAATCTCTTCTTCATGCAAGGAAAGCATAGACAGAAGTGTGTGAAATAAAATGACGATTATTCGGACGGGATCAGCCAGCAGAGAACGATGTGCGGTTTTTAACATGTCGTGCACCAGAGTTTGCGAACTTCTGTCTACTGTCACGTTGCAGCGCCTTGTCTTTGCGCGCAATTTCATCTCCACGTACAAGCTTCCGAATATTTATCTGGTGTCCTCCTAAGTTTGAGCGCTTATTGTAAATAATGTTGCATGGTTCATACTTTTTTAAACTTGCAAACTAGATGTTTTTACCTGGACATTGCGATAGAAATGGTCATACTCTGGGAAGTATGTGCATGTGGAATGATGAAAAACAATAATATAGAATCGAAACTTACTCGTCTGAGCAACAGCGAAGTCGGTAGCGCATGTTAGAACACACGCCAATACTAGAAGAACCATCAGGGACATCTTTCTGTCTTTGGTCGATAATGTTTCTTGTATACTTGCAACTACAGCTTCGTTGGAGTGAGCCTGAGCAAACCCCACACGAGCAAGTTAAACTGTCGATATTGCTGGGCATATAAGACTTATACATATATGCAATATCGTACGTCGTTCCGTATATCTTTTTAAACGCTTTAATTTAACGCGACAGCCGCATGCCAAATTGCGAACATAAATAAGATCTTCCCAGAAGAAACTATCATCGGCTCCCAGATGAGAAGAACCAGTGCCGTTCCTAGCATAGGGGGGGGGGGGGCAGAGAACTTGAGCTAATTAATTCCGCACGTACTGACCGTGGTTACCGATGGCTGTGTTACTGTTCGCTAGTCTCGCAAGCCAGACCCACCAACTCCAGCGCGGATCGCTTCGAGTATACGTGCCTTGTTGGCTATACTGAAAGTGATCCGCGCTGTGGTTGATTGGTTCTAAGCTAGCTGGACTGTTGAGAGCCTAGTGGTGACTATCAAATCCTAATAATGCGTACTATCACGCGACCAGTCAGCTATGCGTGCATGCGTTGTGCATGCATACCAGTACTATGGTATACGCATACTGGATAATAGACCTATAGACCCTAGCCGATGGAGATGGTTTCCAGTGTTCCAGTAGTTCAGCAAGCAATGATGATTATGATGATGAGCCTCTTCTCAAGAAGCTCTGTGTGCTTCTCTTTATGCCTCAGAATGCACCAGAATGTGCCTCAGAACACCTAAAATGACCAAAATTTCCTGGGGGACCATGCCCCCAGACCCCCCTAGCATGAACGACTGCAGGGCAGCCATGTTCTCTACTTCAGCTAATGACATTGCCCCCCCAGATGGAAAAAGTTATGTACGGCCCTGAGAACCGTTATGAGACAGCCAGTAAGAACAGCCGGAGCGTGTGCACTACTGTACAAGGGCTAATATATTAGCCCTCTATAGAGAAGCCTGGTTACTCACAGAATGCAGAAGATATCAAATGACTGCATGACCAGTTTCATTCATGATCTGGTAACATGTTGGCGATCAGTGCACTAGTTGTACTAACATACTGTACCTGGGGACAGAGGCTATCCGCATATAGCAAAATTATTAAGGGAATTAAAATTTGACCCCCCCCCCCCCCTGATTTTGGGATTGTTAGCATGTTGCCATGATAACACTTGTTTATAAATTTATCTTCTACTTGGTTAATCAATGAGTATGAAGGGTAAAGCAGAATTTAGAGCTAAAAATCTAAATTGGGGTATGCCTTAACCACTGAGCTGATGCAGCTGATTGTAAGTGGAAACACAATGCAGCACTTGACACACAAAATTTTCAAAAACCAGAAACGATGGAAATGAGAACGGAAGAACTCCCCTAAGAACCAAGTCCAAATGTTATCACTGTGAAAAAATAGATTGTTTATCATCTTGCCTCTACATGGCTTCAATTACCACCAATTAGCATCCGCTGGAATACTTAGACCATTGATACATACAGTGTACATGAACAATCAACGAACCACATCTCCCTTATAAAACAGGCCTAGATGTTATGCAAAGTCACCCGCTGCGCAGGACGCGTTTCGGCCAATACCAGGCCTCATCAGCTGCGCTGGGGTGACCGGGAGATGGGGACTGCTATCTCATGCACAGAATGCAGTCAGGTGGCTGGCCTTATTCAAAAGTACATGCAATAGCAAGCCAAGTTTGCTTCACTTCACTCCACATGCGATAGCTATGCTTATTATAGGAGCTGGATTGTGCACCTAACTCTGATTTCCTGTTTCTTGTTCCTAATCTGGCTAGGCTTCCACATTATGGGTATATAGAGGGTTAGCTTTATGACTCATTTATGGCAGGACAAGCTGAATTGTGCACCTGCATTCAAATCACCTTTTCATTCCACTTGGGCTGCGGCTAGCCTCGTAAAAAAAAAAGGGAAAAGGACCATGCATAGGCGTCGCACCCGGGGGGTCAGGGGAGGCCATAGACCCCCCCCCCCCCCCCCCCCCCCCCACACACACACACACACACACACATTTTCAGCCCTCAAAGTAGGCGTGGTCATGTATTTAATAATAATTAGCTAGCTGGCTAGCTAGACGTCGTCGATCGATCGATCGATTATTTTACTGTCTTGCAATTTTTGGACGAAGGGTACTTGGTTTGCGCTTGCTGAGCTTGGGTTTCGCGCGTATGGTTGGTTGTACATAGTACTTATGGACCTCGCGCTAGCGCACAGTATACGCGCTTTTGAGGGGTGTGGCAGGGGGCGTGACCTCAAAAATTTCGCGTGCGCTTCCAATAAACTATAGCCCCCCCACTCTCAATTTGCTTCCGACGCCTATGCCATGCAATTCCTTTTGACCCATTTATGGTCCAGCCCATTAGTTTCATACCCCACACCATTGGATAATGTCATTAACAAAGTATCCTCCCATGACAGTGTCTAATGTTCTGGAAAGGCTAATCATGTTGTTTGCTGCTTAAAATATATAGGAGGCATGCAGTAAGGACTCCACTGTTTCAAGGATGCAGACACCTGCATGCACCTGACGAGACCCAATTATGGCAAAACCTCAGTAGTGCATTTCAGCAATAGTTTGAGTGATCTGGTCAATGATAGTGAAGACTATTCTGGAGAACCCACGAAAGCGATCTCCATCTCTATGCCTTGTGTTTGTTATTAGTGTGCATAAGAGGGTTGTGGAAGACAGTATATGGCGGGTAGTGCTGCATGGGTGTGTGGTGCATGTTGATGTGCATGGAGAAGTCATGTTGTTGTTAGCTGCAACTTAATTGCTACTGAGCATGGCAGATGTGGTCTCACTGGTCTGTCTTGTATGCAGAAGCTGTGGAGCATATGAGCAGTGCTGAGTCTGTATGGCATGTTGGAGTGCGAGGTATGTTGTGAAATTTTGTTGCTGCTGAACATGGCACCTATGTATGTGGAACTGATGCGTAAGCACACGCAATCCCGTGCCCAGCCCACGCGCGCCTCCAGCGAGAAACGGTCCGGAGAACGACTCTACTCGAGTGGCCGTGCCTTTTTCGAGCCGGTTTGGCGTAAAATGTTTTGAACGTTGCTAGGTAAGCACTGCCGCAAAAGTGTGCGCTAGCCCAAGAAATTCGACCTGGTTCACCCATAAATAATAGAGTCATAAGTCATGACTCATGGTTCACTGAATAGACCCTTTCAAAGGCAACTGTACAAAGGTTCAGGTAAGGCAGGAAAAATAGAAAAAGAGATAAAAAACAATAGATGTATATTAATGGAGTTTGAGTGTATTAATTCTATTGAGTGAGGAGACCCTCCGCAGTGGCAAGGGTGATGTCGATCTCACATCTTGGGCGATGGTAGGATGATCGGCTGCCCCTGATGCAGATGATGGCTGATCGTAGAATGGCGAATGAGAGTCGGCACCTTAGCCAGCACATGACGTTGGAGTAGTGTTTCTGTTGTTTCGAACTGATGAGATCTGCCAAGCGTTTGTAGAATGTTGTAGCTTCACAGCCAAGACCTCCAGTTGTGGATAGTCCCACTAGAGGGGTGAAGACACCATGTTCAACTTTGCGCACACGTTCTCCATACTCCCTTTTCTTTGCCTGTTCGTGACCACGGAAGGCGGCCTGGAGACTCTGAGGCTGACGGCGTCTTGGAATTCTCCCTTGTGAAGAAAGAAGCCATAGTCGGAGAGTGGGAGAGCCGTAAGCCAGGATGAGGATCCTTTTCTACTGCAAGGTCTACACAGTGTTTCAGTTGTGGTGTTAGCTGAGCATGAATATCCTTTGCCTGCTGGTCTTGATGCTGTCGGTTCTCGCGATGGATGGAGTTCTTCATACTGCGGGTCAGATCGGGGTCAGCAACTTGATTGATCTCTTGTGTGATGGTCAGACGCTGGGATCCATGGAATGCATTTGTGGAGAGTGTGACAGGGTTTGTAAGGCCCATACCACCAAGCCTCACTGGTAGACCTAGTAGGTCACGTTCCAGTTTCGAACATGGGGGCCTGCCGGTCAGTGCTGGAGTGAAGGTTTCATTTTCGAGTGGAGACAGGAGGTCTTGGACATCTGGGATAGTTCTCAAAAGGTAGGACCGGCAGCTTGAGAGGCCGTGGGTGAATGCAGCGTAGGCGGCATGTGGTTGAGAGGTGGCAACTTTGGATAGCCTTTTGATCTTGTCAGACCAGGTTTGTACCTTGTTGCAAACGTATTCTTCTGTTAAGGTTCTGGAGCCGATGGCTGCACCTAGATGTCGCTTCCCCTGGATGATGATGTGCACGTCTGTATCGGCAAAAAGTTCTTGTGCATTGGTCATGTGCTCTTGCTTAACAACCAGGTAGGTCTTGGAAGCATTGGGGTGGTAACCAAAGGCGGGGTCATATGATGAGAGTTTATTCCACCATGATTTGAGGTTAGAGCAGGTAGAGGCACCTGTGCATCATCGGCAAACCACACTTGTTGGACACAAGGGCAGCTAGATCTCAGCTGATGAATGAGTGGTGTTATTGCCAGGGCGTACATGGCCATTGCTAATGGATCACCTTGCGTTGTTCCTTCGGTGGATGCAATCTCGCCATTCCCTGGAATGATCACCAGACCGTTTCTCCTTGCGAGAGGGGACGAGACTTGGGTAAGCAGTCCTGAGTGCCTTGTTGGTGTGTAGTTATGGATTTATTTAGTGGGTGTAAATAGTCTAATTGGATGTAGAGAGTTTTGTGGTGTGGATAGTTAGCAAAATGGCACAAAATATAGGGATGCAGGGCCGTAGCCGCCGGTCCAGTTAGTCCGGTTGCAACAGATTCCCCTATAGTAACCTGACCACTTCAAACCTGATGGCTATGGCCCTGGGATGCTGTGAAAGTATTGTGTTGTCATTCCGATCTAGTTTGTTTGGTTTTTGAGGGTTCCAGAATGTAACGATAGCGTAGTTTCTAACCACTGTGCATGCATGTACTGCAATAAGGAGTGTGTTGAAACCATGCACAAACGAACATGTGTTAATTGATTGTCCCAAAACTCAACATGAGGTACACACATCCCCTCTAATATATGCTTGTATTGTTCTGATGTGTGTTTTCTGCTGTTGGGTTAAAACAGCACGATGATTGCTGTGTGCAGGAGCTTATATTTGTGGCGCTCATAAGCTCCTGCTGTGTGTTAAAATATATTCATGTGTTCTTTCAATGAAGTTTAACACTAGTTGAACTCTGCAATTAAAACCGGTGTCACAGGATATTTTGTATCCCCTGAAATATTGTATCCCCATGCAAAATATCCCTAGGATATTTGGTATCCCCCTCACACTCAGTATGTTATGTACTCCCATGCAAAATGTCCGAGTATATTTTGAACACACACACACACACACACAAAATATCCTATAGCCTATCTTGTACCTCCTCCTATCTATTGTATTATGCATGTTATGATTCAGTTATGATATGATATGTCCAACAAGTTTAAGTATTAATGGAAGATTTCATCGACAACTTGGGAATTCTTCGACATCCTTCGAAGAACACTCTTGTCAGCCTTTGATGCACCCTGTGGGTAGCACCCCTTAGTGAGATACTCGTAGACATTTTTCGCTTCTTTCTCTTCTGCATCCTTGCAATCCTGAGTGCCAGTGTCCGTTGACTCGGGTTCTGAGTCAGTGGTATAGGTAACTGCTTCATGATACTTAGCTGAATTTGAGTTTATCGGGCAACACAACTCCTTAAATGCAGATGGCATCCTTCCAGAAATTTCTACAGAAGGTGTCAAGACCCAAAAATTGTACAGCAAGCTCACTTGCATTGGCTAGCTTAATGTTTGTTCAATTTGTTCGTACTGTAATCGGATACAAAATTTCCTAGGGGGTACCGTATATCCTAAGGATGTTTCGTGTGGGGGTACAAGAAATCCTAGGATGTATATTATGTATGGGGATACAAAAGAACGGGGATGCCAATATCCTATGACACCGGTATTGTGCTAAGTCATCTGCTACACCATGAATAGTCACTAAACAGTATTCGGGAGGACAAGCACAAGTCTGCTTAAACTGCTGTCATACCACCCCAACACTTGTATTGTTCCTTCCCGAAGAACAGATATTAAACATCATGAACAAAGGACCTGGAATGCTGCTGAAGAACAGAACCGGCTCTTTTTTAGTACTGTAGAAATGTGCTAGTTTTATTTTAGATTTTTTCCCATGAGCTTTTTTTTCCCACCAAAAGGGTTTTTGCTCTGGGTTTTTTTCCCTAAGATGATTTATGTAGAGCTGGCATGAATCTACATCAAATCTTTATCTTGGCTCCTGGCATGTTATGCTTTACGATTGTGTATATGTACATAGCAGGTCTTGCCATTTGACTTTTTTAAAAACCACTTTAAGTTAAACCCTCTGTAAATACTGCATGCAGGAGGATGCTTGACTTGACAAGTTATGTCACGGACCAATGACATAACATTGTTCATTTTAGATTTGTTATCAGCTTGCGGGACTGCATGCGCTCTTGTGTGTGTATGGATGCTTGGACCGACCACTTACTGTAAACTGTGAATGTCGTAGGGGCTACTGCAGACTTTGTACCATGGTAAACAAAAAGCAGCCAATAACATTTGTTTATTTGAGTGTGATACATCTCATATCGCACTGGTTGTAGGTTGATATGATTTCTTGTACCATGGCTGTAACTGTTGGACCAATCAGATTGATTTATTGGAGGTTTCTAAATTTCATGGACACCTCCTAGGAGGTTTCTAAATATTTAGACACTCTTCTCTGAGGGCACTGTCTTCAAAGCATTTACATTTACAGTCAATAAATATACAGTAAGCAAATATAAGTATACAGTAAGCTAAGATTGTATACAGAAGTAAGCAACAAACAACTGGGATGTTTACACCGTTGTTGCACTGGGAAAAGCACAATTCTGCCTCAGTGGTGATCGTACTGCATTCTGGAAGTTCCTCTGCATGCATGCTAGCTCACGGTTAGTCTCGTGCCCAGGGGTCTGGCCACAAGACTAGCTCACGGTTTGAGTGTGAAGCTTTTATAGCTCATGCCTGTGTTACGATAGTACGTAGCTGATCCAACTGGACAGATAGCTGCATGTCAGCATGACGTTAAGACAGAGGTATGAGTAACACTAGCATGCTTGTGTTTACATATATGCTTCATGACCCTCTTCCACATTCAACATTGAAATATTTGTGATGTAATAATGATTTACATGCTGCAGACATCTGCACTTGTGATACCCACACTTCCCCACTGAGCAAGATTTTCATCCACAGCATCCTGAGTTCAGGGGAGATTCAGAACCATGTGCAATCAGGGAACCTCTACATGCTGGGCCGGTTTGCACAGGACTCAGCTCCAGGCTGGAGGATTGCTACTGCCTGATCTTTTAGAGTTCTATCAATAGCTTCACATATTCCTTGGTAAGCCTGCACAAATTAACAGCTACTGTGGGAGCTGTTAGATTATACACTGCATACATATACAAAAGTATCTTCCACTCCTACCACACACATACCAGCACACCTTGTGACAAAGGAACGCGCAGCAACCCTTCCAAATGGAGGTGTGATGAAGCTGGTAGTAGTGAAAAGGAAGGGGAGCACCTCCAGGCATTGTACAGCAGGTCAAAGGATTCACATTGAATATGAAGTTGAGTTCTGGTTTTGCATGTGTATGCATCCACACATGTACAGATGGTTAGGGGTGCCACTGGTGCAAAGCCACGTGCAGCACTGCAGCAGGGCAACAAGATTTATACCATTGATGATGACATTCCACTTCTGCACTTCCTCTCTGGTAAGACACATCTAGCATGATGTTCTCAGTAAGAGGAATCATACCTGGCTAATCATACTAAATGATGCTAAATGACAGGGCTCTCATAGTGGTGCTAATGTTAACAATACCAACCTCTCTGGTACTAATGGAAGGATTTATCATCCTCAGTTGAAGCAGATGAAGAGGAGGGAAATGACTGTCTTTACAGTGTAGCAGCAGATATCATAACAGCTCACAATGCCTTCATTGAGAGAGTCTACTCCTCTGTTCAAGCACAACAGCTGTCTCCCCTGGCCCGCTTCCTCCCAGATGAGCCAGAAAAGGTGTACCCCTCTGAAGTCAATGACTAAAGCTGCATTATTTGACAATCTAAAAGCTATGCCATTCTTTTATTGAAATAGATAGCTTATGATTATGATTATATAAGAAACTATATTATTATTGTAGTCACCCCTAAATTAGTTTCATTGGGTACAATCTCTCCCTACAGCCTCCATGGCATCAATGACTTTCTGCAGCTTGTTCGCAGCCCCTATAAGCTTTCTTTTGCCAGTGATACTCTCATGGAGCCAACGGAGGACATTGTGACCTGCTTCTTTGCAGGGAAGCCACTGATCTGTACTGACCTCTTGCGCACACCGTTTAAGTTCCGGTAAGTTCCTAGTTCATGATAACTGAGTGAGTGAGATACATGTGTGTGTGTGTGTGTGTGTGTGTGTGTGTGTGTGTGTGTGTGTGTGTGTGTGTGTGTGTGTGTGTGTGTGTGTGTGTGTGTGTGTGTGTGTGTGTGTGTGTGTGTGTGTGCTGAAAACCCAACTGTCTAGCCAGGACCTGCTGTCAATTCAGCAAATTCTACACAAGTGGACAGGTAGGAAAAATAGTGCAAGGTTGGAAAGGGAAATGTTGATGCATAGGATCTCAAAAGCTATCAACTGCTCTGAGTATATAGACTCTCTTACCTTTCCCAAACACTCCACCAATGAGTAGGTAACCTTTGTGACCTGCTTGAGGAGATCAAAAAGATGACTGGGGTACTCAAACATGCAGAGGCTCAAATTACACAAACAGCCAATGTGTCTGTCTGTACAAGTAGCTAAGTGTCAATGCAACATGCTAGCTGACATGATTGCCAATTATGGTCACACTCATTGGTGGGATAGAATGTATTGTGGGAATAAGGCAAGTTTGTAGCAGAAACTAAGGAGCCAGTAGCTATCTCTACTACCTAATGTATGGCACCTTAGTGTACTGTAACTGTTTCTAATACTTTTTGAGCATAGGCTATCACCTCCATAGAGTGCAATACAGTTCTGTCCCACTAAGGGGGATGGCCAAAAGCATTCATTAAGTTATTGCTATGAATAGCATCAAAAAGCTACAATACCTTCAGGAGAACCACTTTCTTGTGGCGAAAGATCACCTCCCAAGCTACATTCCTTCCTCCATCCTTATCCAGCACTATGTCTACTTCAGAATAGCACTCAAATAGTATGTAGCTAACAAGCCTGTGACAGGCTTTGGGTTTTCACTGGGGTTCATCAACTAAGAATTAAATCAAGTATCTTTTCTCTCCATCAGGTTGGCACATACAATGCAGCAACAAGTAGAAGCAAATGTAGGAGATATGAAGCAGTGGAGTGAGGTTGTGGAAGACCTCTGGGACAACCTGCATCACCTTCGAGAGGTCTACAGTGATGGAGCTTTTGTATATGACCCACACACTAGGCGGTATGGGTTCCAGGAGGGCTTAGAGTATGACAGTGAAGAGGACCTGATAGCTAAGCTCTAGAATGAAAGGGAGGAGCAGACTGCCAAAATGGATGAAGAGGAGTCCTTTGTTTCCATCTTAGAAGATCAGCAACCATCATCGGGTATGTACAGAGAAGAGGTTGAGCTTTCCAGTGCAAATATCTGTGTGCTAATCAAGGTAGCCTCATTCTCAAGCCCCTCCCCAGCTTTGTTACATTATGCAACAAAGCTGGGGAGGAGCCTGGGAATGACTACTATTGTGTAACAGCTAGGTGTAGGTTGGCAGCAGAAACTCTTAGTCTCGTGCCCAGATCCCACCCAGCTCATGCAAGGAGAGGGGGTCTGGTGTCACAAGTCCAAATCCGTGGGCTAGCTCCAGAAGTGTGGAGCGACCAATGAAATTGTAGAGTGGTGTTGGGGAATAATGTGGAAGCGAGAGCAAGTACTTCAATCATACCGCTCAAAGTGATGTTATGAAAGTAAGGATTCACCCTCAGAATCAGCAAGTCACCCTGACAGGAGTTTACTTAATCTTCCATAAATAGCAAGACATATCTTCACCTAACTTACTTAAAAACCAGAAATTGTGCTAAGGCCTCAATGAGCTGTGAATGTTGATTTAGGTAGGACCTATGCTTCCTGGTATAATCAATACTTTAGTGCACATTGATACACCAACAATAGTGTGGTGTGCACAAAATTAGATGTCAATTGAGTCCATATTTTAACTCACTGTGGGTTTACTGACCAGGACTCACCACAACTGTGAAATGCTCCTCTTGCCCCTTAGAGAAGAGTGCACAAGAGTACACGCCTGAACATGTGGGTCGGTTTCTGGAGGGCATTGGTTTGGGTCACCATGTGGCTACCTTCATTGAACAAGATGTCAGTGGGGGGATGTTGCTGGAGCCAGACCAGGAAATGATGTTGGAGGAACTGGGAGTCACTAGCCCCACTGAGACAAGGTCCGAGAGACTCAAGATCAAGGTGGGTAGTAGGAGAACATCCATGCAATTATTTCCATAGTCAATGAGGACTGTTAACTTGTGTATAACCAGGTGCTGTTCTGGCACAGCCTACGGGGTGGTGTTGTGCGGTATCCCATACAGACGGTGCTCACCTTCTTGCAGCAGAACAAGCTGAACAAGTACCATGATACCTTTCAGCAGTGGGCCATAGATGGGGACCTTCTGTTGGAGGCTGATGACAGTGTGCTGAAAGAGTTGGGTGTGAGCTCTGCATTGGATCGCAACAGAATCAAGGCCAATTACAAAACATTTATTGATTCTAGGCCACAATGAATAGTGAGGACGTAGTAGTTTTTGAGAAATTGAAAAAATTTTAGTATGTAGAAGTTGTAATTAATTTTTGGAACAATTTTTTGTCTGCTACACTAGTATTTGGAATGGAAATCTAAAACTTGTATTACATTGTATGGCTGAACAGTGGTTGACAGTTTGGGATAAAGAGATAAGGGAGAGAGGGAGGTGAGTGGAAGGTGAGGGAGTGGGGAGGAAGAGGGTGGAAGGTGAGAGGGAGAGAAGGGGAAGTAGGAAGGAAGGGAGAATATGGGAGGAAGCCAAGCAACATGATGGAGAAGAGGAGAGAGAGAGAGTGAGGGAAGAGAAAGAGGGAGAAGGGAAAGAGAGGGAAGGAAGGAAATAAGAAATGAGTAGCAAGTAAAATCATTGAGTACTGTCAGTAATTTACTGGCTTATACTGCGGTTCATGCACTTTACCACTAGTTTTCTAAAGAACCGTTTATTTACGCCTTGCAATATAAACAGTTCTTTAAGCTAGACATAGATGGGTTACTTCTGGTCATCACAGTTTCATGTTTGTGACACATCAGTTATAAATACATTTCTTGAAATGCCAAGGAGCCTCTTTTTTTTTTGAAGTAACCCAAGCGTATAGTAGTAGTCAGCATTGGAGATTGTGTTAGATCATATGCCAATGAGGACAGCAAATTGAGTGTCAATAACAAATTAAAACAATACTATTGATTGTTAGTTGATCATACTCAAATAAGATAGGTATCGTGATTGCACATACTTTGTAACTATATCACACATATATGCAGTAGTTACACCAAAACAATTACTACAGTGCGACACACACGAAAGTGTTTTACAACAGCAGTGTAAACCCATTCTGGTTCTAAACCTTTCAAAAAGTTATCTTAGATCGACAGGGTATCCACAGCTTGGTGTCAAGTGGATGTCATGTTTGATTGTAAGTCTTGAATAAGCTCAGACAGTTGTTGGCGGAATCGAGCCAGTACTTCACTCTGCTCTTGATGGGAAGGACAACCCTGGGCTTCCACAACAGGAGAAACAGTTAGTGGTAAATTCCTGCTTTGAGCTTAAGAAAAAGATTGTAAAACATGATAATTACTAATGGATGAAAGGCAACAAACAGGCCATGATTCATGTATGTATTTTGTTTCCTGGTTTGATTCTAGGTTTATAGCAGAACTGTAGCTTGTTAAACATTGCAGGCTCCTATAGTGCAACCAATGTTCCTGAATGAAACAGTTTTATTGGCCTTGTTCCCAGGCTCTGCCTAGCAATATGAAAAGTAGTTTTTTGTTTTGTGCATGGGAGAGAGCCTGGGATTGAGTCTACAATTTTTAAGTTATTGTACGCAGTAAAATTTGTTTTCTGCACCTGATTCTGTTGGTGTAGGTGTTGGTGTGGTGATGATAGTAACAGATCTCTGTAGGTCATTCAATCCTGTATGTTGAGCAGATTGTGGTTGATTGACGGTCAGTATATTGTACTGAGCTGTTTCTCTCAAGCTAGGTGCTGCATCTGTTATTCTGAAGAAAATATTCCAAGTACCATTGGTTGCCATTTCATTGGACATCTGAGCTCTCCCGCTCAATGTATGCTCTGTTCCATTACCTAACCAGAAACGAGGATTGATATTTGTACCATTTATTTCCAGAATCTTTTGACTGCTTCCTTGCTGCAGGACTAGCTGTATCAGTGCACTGTTCATGGGTGCAGCAAAACCATCATTTCTTAGAGTGATTTGAAAGTTCATCTCATCACCCCTAGCAACTTGGTCTGGGAACCGACTGGAGACAAGTACTAACCTGTAGCCAAGCCTCTGTGCAACTGTATCATAACAACTTTCATTCCTCCATTGCTGAAGTATATCAGGATGGTAGAGATTATTGAGGTAGGTGAAATGAAAGAAAGCAAGCTCATCCACTGCAATAGGACAGGCATTTCTACCACTGCTAGGGTTACACGTCTCACCACCAAAGATTGAATACTCTGATTGCTCATTCATGCGAGGTCTGTCCACTGCAGGGTTTGTCCAAGTGCCAAAGTCATTCTCACTAGCTAAGAAGCAGTCGTCATGTAGTCCAGTACGTGCATTACTAGCAATGCTGTCATTTCCACAACTGTATGCATCAGTCATGGATACAGGCATGCTTGTGCCTGTTAGTCTCTCTTTAAATGTCCACGTACGCACCTGTACCATAATACACTCAGGAACACTGTTCAGTAATGCATTGTAGATGTCTTGCCTGTCCTGCTGCTGTTGAGGAGATATGTTGCCTTGATCACCAAAGTGATCAGTGTAGTAGCCCTCACCCCATGTACCAATGAACCCGTGCTGGACTGCAAGGATCACATCAGAATGCTCATTAAGTACTGGAGCTAGTTGAGTGAGGTGTTGAAGGACAATCACCTTTGGAGCATCATTGCGAGGATTAGTCAGCGTTGTTGTGTATGAGAATCTTATTACCAGCTTAAAAAATGCTCGTCTAGCTACACTGAAATCATTTGATATCTTCTGCAGGGTTGTGTTATCTATCAGCTGAGATCTGAAGGAGTTGAGCACAAAGTGTCTGAAAATTATTGAGTACTGGTCGTTTTCTCTCAGACTTAGTACCCTGTCATATTCTAGAGGAGTATAGCTGCTGGTCATTGTGCCAAAATGATAATACCAGCCACGAGCTGGGTTGATGAACTCTGTAACATTGTCTGCAAGAAAAGTAACATGAACTCACAGTTTTGCATTAATGTAAGAAACCTGCATGCTCTTCTCCTTAGACTATTGTTTAGATTTCTCATTTGCATTGCACAATAGTAAAGTATAATATACTGATTTCCTGATCTGTGGTAGTGTACTTACAGCTTTGTGGGCTTATGAATATGGCAGTTAGCTGTTTTAAAATTGAAACTTTATCTATTTCACTGTACTGTTTGTCACTAGGTGACACTTAAGCTCAGATGTTAAAATGTACAGCATCTACCAAGTTGTTTAATCCAGCTGAATTCCTAACAGCTGGAATACTGGAGTCAACTTCCATGTATGGTTATGTGTATCTGATACTGGAAATTACAGATCAATTTCCATCATCTCTATCTGTGTAAACTGTTGGAGAAGCACATACGGCCTCATGCACATATGAAACGTTAATCCAACCATCAAGACCCAAAATGGGGTTTTTAATTGACGGTTAGAGGTTTGTTATCAGTAACTCAGGATGGCTCTCTGCCCATGAATTGGCCAGTAGTATGTCTTCTTTGACTATCGCAAAGCCTTTGATACTGGTGTATACCGGAGAAAGAACTTCTTGGCTTTATTGATAGCATACTGCGCTGGATCAATGGTTATCTAACCAATCATTTTCAATCTTACTGCCAGTACCTAAAATATGGGGGTATCACTGCCCAAATGGGCAGCGATAAATTTTAATTGGGCAGTGATAAAAACAGGCTTGACATTTGACACTGCATGGCAGCACTGCAAATTTCAACAATAATAGTATACATACTTGGGTGATTCAAGATCCCAAAATTTCCCAGGAGGTGCATCTCTCCAGTCGGCCACCCCCCTGAATTTGATGGACTTTAGGACATATACCATCAGTGTGTTTGTAATAAATGCTGTTTCAAATTTCAACCATAATAGTACACATAATATCCATAGGGTATTTCAGCTATTTTCAGTGAAATAGAACACCGATCAGATTGCTCAAATGGCATCTGAGCAAACGTTTTAATACGGATTTAATTGGTCAGTGTGCACAGAGGCACACTAAAATTATTTACTTGTAGATTATAGCACAGTTTATGGTATACAAGTTAGTTTTTAGTATACTAATAGTATTGTAACAGGACATTTTACTGTGGAATTTGGGGATTCATGTCACTCTGAATGGGCAGTGATAAATTTCTCAAATTTTAGGCACTGCTTGCTGCAGTTGATTGTGAATCCTCTCAGCCTGGCCTAGTTAAATCATATTATATATGATCTTCCCTATCATTATCACTTTTTTGAAGGCCATTCTCTGGATCAGGGAGAATACTTTAAGCATCTTAGTGTTCTCCTATAACATGAGGTGAACATGCTCAATCAATCTGCAAGGGGACAGTCTACTTCAAGGGGAGACACTTTACTTTGAAGAAAAGTGTTTGGGGTGGACAACTCACGTCGAGCTAACTTACCCCCCCCCCCCCCCCCCCCCCCCCGGTCATTTTATTCAGGGGGGCGACAGGACAGGACAAGGGACTTACACGTCTCTTACTGGAAAGGAACACTTGTTTTATGTAGGACACTATCTATACCCTGGCATAGCTTATGTACTAACATTACAGCACCTTCGTTGTAGGTAATCTGTCTGCATACTGAAAGTGCACAACCGCCATCGCTTGAAACTTCAGCTCTAACGTTGATATATGGACTGCAGAACACAACTAGGACTGGTAGCCATTGCATGGCAACGCTATCAGTGACTGTCTTCATCAGGATACTTTCGTTTCAGGCCAATGTAGAGCAATCATCAGCCAATACGAGTGGCGGCGAGCCCAAAGGCAAATAGATTCTCTTAATTAACATCCTCTCAAGTTTTAAGGCAGAGCTGAGTGCATTCCAGAGGAGAAATAAATCTCTGCTGCTAATACACAGTGTGAACCTGAGACTTTAGTCCACGTACAGTTCAGCGTTTGGGAGTGGGGCCCTGTGGGGGAGGGTAATTACTAGTCACGCGTATGCGTACGTGGCCACACTCCGCAACGAGGTGTGGCGCGAGCTACAAATACTTTAACATGATACTAGTAATGCGTGAACTATTAGGACTTCTAAAAAGATAATAATTATGATAGATATAGCATATAAGACAAAGCTACAAAGGTAAGTCACAGAAAAGTATAAAAATCTATCTGTAGGTCTTGGGCACACTCTCTGAAAATACTAATTAACAACACACAAACTCCACAACTGTTAAAGAAAAAGAGATTGCCCGTTCTACTTAAAGTAAAAGGAGGTCATCAATGGACTTGGAGCGTCCAAGGTCATCAGCATTCTTTTCCCCTTTCATCATCTCCATGATATCATCTTCCATGTTTGTTCGATTCATGTGGTCCCCAATGGCTAAGAGATGTGGGTTGGAGCGGCCCTCGGCAAGCCTAGAAGAAGGAGGTAACATTACACAAGAGGAATGTACAACAGTGTGGGGGTGAGCATGAGTGAGGTTACAAAGTACATTTATTCTGGGATGTGACAACATGCAGGTGTTGCGCTAGTCTTGTTCTCAGACACTTAGGCAAAGCTGCGTTGTAAAGGAACACTTTTCTTTATCAACCGTCATTATTCTAATAGAACGGTAGATCCAATCTAGCGGAAGAAATTCAATTCTAGTGACTTTTGTTAATCCAATTATGCAGAAGGTAGCTGCACTAATCATTTCGAGTGAATCTAATTTAGCTGAAGAGCCCGTAGCAGTAGACACCATGAAGCATTCTTAGCAAACAAAGCTACTTTCACGTTTGCCATCACTTACTGGATGCAAGAATGGAGGCTATAGTTCAGCAGAACACTAATTGAACCACTAACTGAACCACTAACTGAACCACTAACTGAACCACTGAAATATTTTGTTGAATGAAACCTTGTGTTGTGCAACTTACACCTGAAAATGAATTGCAAACTACTACTTATTACTCATAATGTCCAAAGTGCCGTTTATACCTGGTAAACTCCATGTCAAAATTGTCCTCAAGTTGTAGATAATCCTGTAATGAGAGAAGTCACGTAGTAAAATATTAGATACCTAAAATTCCATACCAATGTCACCCATGTTGTTTTAGCAACATGTACAAGTTGTACACAACAATATTGGTGTTCTAAATATGTGTCCTTCTCTAGTCCCATTTTTTAACACCAGCAGCTATAGCTTACTACTCAGAACAGTTAAGGCAGCCTATGTACATATAAATCATACACCCATCAACTTAATCGTTCTGAGTACTTGAAGTATATTTACTACGTTTATGAAGTACACTATGCTATGCTATGTTCATTACAGTCTGCATTCATGGATATATCCATACGTGTTCACAATTGGTAGCTAACCCCCCTCCATTTCACACACATACTCATGCATGCACATGCACACACACACACACACACACACACACACACATACACACACACATACACACACACACACACACACACACACACACACATACACACACACACACAGACATAGACATACATACATATTATACGCTAGCTTGCTTACAAGGCTGATGGCTTTTGGGATGGTGGACTTCACTCTCAGCAGGTCTGAACTGTGTAGTTGGGAGTCATCTGCTGCGGCAAAAGGGTTGGTTGGCTCCTGCAGCGAGCAAGTTACATGAGCACAAATCATTTCATGCAGGTGTCTGTGATTCAAGCTAGGATGGACAAAATATGTAATAGCTATGGTAATGCAAGGGGGCTTTCTCACCCCAGTATTGGCCATTTGTAGGACCTACTAACCTTCACAGGTGGCAAGGATACTAGACTAAACACTCAGGTACAAGCTGAACAGCAACACAATGCATGCCAACCCGTGGTGAACTTTTGTAGTTGCACTAGGACGCTTGTCAGGGCTGTTTTTGCTGCTGCCTATGCTCTCCAACATCTCTACAACTTCTGAAACACCTTAGTTTGATAATTCTAGTAAAGCTCAGTTACAGTATGCATTTGAAAATGATCAGCTGCATTCCCCCAGTGTTTCCCATAGCAACCATGTATGGTGCGATTCAAATTGACCAATCATATCAGTATTACACTTTTTCACACTTTACCTTGAATAGGGTAATATTGGTCAATAAGTGTGGTATTTCAAAATAATATCGAACCCTTTTTGATATAGGCATTTTATATAGTCATTACCTCTAACAGTGATAGCATTAAGAGTGTGGTCAACAGGCTAGTGTCCTGTACTAGTATTCCTCCCCAGCAAGAGAGATATGAACAACATTGTTATGTGTTGTCTATAGAACTGATTATTCACAGTAATGTGGCTGTGGGTGTACGACTGGACAATATTCTTGTCACCTGTTGTGTGGAGCTTGTTGGGCTGGCAGGAGTAACACCAACAGACATGCCTGAGATACCCTCAGCTGCAATATCGATGGAAACTGGTGGTGGTTGTAATGGCTGGGGAGATGGCTGTAATGGCTGGGGAGATGGCTGTAATGGCTGGGGAGGTGGTTGTAATGGCTGGGGAGAAGGCTGTAATGGCTGGGGAGGTGGCTCCGATGGCTGGGGGGATGACTGCTTCTGTTGGGGTTGTAGTGGTGGCTGGGGAGAACTTAGCAGGTCACCTGGAGTTTTTGAGTTGTACATGTGTGTTTCATGTGTGCATGTTAATTGGTATTTTGCATCCATTCACCCGATTGCACACACACAGGTGCACATACACACACAATGCACACACCTACTCCAACATCGACCTCATCAATTCCTCCACTCGTCTGAAGTGTCTGTCCATTGGTCACCTTTCCTGCCACTGCCCCCACACCGTTGGACTGGTCTACAGAATCCTTCTTCTTCTTCTTCTGAGACTGCAACAAGCACACAGAGGTGCAACGTTAAGTGTGTGCAAGAAAGAAACCTCTCTTGATGTGCTTGTTTGACAACTAAGTTCTTGGTGAGCCCAGCAAACACTGACAGAGAGTCTTTCATGGAATAGTAAGGCTTTGAAAGCTGTTTCCCTCCACCTACTACTTTCATGTAATACCGTATAGCGGGTATTTTTCATGGGGCAAAATTTTCACAGAACCACGATCTATTGTAATACAGGAAATTTTTGCAGGTTCAATTTTCGCGGAAGCAAATTTTCGAAATTCACCAAGCGCGAAGCTAGCTATAGTTTATACCAGAGATGGTCGCAACGGAGATCCTTGTCAAGTTATGCAGTATTATGGTTATGGATGTACTCGTTAGCGGCATTCAGACTAGTATCGCTAGCGGAAGTGGGCTGGCTCGCGCAAGACTAGGCACAAACAGCAGCAGGCTAAACCAAGAAAGAGAGTGGGCCCTTGGGGGTTGGTAACTGTTTTTGCGGGATGGCTATTGTAGCAGTGACGTGTTTCATGGACAGAACTGTCCGTAGAACTACACCCACGTGGATACGAGTCATAAATTTTCGTGGGTGAATTTTTCGTGGATCCCACTCGACCGTGAAAAACGCGAAAATTACACCCCAGCGAAAAGTACCTGCTATAAGGTAAGACAAACCCAATGTCAATCATTGCTTGGAGCCTAATTAGAATGCTACCACTACTTTCTATTTATAATGTTTTACCTGCCACTTCTCATAGGCGATGTTGAATGCCTGGGCCACTGTCAAGGTGATGGCTTCAGCCTACAGAAGAAGACAAATCTAATTATGCCATGAGGCTATTGACACTGACCCACTGATGTCAACACCTGCCACAAGCTAGCTATTGACACTGACCGCCAATGTCAACACCTGCCACAAGCTAGCTATTGATACTGACCGCCGATGTCAACACCTGCCACAAGCTAGCTATTGACACTGCTCAAAACTGCCCTAAAATTAATGACTGTAAGTGAAGCATAAAGCAAATGACAATCTCTGCATGAATGCTACAAAAGGCTAACTAAAATGCTTCATGTTGTACCAGTTGTTCTCCTCACCTTGGACTTCTTGCTGCAGAGGAAGGCGTGGCACTCCAGCCCCTTGGTCTCATGGTTACGAGCAATGTAGCAGAACACTTTGTCATAGTACGGATCCACAGTGCAGTAGGACACCCTTGGAAGGAAGGAGAAAGATAGTTCTAGTGTAGGTTGTACTGCATTTCCGATACAGCGTTTTCCAAGTTCTTGCAACTTGTGGTGGCAAGAGCGAGAACTGCGCCATCCAATCAAACTGCAGAATTTTGAATTCTGTGCTACGGTTGATGCTTTGCAACCAGAAGTTGCAAGAACTTGGAAAACGCTGTAAAGTTTACATAAAAACTCATGTTTTTGGGATGAGCCTGCACCATGTGTAATCTATGGTTTGTTCATAAGTATATTATGTTCATAGTTGTTTACATACTGGGTTTGTACATGGCCACGTGCAACCAGTTGTTGGCTTATGTGCAAGTATTTGCTGCTTTCAAAAAGCATTGGTACATGTATGCTCTAAAAGGAGAGGATAGCAGAGACGCCTGACCAATGGGAGCAATACTTGGCGTGACAAAGGAAAAGCCAGAAGACCCAACAACAGGCAGAGAAAGAGAAGGTTGGAGCATAACTGGAGAGGCATTTAGCTCAGCATGAAACCACACAAACGGGGTGAGTGGGGCTGAAGAAAACGATGTCTGTGCCATCCACTCCAAGATTGTGAGTGTGATAAATTTGCATTGTGAATGGTAGACAATGATACCCTTCTACCTTATCACCTTGATTTACCCACTGCTGAGTGCATAGACACTCATTTCCCTTGCACTCCTATCAACTCATTCATGCTATCTGCACACTTGCTCAGGGTTACTCTTGCATTTCCCTAGTTCTAATGTATACACAGTATGGATCAAATTATCTTTGTGCCATTAACCTTTGACCATTAAAGTTTTAAGAGTTCACTTATTCATGAGAACACCCTTACACAGCAGACATAACTTCTCACCCCTAACATCTGGGCAGGATGCAGGTCTGATGCAAATTTCCTTGCTATTCAAAAAGCTACATACAATAGCTTCCTTGTTGAGAGGAAAACTGAACTGTCCAGGTATCAACTGACTTGTTAGCAGTGTGAAGACAGGTTTGATGTTATGAGGCAAAGTCAGAGGAAAGTCAAAGGTCGGCAGTCACCATGAATCAAACCGAGGGTTCCTGGCCTGAGCTGCCTGTGCTCCACCACTGAGCTATGACCACCAGACAATCACCAACTATCACAACCTTTATATCTCCTGCACAGCACCTGCTGGACTTTCATTTTTCTCTATTTTAATCTCAAACTGCCTTGATTTAAGCTGGTGTGTAAGTGTTTGCTCCTGTGCACTAAGCTGCTACAAACCAGGTAGTGCGTATACAGTACCAACCAAGGCTCCATGAATCAAGGCTCCATGAACGACAGTGCTAGCTATTAGTGGTGCTTGCAGCCAGCAGTTGAATCTAGTGTATAGTGATCACAAGCCATGGATGATACAACAGAAGCAGTGTTTCAGACATAAACCCTCCACACCTCAACCACTTCCACCCAGCTGCTTAGAAACGGCAACCGAGGTTCTCTGAGATGTTCAAAGCAACTTGCAGTACAGCTACAGGCTATACCTAAAGCACAGTGGTACTAACTTTATGTAGCCTCCCTTCCAGGGCTTCCCCGCCTCCAGTTTTTGATTACTTACAAATCACCATTATTGCATACTGCAAGCAATCAAGAACTGGAGGTGAGAAGGCCTGGGAACGAGGCTAGCTTTATGCCTAGGCCTTCAACCTGTCACAATACCACAAGGAAGTTATGAAGTTAACCCTTTGTTTGCTGTTTATGTCAATCATCTGACTTTGACCACACAAGGTTATTTGGTCCTCTGGGAGCCAAACGTTAAACAGTATGATGAAGTCGTGTGCACTCAAAGATTGTTTGCTCATGAATATCCTCAAACATAACCAGACAATCTTTGGTGCAGCACACTTTGAAGATAGCATTAGCAAAAACTGTGGAGTAGGGGGGAAGTGTACTGGTTAATTAGGCATGAGGTGCTGTGCATATGGCGACTGTGTGGCTAGCTATACAAAGGCCTTGGTCGGCACAGGGTGCCATTTCTCTCTTCCTTTGTGCAAAACAGGCTTAGAAACACTCCTATTCCCTTGTAGGGGCTCGATTTTTGTCACTCTAGGCACTTTTCAGTCTGGGTGAACGTTTGTTGGTCAAAAACCCTGACTAGCTCGCTGTAAAGTGAGTGTGGATTGGGTCACACATTTTCACAGACTGACTATAAGATACATTGCAAGGTTATCTACTCTGTGAAATGCTTAACAGTTAAAGGTGCTTTGTAACAGTTTACACGCACTTATGAACACGAGAGGTAGCTACACAATGCACATGCACTTGTTTACATTATATTGTAGGCCATATATGAATACAATCACTCAATCATTCACCTCAACATGCACAATGCCCATAACTGTGTATGAGCTGATTCAGGAATTTACTTACGCCATAAAAAATGACCACTTAAAACACATTCCAAATACAGCATTCTTGTAGTATTGATGTTCAGTCTGCTTGAATCTGACCTTTGACAATTTTAACTGTACCTAGCCTTGTACCCAGGCTCTTGGTGGGCGGGGAGTTTTTTCTCACACTTGGGGTGCAGTTACCACACACTAAGTGTTAAAGTGTGGCTAAATTGACGTCAAAGACTAAATTTGAGAAGCACAGCCTCAAGCGATATCCATATCTGAAGTAAGAAACTTCATGTTATACTTCATCTTTATTATTTATTACTTAAGTCATGAAAATAATCCTACCTGTACAGTGGAAGCTCATCAAGTTTCATCTGGAAGGAAAGAAATGCAATTCTGTGTGAAAATGTAGTTACAATGTGTGGAGAGTGTCTGCCTGCTAAAGTACAACAATTATGACAAAGGAGTGCTAGTACACTGCAGAGGTGTTGGAAGCATTTTCAAAGTGGTGAGGCCATGGCAGTAGCTGTGTACACAAGTATACAGCAGCTACTGAGTCTGGGGACACGCCCACTCAGGAAATGTTTCACTTCTGAGGCCACTTTAGGGCCATAAATACTTCTAAACAATTTTGTGTTCAGTCTCATGAGAATATCATTGCCTTGTGGCGTGTGAGAATTGGTGGTCCTCGTCCAGTCACAACTCATGCAACGACGATGGTTGAAACAATCACACTCGGGAAAACTGAAATCTCATTGTTGGCGAGGCTTTTGTAGCACTGCTTGACTCATGCAGTGTGTGGTTAATACTGATACACATAGCTAGCTGTGTGTACTTTTGTGCATCTTGCTAGATTTGAGACTGAAGAGACCACACCCAGCCATCTGTCAACGAAACCACTGAAGCGTCCTCAATTTATTTCGGCAAAAAAAGTGGGGCGGCCATGGCTGCTGCCATTCCAACACCCCTGCACTGTATATGGTTAGAGGTATCCCTAACATGGTACACTTGCACAAGCATCTCTCTGCATGCACCACTAGCCCTGAAGGGACAATATGTACACACACACACACCTGCTGTACCACATCCACCAGCTTTAAAAACCTGGAGGAGACGGTCATCTGAACCTTCTGTAGCTTGCCTCCCCTGTGCTTTGCCTGCAGCAACAGATGAAAATAGTGGTACTTTATCGAAACAAGAGGTACTGTCAAGTCAGTAGTGATATTTCCATATATGGTAAAGCCAAGGTTACTCTACTCACATTCTACATGTACTACACACATGCCAGTGAGTAGGCTTCCGCATATTATGCTCCTCAGTTTCGCATTCATACGATGCTTCACTATGTATGGAACATATGCTTTCAAAATTACCTCATTAGTAATAGCAAGAGTTCATTACAGTAAGAGTGTGCAACTCCCATACTGTTTCTACACTCGCCATCTGGATAGGATGACGTAGGCAATCAGCAGTGAATATGCTTAGCAGGTGAAGCCATTCTAGTGTATACTAGCTGATTGTAGCAAAAAACCTGCCTCTTGCTGCTAGTTATGTCCCTCTCTGGGAGGTGGTCGTTTTACACATCAGTGTCAGGCATAGCCTGACACACGCAAGACCACCCCCCCTAGAGAGGACTATATAACCTGTTACCTAGGCAACATCACTGTAGAAGAGAGATATGAGCAACATTCTTATATGTTGCATAGGTAATGGTTATATTGCTTTTGTAGTCCATCATATTGCTCACACATAATTTGAGAAGAACTTCAGTAAAGTTTACTTAGTAGCGATTTAGCTGCTTCCCAGCTACTTGATCTCTTGCAATCGTATAATCAGCAAAGTTGACAACACTGCTAGTTACACTGGCAATAGACTCTGTTGATTCTGTATCGTGAAGTTACACTGGATTATAGTTCTGTAAACTAATCGAAAATCCTCACTTTATGCTCAATGACATGCTCAAATTAATGATAGCATAATATGTGGAAGCCTGAACAACTAGAGGTATTCATGGTCAACTATCTACTAACACTAGTACCAGCTGATTAACATCTTAAATTGAACAGAATTATCTTTGGACAGTAGTAAACGGCTGCCCATCATAATGGTATACTAGTACATAGTACTATTGATGCAATCTTCACTGATTATTAAGTAGCTAGTTTTCCTAGCCATTCAACTTTAGTCACAACAAAAAACAACCACATTCTATGCTGAACCCAGGCTTTCCATTCTGAATTTACAGCTTCGGAGAAGATTGGAAAGAAGAATTTGCACATGAATGCAGTGTCGCATGCATCGCATGTCCTCCTAAATGAGTTGTCTTGATCTTAAATTTTGTGGTTTCCCAACTTGTGCAACAATAACAACACAACTGATGTGCATTAATTCTGTGGTGTTGTGTTCCCACTACTTGTAATGGCATGGCAGTGCTGCATCATACGTGCAATCCTTCCAGGCAGTCCATCACGAAACAGCTGCGAGATAAAGCGGAAAAGCCTGGGTTTGAGGCTAATGTTGAACTACTTCACACCTGAGTAAGGATAAATAACCAGGCTAGACGTCTCGAACTAAGTAGAGGTAATAGGTGGTACTTGAGCAGGAGTGAACAGCTAGTGTCTGAGGCTTTGTAACCGTTGGAGACAGCTGGTTGTTAATAGTGTGCTGTTGTTCTACTACAGTGGAAACCACTTGTTCCAGACTCCCTGAATGTGTATGGTGCCTATATAAACACGTGCAAATTATTCCCTGTTTTATTAACACCTCGATATTCCGAAAGACAAATGTAGCTCACTGGGTGTTAAAAAGTGATTGAAAGAGGATCATATAAACCCACAAGCAAAACTGTTCGCTAGCTGGTTTCCTAGTTTCACCAGTACCTGAAGAATACTAACTTCACTTGATAATGAAAACGATTGTCAGCTACGTTTGTCTGCCACCATTGTTGGATTTGAGGACTCGACATTATACTAGCACTCACAGTACTAGCCTTTCTTGCCCAACACACAGCAAGGGAAGGGGTCAAGAAATGTGGCATCATTGTGCTTAACAGCCCAAGGGCGCATTGTCACACTTCCTGGAAACACACCAGAAGACCCTGAATTACGGAATCCTTCATATGCCACATGCATGGTGGTGGTGTGTGCTTTAGTAGTAGGGCTCCACTGTATGTACCGACAGTTTCAACAGCCAAACAGAGGCTATAGTAATGTGGCTTATGTACTAACAAGCATAAGAGCAACCCATGCAGGCATACTCCTCACTCAAGGCAGGTTGGGAAACCAGAGGTAGACCACCATGAATGTGGAGGATGCTGCCATTTGACCTGCCCTACTTCCTAAACCATGAAACCTCTGTGTGGGATAGCAACAATCTTACGTACATCCTGAACGATGGTCTTCACAGCATTGTCGGTGGATCCTGGTCCATGTGTCTTGTCAACTTTGGTTGAGCCCAGGTACTAGAAGAGTGGTGGGAGGGGGGAGAGTGGTGGGAGGGGGGAGAGTGGTGGGAGGGGGGAGAGGGATGGGAGGGGGAGAGGGGTGGAGGGTTGGAGGGGAATGGAAAGGTTCAAAACCACACATGTACATTATATTGATGTATGTGGTGGATCAAGCCTTGGTACAGTGCATATGAGGTACTAGCTAGGACAATTTGTGTTTCTGACGAACAAGGGGGAGTTGGGAGACAATATTCTATCTCTCACTCTCAGGTGTTTAACTGTTTTCTGACTACGTAGCTCTGGAGTGACGTGTACCCAGGTTGTTACAGTATAGACTGTATGTACAGACAAGTGCATCACTCTGATGGAAACCTACACACACACACAACACACACACAAAGGACAAAGGACAAGGACAAAAGTAAGGAGCTCCCCTAATGGGGATATGCCCCCCCAGACCAATTAAGGCTGGGACCCCTGTGCGCTACTTCAGGGAACACTGGGCCGAGCGCTAGACAAACTCCTGAAGCCGGGCCAAGCACTCGCAGGAGCACTGACTATGCCCCTCCACTGGTGGTGTGGGCACCCGAAGTCCCACCTGTACCTCAGTGGAATTAGGCACAGCCACAGTGGTCTTGTCCTTCCCCAGCCTAAGCCAGGTTCCCAATTTACTATTTTACTTGGGCCTGGGTTGGGTGCCAAGTGGAGAAAGAAACATGTTTTTTTTTTTTTTCTCCTGTGGTAACTGGTGGGACTTGAACCTGTGATCTTTCGATTGACAGTCAAGTGCTTTAACCACTTGGCCACACAGTCACACACACACACACACACACACACACACACACACACACACACACACACACACACACACACACACACACACACACACACACACACACACACACACATACACACACACACACATACACACACACACACAGTGGTCTAGATATGGCTTCAGTTTGCAGACAGACAGGAGCACATACGATGCTGGTGTCTTTACATGTGGGTACATGTAATCACTGCACCTGGGTAATCTGTAGGCTCACATCATAAATACATTAAAGCCACACCTAAGCTATCTACAAGCAGGTGTAACTGCATGCCTGCCTAATTAACCATGTAACATGAATTGTTGGGTGTTGCTTAGCAACCAAATCTTCAACTTGGATTGTACGCAGTGAAATGTGTGATAATGGATGCAGTGGTTGCCATGACAACATCCCAGAACTGAGTTGTTTCTAGGGGTGAATACTTATGCATACAGTTTGTACGTCTTAATAATTAATATGCAAACACTGAAAATAGTGACCTTACAAGGATGTCAGCCCGCACCAGTGTATCAAAACTTTCTCCTCATTAAGGTCAGTTACGGAGTAGTTGCAGAAAACACAATTGGCATGGTTTAGGTACAAATTAATGTACAGACTCCAATTCATAATCTCATTAAGTTACTTACACACAAACAAGGAAATCCCTCAAGACCCAGCACTTTGTTCTACAATAGCTAGATACTAGGTGTTCTCTATGAGAGTTTAAGCACATACAGACTTCGAGGAAAGCCACTGCTTTTATTTTCTTTTGTTTTTTGCTTGTTTTTTCTTTACTGAATAAACAACAGTGGCCTAAGGGTAAAATTTCTCAGGTGACATCATCACTGGTGACCAGATACTGTAAGTAACAAACTGAAAACATTCACTATGCTGGAAAACAAGGGGTACACAGAAACTTTAGTTAGCACACGTATAATGTTTCTATGTAGCATAAATTCATTGTCATTTCTTCCTGTCTAGTAAACACAGCCCTCAAACTGCCTGAAACATGAACTGGAAATAACCACTCATTAGTGCTCATTAGTTACTGGTTGGATGCACGCGTGTGTTCAAACGTCAGAGACAACAAACAGTATACTTAGTGAAACATTAGCCAAATATGGAGCAAGTGTGTACAGGAGCAATGACTGTGTTTCCTGTCCTATCCATCAAGTTGCAATACTGCAAGCACATTAACAATAGAAACAGCCTTTAAGCATGTAAACTGCATGCAACTACATATTAATTATGTACATTCTTAACTTGTTGGTCTTTGATTTACATGAAAATACAGAGTAACGTTGGTGCTGTAATAATGCGCATGCAGTCACATGTTTTCAAAGCTGGTTCTAAACATCCTTGAAAGACAAGAGCCGTGATCGTCTAGAGGTTAGGACATTGCGTTGTGGCCGCAATAACCCAGGTTCGAATCCTGGTCACGGCAATCTTTTTTTTTCTCCTCTTTTTTTCCCCAATGCATCACAGTACACTAACTGGTATCAACTTGCAGAATATATTCTCCATGTTATGTGACCAGACTACATGTGTCAACAGTGTCATATGTTCTGCTAATTGAGAAAGTGTGTGATGTCAGCTTGGTGAACAGCCTAACCTTGACATAGAAGCTGACTCCACTGATGATCGGATCATCAGAATGGTACCAGTCCTCTGTCAACTCTGCAGTCCAAGTGGGAGAAATGTGCGTGTGTGTGTGTGTGTGTGTTGTGTGTGTGTGTGTGTGTGTGTGTGTGAAGGTTACCCCAAACCTCAAAGAGGAAGAAAGCAAACCGTCTGGAAACTGATCTGTTGATCTACATTCTCCTCACAAGAAGATATGGTGCATTAATAATGTTGATCTGCCTAGTGTTTTGTTGTGCAAAGGAAGAGAGAACTGGCCCACCCACTGTCAACCAGCCATGCACTCAGCTAAGTACATTCCATTGGTGGAAACCACATGTGCTTTCTACCAATGGAAGATACTTCAGGTTGGGAGGAGAAGGGGGGGAACAAGTAATGAGGCGAATTAAGCTCAAAACTTCCTGTACTAGGCTATGCCAGCAATTCTTGGAAACGCAATTATTCCGCTGGGGGGAGGGGGGAGTATAATGTACTACCATCATATTATGCTCTAATTATGTAATTAACCTCTGTCCTCTGATCCAATGACTATTCAACATGTATAGTGGTGGTGGATTTGTGGATGGTGAACTAGCTAGGGAGGCTGAAAATACTTTAGACCTACTCTTCTTGTGATGTGGACATCAAAAAGGATATATTATGCTTGCTGAACACACTGTATTATGCTTGAATATGCTCCTATGTTACCTGTACTATATCATGCTTATTTCACCAAGGCTACAGTACAGACAAAAGTGTGCAGGCCAGGGTCAAGCATAAACTTTGTCATTTTGCAACCCCAAATTTTCAAGTCTACACTCTGGGTACACCAGGGTGCATCAAGCAATTGTGGATTTAAACAATGTAGTTGCTCAGCCAATGGCCAAATCTGTGCTACAAGTCAAAAAGGTAGCTATGCAGATGTGGTATAGACTTAGCTATGGGGACGCTGAGCCCCTACAGTTCTAGTGCTAGAACTGGAGGGGTGGGGATGGTACCCAGTAGGTAGACATATGAACACCACTCTTCTTTTGTGAACTGACTGCATAGGAGATTACTTTTCCATTTTAAGCTCCAAATCAGGAGTGCCTTGTTGCCAGAGGGGCACAATCAAGAATGCATACTATGTACAGACAATATAGTCCTTAGAACTATTTCCTATATGTCAGGAAATGAACATGCATCAACAGTAGCCTCGTTCCCAGGCACTGTTCTGCTTTTGCCCCTTTTATGCTTGAGGAGAGCTTAGGAAATAGTATGAGGTGTCAGTGGAATTCCACTACGATTAAGCACAGGCATGAACGGCTGAATCCAGGCCCCTTTCTCCTCTGGGCATTAGGGAACAGGGAATGAGGTTACATACCTAGAGAAGTTGAAGGATGATAGGTCAGACTTAGGTATGGACACTCCCGCACATTATGCTTCATTGCTATCCTATTATGCTATTCCTTTATTCCTGATAATTTTACCAATTATGCTCAGTTATCTTCCCCATTATGCCCAATGTGTACACAGCGTTTACGGGACAGTTCTGATTGCGTAGGAGCCTTGAGTCGGTCCAGCAATGATACAGTCAACTCGGAAGATGTGGACTCCGTCTCCTTGGGCATACTACTCGAGTTCTGATATGAGCTGTTGCAAGAGTCCGATGTTGCGATCCTCGTGCTAGTAGTACCTAGCGTGTGAGCAGTATATATGTATACTACAGTTACTTTACACGTGGGCATTGTTGGGCAATCCTTAGTATTTCTTACTAGGTTCAAAGGTTAAATAATTACGCAAGCGCGTTGCGCTTACCTATTATGCTCGAAATTGTGCTTATGCTAATAGCTGCCTATTTAAATTATGCCGGCATAATATGTGCATGTCTAATGGACACCCTAATAGTGCGGTCATCACATGCATCAGTTCTAGGGAGTTGTTCAGACAAATTATACTATGCTCAGTCAAATTATAATATGCTCCCATTCTTTCTGAAACTTGACCCACAGCCATGGTAATACACTTTGAAAGCAAGTTTGCCTTCTTCATACCATTGTAATTAGCCCGTTTCACTCTCAACTGTTTGTCTTATGTAGTTGTAAACCAGGCGAAGAGAGCTAAGATACTTTGAAATAGTGCAAAATTGTTAAGAATCAGCAGTGATATAACTATCTATATTCAACCAGGAAACTATATCTAAAACTGTTTTTAAAGACCTAACAGCGTCTACGGTATTCACCACCCAGGCTAGCTCATGATCCAGCCTGATAACCACTGAGCAGGCTGAATACAGTGAATAAACGCTAGGCAGCTAGGGCTTGCTTACTTTCATGTTTTCCTGGGTCGTGTCCCAGCTTCTTTCTTATTGCTCTGGGACTGTTTCTGATTGCCTTGCCCACTGCTCTTATCTGCTCCATAGCTGTTCGTCTATACGTCCTGGTTCGACACGGGTTGACTGCAGTTGTTTACATAGCTGTTTTTCATCGGCACGCCTTCTATGTCTCGCTAGCCTCGTACCCCAGCCGTTAATTAGGAAAAACGGCCTGGCAACGTTTTTCCTAATTAACGGCCTGGGTACGAGGCTAATGTCTCGCAGGACATTCATTACCGGAAATTTCGTCAGGGCGTATCCCTCTGGTTCAAAGTTCAGTACAGCGCGCGGCGAGGGTGGGGCACGTCTTGGACCAGCACATGTGTAGGCACTGTAGCACTGGCGCAGTGACACAGTCATTCTCTGTTGAGCTGTCTGGCACGGAAAGTTCAAGCCTTTATTGAATCATGGATCCTGTACTTGGGATAACTGAGCGAACAAAGCTCCAAAGGGTGAGCATGTGAACGTTTTGGCCATAGATAGTACTATCTATGCTGTAACAGGTTCGGGTCACTCCCTCCTTTGCAGGCGAAGGAGGAACGAATTGCAGCTCTTGAGACTGAGAATGCCATTCTACACCTACAAATTGCACAGGTAAATTATTTACAAGGCTAGCATTTATAGACTCCTTTCTGAGCATCTCGTTCCAAGCCCACAAAAACTAGTTTCTCGCCCACTTCCAGACAGAACAGAAGTGGCTAAGAGTTTTTTTTCCCATTATTGTGAAATGCTAAAATGGGACATTTCTTTGTCTACTGTGAACCCAGGGTAAACTACAAGGGGTAGTCACTTATATATGTCGCCTGTAGAAATGTTTGCGACCGCGATCAAGTTTTTTGATCGGCAAAAAGTGTGCTTGATCGTTCCCTTCTGAGGCTCTTGATCGCTTGATTTCCAAGGGTCAAAGGTCAAATTGCAGCCGAGCGTTCTTGATTGTTGATTTTTAGCAGTTCTGAGGTCACCTTGATCCCTTGATCGGCCCCCAAAAAGGGCTTTGATCACTTGATTCAATTTTGATCCCGGTCGCAAATGCTTCTACACGAGACATATAAGTGAACCCTTGAACTACCACCTGACATGAAACAATAACCAAGGGCATAACCAAGAAACCAAAGAATGGTATATGCATGATCACAGAAGCTGGAATCAGCAAAAGAGTATCCCTGCATGGTCAGTAGTTTGCATATTTTAAAGCTAGTATGTCAAATTCAACAGTTGACTAATAGATTCATTGTGCCAGTTTTGCAGCAAGTTGCATGTAATCATTACTCTCACCTACTTGCACCTTGCATGCATGATATACAATCATTCTGTGCAAAGTTCTTGTGCTTGTATTTGTGCATATAGTTGCGGGGTTCCCTGCTACGACTGTTAAGAGGAAAGAGTGAAAGATGCAAGACATGTGACATTTACAGGGAGAAGGTTTCATCACTTGAACAACAAGTCAAGGTAAACAGATCATAGCACATAGGATACACTGTGAGTGTAGAAGACTAGTAGGTACACATTAGCCTTGTTCCCAGACTCATTTCCTCTTCCACACGCGAAAGAGCCTGGGTACGAGGCTAGGTACACATATAGCAGCAAGATTTACACTTATTTCTGCCATCAATGTTGAAGAGCAAAGGAATGCATTAAGTTGTCCAACAGGATTCGAATCTACAGTAAAATATTGAATTTGGAGCATGCAGTAACTGACCAAGTTAAAGATTTTGAATGTAATGTTGCAATTGCCAAATGTGAGCTTTGTTTATACAAGTTAGTAACTACAGAGCATAAAGCATACAATAGTCATAACTAGTAGTCCTGCCCACAGAGGTGTTAAAGGTGGATATACGGATACAGTAAAATTACTTTCCAGACTTTAACATCTTCAGTTTGAACTGCCATTATTTACAGTAAGAAGAGTGGATATTGCAAGTAAGCAATTGCTAGAGATAAACTAGTAACCTCGACTCAGACCTAGACTACATACCTATCCTAAGCCATTTCTTTTGTGATCACTTGTGGATGTTGCAAGTGGTCAAAGTTTTCAGGCGAAAAAGCCTATAGTAGGTCTATGTAGATGACCCACTGACCTACATCTTGTACAGGTGCTGCACAGTGAGCTTGGAGGTCTGCATGAGCAGTTCTCAGTGTTTCAGGAACAGTTGCAGAGCAAGATGAAGACCCTACAGACAATCGTCCCAGCCGCGATGAGGAGGAATCCTCACAGAGAAACAGAAATGAATGGTTAGGCGAGCATGTATTCTGAAGAGAACTAAAAAGCTCAATAAATACGTTGTTTGTTGTCAATGGAAAGAATCTTTGAATTGTTAACCAACATGTATAGCTGCAGACCATTTAGTGTCTTATGTGGACTTTTTCATGTGTCCTTTGCAGAGTTACGTGCTAAATATTTGAAGGAGAAGCAAAGGTGGAAGGAACTTCACAATGCCTTAGTGGTAGGCTATAACTGTGTTGTACTGAAAGGTCTATGTCTTTACTTGTGACTATATTATTGCTACTCAGGAGTTGAGAGGTAACATTAGAGTGCACTGCAGAGTGAGACCTGTATTGGATTTTGACAAGGATCACCAGCACAAGTAAATTATGATATGCTATTATTGCAGTTTGAAAGATGTACATCATGCAGTGTAGTCGTATGACTCAAGTCAAGTGTATATCTTCTGTTCATTCATGCACAACCTCTTGCCTTCCAGGGCAGTTGAATGTGTGCAGCAGGTTGATGAGGTATAGCATTGTGTTATGTGACAGTTGTATGAAGATCATAAAACCAGTCTGTGTGTTTGTGGTGGAAAAGATTCGTAGCCTTGTACTTGGGCCATGTGTCCTGGGTACAAAGCTAGCGTTCTCTCTCCTTGGGAGTTGTGTGTGCCACATCTCTCATCCAGGAAACAGTTACAGTGCAGCAGGTCCGTTCGTCTGTGTCTGGACCAGTCCTTTCAGAGAAACAGTATGAATTTGATAGGTTTGTCATTTTCGCCATTAAATCTTAACAGACTGAGTATTGCGTGTGTTAATTGATACCTCCTGTAGGGTGTATGGTCCAAGAGACTCACAAGAGAGTGTGTTTTCTGATGTGCAGCCTCTTATCACCTCCTTGTTGGATGGGTAAGTTATGCACCCAGCCAAGTGATTAATGAGTATTGTAAATCAGTTACAGTGAATGTACATGTTGCATGTGTTCCACAGCTACAATGTGTGTGTCATGGCATATGGCCAGACAGGAAGTGGGAAGACTTACACCATGCTGGGGGAGGGAGGAGGGCTGACCCCTGGTAATCAGCAGGGGCTGATCCCTCAGGCCACACAAGAGCTGTTCAGGTAAGTGTCATAATTCTGTGATTTAAGTGAAGATGGGTCATTACTGAGGTTTTCATTTCATGCTTCAGTCTCATGGAAGAGAGAGAGAAGAATGAACAGATCTGCTTTACTGTGTCTGTTACCGTAGCAGAGATCTACAATGAACAGATACGAGACCTCCTTGCCACCGAAACTGTAAGGATCTGCTGTGTAATGATATTGAAGTAAAGTTAGAGTGATCATTGATGGTACTGATCCAAATGAATTAGAGTTGGGATTATATCTGAATCAGTGATTACTGCATCATTATATTGACCATAACGTCACATTGGGCTGTGTTCTATATGCTACTTATTTGTACCCAAGTCATGGACAAATTTAGACAAAGTACCTGAGCAGCACAAGAAAAAAGAGTGCTTATAAACTGCTGTGTTAGTGAATATTGACATTGCTACTGCAAAATGGCAACATGTTATGTTGCATGCATTAGTGAGAACAGTGTCGCATATCGGTATCTGTATCTAATGGTATTGCAATGGTATCCCTGTCATGCCTGATTATTCTTCAGGAAGTACATGTACATAAACTGTAATGAGATTGGATCCCTTATCAGGTTTGTCCCCTGATGGATTCATTGCTCTAATGCCAGTGATTTATTTTCAACAGGGCATGGGTACAGTAAAGCATGACATCATGTCAACCTCCACTGGAACAATGGAAGTGACAAACCTCACCACTAGGTATTCATGTTAGATAGCTTGCATGCAACTGTACATAGCTTGCATGCAACTGTACATAGCTTGCATGCAACTGTACATAGCTTGCATGCAACTGTTGTTCTGATCCCCCATAATTTCCCGTGTGGCCGCGGTCGCTTGAGTGTGCACATGGCTATAACGAGGATTGCAGAATTGTTTCTATTATGTTGCCTATCTGTATTCGTATCTAGGACTGAGTCAATGATTGAGAGGAAACGTTTTTACCTGTGTGCATGCTTGTATGATTGCTGAGCTGTAATTGTAGAATCCAATGATCTATTGCTGTTGTACCCTCTCTGACTGTACCTACTTCATCCTAGGCCAGTGACCAGCAGCCAGGAGGTGGTCTCTCTTGTCTACCAGGGAATGCAACACAGGGCTGCAGACAGCACACTTATCCATGAGCACAGCAGTCGATCACATCTGATTGTCACCATCAGTGTAGAATGCAGAGGAGCAGGACTGTCTGATGCCACCTCTATGTCCAGTCTTGTGACACCTACACACTCCTGGGACTCCACCACCATGGTAGGAAACAAGAAGATTAGAGAACTCGTGCAGGCTCAGACACAGAAGACCTTAGGAGTGCACAGAGAATGTATATCTCTGCACAAGCTCATTTGATGCTGACACTAGCCTAGGCCTTTCCACCTACCCAGTAGCTGAGACAACATGCTTGCTAGCCATTCACTGCAGTGGCTATACCTTACCTTGCCAGGCTTCTCCTACCAATCCTACTCTGCGACCAAGACCCAGACTTCCCTCCTCTCGATCTCAGCTACCCACGTATCTTGCCTCTGTACCCAACATTGTAGTGTCAGGATCAAAGAAGTCGAACTTCTGCACTAAACTGCAGCTTGTTGATTTAGCTGGCAGTGAGTGTGTAGGTGAGTTAGTAATTCTCATCACAGACTGCTGGATCAGATAGGAAATAGACCAAACTTTTCTGCTTTATGTTTTCAGGAGTTTCTGGTGTCAGTGGCAGTGCTCTTCGTGAAGCACAGTACATAAACAAAAGGTATGTAGTCGTGTACATTCACATGTAGTTAGGGCTCCCGATGGAAAAACCGAAGGTGCTCCGATTTCAAATCTGTTGTGCTAGAACTATATCTGAGATATAAAAACCAGACTATAATAGTTGGTGTCACAAAGCTATTTTCGTCTTGGACTTGAAAGGGTTAAGTGCCAAAAATTGGGCGATATTCGGTTCAAGTGGCTTTTGAAGCTTCACTATGAAACTAGTGGTACTGATGGATTTCACTTGATGGATCTTGCACAAAAATGTCGACCACTCAAGTTTATAGCTGTCAAGAGACTATATTAGCTGTTATTTTATGTTTGCAATGCATTTCTCCCATAGAAGAATAATTGATAGTTTGAAGTGACTTTTGACAAGTAAATTTAGCAAGCACCAGTGCAATTGATTATTTTCCATTGGTAGAGTATTAAAGTAGTTGGACCACTCGTGTGGATATCTGTTAAAGGTAAGTCCATATATAATTCCCCATTATAAAAGTAGTCATGTACATTCACATGTAGTCGTGTACTTCAGTGTAGCCTGATTCCCAGCCTGTTAGCTACACTCCAAGCTTTCATTGCCCCTCCTGCTTATCATATTGTAAGCGATGAAAGCTGGGTTTGAAAGCTGAGAATTAGGCTGTTGACATTCTGTTAAGTGTACCATTGCTATAGTGTTGAGTGTCACTAAGAAGATCTCTGAGGAGTAAATTTACACACAATGGTTATAATTATAACAAGTTGGGTCGACGTTGCAATTGATAGACGTACATAATTAAGTCATCTAGATCTGACAACTAACCTTTAAAGCTTTGATGGTTTTTCATGTTTTGATTGCAAGACTTAACCTTCAAGATGGCTCATAACCTCATTCCCCCCACCCCCCCAACCCCCTTTCTGTCACTTGTAGTCCCAGCCCTCATCCAGCTTTCCCCAATCCTGTAAATAACAGGCGAGGACATGGGAATAAGCATTGGCTGGTATACCTATAGTAGCAGATAGATTACTGCTGTTCCATGGAGTAACATGCTAACCTAAAGAATAGAGTTGTGTGATATTGTCATACAAGTTAACGGTAATCACAAAGTTGATATCCTCTCTGTACGCTGCTCTGTCAGTCTCTCCTCTCTCTCTGATGTACTGGGAGCATTGGCAGAGAAGAGGAGTCACATTCCCTACAGAAACTCCATACTAACATACCTACTGCAAGACTCCATTGGTACGTCAATTAACATTGTGGCTGCATATGTAAGTACCATAGCTAATTTATAGAAGAAATGTAACATGCCTCTAGTCAGAAGGGCATGTTGCTGGATATGTTCAGTTGTTCTGCTGTGCAAACAATGAAACATTGAGGGACATTATTAGTAGATGCTCAGGCATGGCCTTGGAGTAGCCTCAACGGGCCTGGGAATGAGGCTAGGCCTTGGAGTTCGTCAAGCCACTCAATTCCTCCTCTTTAAGTCTGCTACAAGGTAAAAAATCTGCTACACAAAACTCTTAATCACCTACCAGAAGTGATACTCCTAGCTTATTTCTCATTACACACATTTGTTTCTACTTTTGAATTGAACGTCTTCCTTATTCTGCAGGTGGGAATGCAAAGTTTGTTCTACTAGTTTGTGTTTCTCCAACTGTGCAATATCTCGCTGAGTCCACTCGTGTCATGGGGTTTGGGTCCAGGGCCAGACAAGTGCAGAGAGGCCCCACAAAGAGCCAGAAATTGAAATGAAATTTGAACATCTGCCTTAATTAATAGCATACCTGTTGTAATCAGAGTATGTACTCTTTCATCAACCATTTATTCATAGCTACATCAAACTTAGGTCTACTAAGCCTTGTTTTGCAATACATCTTTCTGTTGCTTACAGTAGATTGCAAGCAATGGGAAGCCAATCACCCCTTCCTGACTCATTGAGAATCAGTCAGTGAACGGGTGACAGAAGAAAGTGGTCAGTCAATTTGTTAGCTAGATTGCATGTTGAAACTAACCTGTACAGCAACAAAAGGGGACAAAGAAAGTACACACTGTAAACAAGACAGGAGAGTTACATCAGCAAAGTAAATTCCAGATAGACTTAATAAAGTAGTCTTGGAACGAGACTAGGCATTTGCCTAATAGCAACATAGTTGTCATAGCAACGTTGTTAGAGGCGGCAAACAGAAAGGCAGGATGGTGAAGCTGCACATCAAACGTGGAGACGAGAGCCAATTTCTCGTGGAAACGACGGCGGAGATCCCTGTCTCCGAGCTCATCGTGCAGCTGGTGCGGTTTTACAACGGCCGCCTCAAGGTGGACAGGCTCTGTCAAGGTGAGACCCCCGAGGGCAACTTAGGGGGGCGTGCTACATCTGACGTGCAAAGCTGTTGGCTGTACTTGCGTTGGTAGAACTATTGTTCATTGTTAGCTTACTCTTGTGTCTGTACGTGATTCAGTCAGTAGGAACGTAAAGAAACGCATCATGCTGTACAAAAGTGGGTTGTTGGTGTGCACTAATTGGAATACCCACCGCTGGCTCGGTCCCTCCAAGCATAGATAACAGAGTACTGAAACGGGATTGGAAATGGCAAAAAACTTACAGGGAAACTCAGGCAAATGCTGATCACGTCACATCAAATCCTCATTGCTTGGTGTTTCGGTGAGCAGCAATGTACAGTATGCTCACCTCATTGCTTGGTGTTTCGGTGAGCAGCAATGTACAGTTGCTCCCCTCATTGCTTGGTGTTTCGGTGAGCAGCAATGTACAGTATGCTCACCTCATTGCTTGGTGTTTCGGTGAGCAGCTATGTACAGTATGCTCACCTCATTGCTTGGTGTTTCGGTGAGCAGCTATGTACAGTTGCTCACCTCATTGCTTGGTGTTTCGGTGAGCAGCTATGTACAGTTGCTCACCTCATTGCTTGGTGTTTCGGTGAGCAGCTATGTACAGTTGCTCACCTCATTGCTTGGTGTTTCGGTGAGCAGCTATGTACAGTTGCTCACCTCATTGCTTGGTGTTTCGGTGAGCAGCTATGTGCAGTTGCTCACCTCATTGCTTGGTGTTTCGGTGAGCAGCTATGTACAGTATGCTCACCTCATTGCTTGGTGTTTCGGTGAGCAGCTATGTACAGTATGCTCACCTCATTGCTTGGTGTTTCGATGAGCAGCTATGTACAGTTGCTCACCTCATTGCTTGGTGTTTCGGTGAGCAGCTATGTACAGTTGCTCCCCTCATTGCTTGGTGTTTCGATGAGCAGCAGTGGTTTATCTCCTGTGTGGGGCATCTCAAACCAGGTGCATCAATCAACTATTCCTGAGCATTGCAACATTCTGGTAGATAATTGTACTATGCACAGCTGTGAATAGAGTTTTATGCAATGTAGAAATGAATGTGATTGTAGTTTTTTCCCAAAATTAAACAGGGTTACCTCATGTTGCAAGCTGTGATGCACTGTATATAACTACAGCACAAAGCCTTAAGTGTGGTTTCTAGAGAGATCCATACTCTGGTTTAAATCAAGACTGCTGGTACAGTAATAGTTGTACACAGGTCAATGCATTGCTGACAAAAGAATAGAGCTGTAGTGATTGTGTGCAGTTTTCTCTGGCCTTCTGTACAGGTCCCTTTAACAGCCTTAGAACATATCAGTCCGTCCTAGTCGTCTCCAGGCCTGCTGGTAATTTCCAGGACTTTTGCATATCCCTACTGTTAGAGATTACTTGACGCTCGGAAAGAGGAAACGGACATAACCGTTGCTACGACACAGTGATTTGCTGTCATTGCAGTGGAGGCTCACATCACGTGACTGAAACGATGATTCGACATAAAATTATTGCTGTTTCCAATCCAGCTTTGAAGGCCGCTTTTTCTATGAGAGTCAGAGGGCAAGCTTGTTGCAAGAACTAGTGTCCTTAGCTATATACATATACATGTACATTCTTAGCTGTGGATGTTATGTTGTATCTTAGGACTTTCTGAGCCTTCAAGCAGTGCATTAAACTACTGTCTTCTTGACAGAGCTTCTCTAACCTAGAGATAAGTGTTATCAAGAACTTCTTGAGATTACTTTGAGTATCAACAAAGCCTAAAATGAAAAAGATATTAAAAGGCAAAGACATTTTTGAACATCATAGAAGAAAGTGAGAAGCTGGCAGTCACTGAGGGTGACTGCACTTTCCCCTCATAACATCATAAGTGTCTTTACTGGCAGCTAAAGTAAGCAAGCCTGAGATTATTAGTAGAGTTAGTGTGAAACGATCCCAGGAGGATCCCAGGGAGACATGAGACAACTCAGACTGTTGGTGATGTCTGTTGCAGTTGTTGGCAACATTGGACATGTATGGCTAAGACAGTATAGCTAGCTGAAAACAACTGATAGTTGCACACATTTGTTGGCTGGCTGTGGTGTGGGTATCTTGTAGCCTTGTTACCAGGCCTCCCCCGTTTTTTTCCTTCCGTTTGGTCTCACAATAATACACGGGTGAGGCCTGGGAACGAGGCTAGGTATCTTGATGTCAGTTTCCCACCTGTCGGATACTGTATGTCATGACCTCTCATTTTCTGAGCAGCATACATTCCAACATAGTGCTTGTATCTCTTCCAGAGATTCAGCTGCTGGGGGAGCATGGAGTGATGTTGCCCCCCAACATGCAGGGGCTGACTGAAGAACAAGTGGAGGAGCTGAAGCTGGTGGATGAGTACAAGGAGACATGCATCCCCAGTGGAGGATTTGTGGTTAACCCTGACCCTGTGGGCAGGAGGAATGGCAGGGGTAAGATGAAGATGTTACAACTGCTAGAATGTGAAAAAAAGTGTGGGAGTAAGTTGCTATCATGTACCCAGATCCCACCCTCTAATAAACTGAAGAGCTAGTTGACATTATCTGGCGTTGATGATGAAGTTCTTAGTGAAAAAACAATGCATCGAGTGTCTTTACTTTTCCGCTGGCAGTGGTCTGTTGCTTGCACTTCTGTCCAGTCAAGTGCTTGTTGACATGTACAAGGTTGACAAATGCACTCTGCAGCTGCATGTGTCACTTTACTGTTGAGGCCAGTTTGTGACAATATTAGTGGCTGAAAGGGTGGAAATGTCCTCTTGCTCCAAATATGCCTTACTAAGGACCTTTTTGCCAGAGAGATAAACAACCAACCAACTTAACTGGCATTGCATCTGGCAATTTATAGTAACTCTAGCGCCGTGATGTTATATGTTCTCCTTGTGCAGTTGATAAGTACGTATATAGATATCTCTCTCTCTTGCTGCTGGCAGCTCCCAATGACAAAATGAAAGATGTGCTCAAGAGAACAATCAGTGAGGCAAAGGCTGCTGTTTCTAAGGTAATGAACTTGTGAGCAAGGTGTTCATTTGTTCAGCAGACTTTGTAATATAATGACTTGGCACATACTCATGTACATGTAGCCTCAAACCCAGGCTTCCATTCCGGATTTTGTCTCGCAGCTTTGGAGGAAAATCCGATTTTTCTCCAAAGCTGCGAGACAAAATACAGAATAGAAAGCTTGGGCTCGAGGCTAATTCTCATGCATGCTACTGTTTTCCCGTTCCACTTGTGCCTTCACCTCTACTCTTTCTTTCGTCACTCCTCCCTCACTCCTGCTCCTCTCTACCTTCCTATTTCCCTCCTTCCCTCACGTACGCTCTCTAACACCCCTGCTTGTTTCTTAGTCCACTTCTACTCCCCCTATTATTTCTCTAGCCTTATTCCCAGCCTCTCTTCTCTCGATCATTTCTCCTCTTCTCTTCACTCTTTTCTGTTCCTTGCACCTTCTCCATTCCTTACTCTCCTTTCCTCTACCCTACCCTAGAATCAGGTGAGTGCTGGAGTTTGTATGAGTGAAGAGATCATTGCAGATGCTCTTGACAAGCTGCGAGGAGCTGTCACTATCGTCTACCCCATGAACCTTCCTCCCTATGACCCCATCAGACTGGAGTTTGAGGGAAAGGAGGATCTCTCTGGAACACAGGTAAACTTCTATGATTATGATGTGTGTAATGTGATACGTAATATTTGCAAGTAGAATTAATAGCTGGGACAAACTTTGAGTGCACAGAAGTTCGTCATACTATTCAACGTTTCAGTCTCAGTGCACCTTCAGGCACTCATGAATACCCATATCTAAAATACTCAAACAGTGTTTGGCTTGGGAGATTAGTTGTTCAAAATTCAGACTACCATAACCTGATACATGTAACTTGTGTTTATGACAGGTACAGTGTAGGATAGAGCAGCATAGTTTTGTGCCCAGCCCCCACCTGCAAGGAGAGGTTCTGGTGACATTTGGCTGATTCCTCGGGCTTCATTAAAAATCATAGCTTACTGATGCATAATTGTGAACTGATAACTAATTTACATGCCAAAAAAGTGCTGTGTCATCATGCTGAAGTAGCCAAAGATTTCCGGTGTTGCAAACACAGAATCGTGTTTTCTGCAATGTGATTGGCGGTTGGAAAATTCTCCGCAGAAAACAATCAACGTTAATGAAGCCCAAGGGATTGGTTGAACGTGCCCAGACCCTCTCCTCTTGGGTAGGGTCTGGGCACGAGACTAAGAGCAGCAATGATACTTCAGCTGAGGGAGACACCATCGATTGCCTACATATCATTTTTATTACCACAACAGGCAGGTCAGCAAGTACTTGAGGAGGAAACGGCTCAACTGTGGTGGGCTGGTAAGGAACTTGTGAAGAGCAAAAAACTAATGGACTATGTGGGAAGGAATGAGAAGACCAAGATTGTCGCCAAGTTACAACGAAAGGGCCAGGGGGCTCCAGCCAGAGAGCCTGTCTTTTCAGAGGAGGAGCAGAAAAAAATGATGGCTTATGCATACAGGAAACAGGAGGAACTGAAGGTACTTTGAGTCTAAGGTTGTGGGGTACGGAAATTGGGTGTGGTTGGGGTCCAGAGTTAACAACTGGCAGTGTTTGTGTACACTATACTAGTTACTCAACACAGGGGATGAAGAGCCCATGGTAGTTATCGCATGTGACAAATATGCTAGAGTAAGCCTAGTCTTCAGTGTATGTTGGCGTCCGAGTATCCATGGCGTTAATCATTGGTTCCTTACTCTAGCACTATCCACTGAAACATTGGTAGTGTTAGACTGTAGTATTTCTGTGATCCAGACTTCTGTTCCCCCTGAGTGATGTTGATGATTCCAGATTGGTGAATCCTTTGTAGCCATAGTGCTTTTATGAAAGCTGGTTATTTACTGACAGCTCAAAATTAGCTGAAAAGAGAAACAATGTCATATAATGTAAAAGTTTTAAAATTTAGCCCTTGGACAGACTTTTCTCCCCTGCTCTCAAATCTCTCATCCTTGTCCCTCAATTCTCTCCCATGCATTTCCCACCCCACGGCACTAAACATACAGTATGACTCTCTAGTCTGTACCACGTGCACATACAGTAAAACCTCTAATATAACGGACCCTCTGTACCATGGGCACATACAGTAAAACCTCTAATATAACGGACCCTCTGTACCATGTGCACATACAGTAAAACCTCTAATATAACGGACCCTCTGTACCATGGGCACATACAGTAAAACCTCTAATATAACGGACCCTCTGTACCATGTGCACATACAGTAAAACCTCTAATATAACGGACCCTCTGTACCATGTGCACATACAGTAAAACCTCTAATATAACGGACCCTCTGTACCATGTGCACATACAGTAAAACCTCTAATATAACGGACCCTCTGTACCATGTGCACATACAGTAAAACCTCTAATATAACGGACCCTCTGTACCATGTGCACATACAGTAAAACCTCTAATATAACGGACCCTCTGTACCATGTGCACATACAGTAAAACCTCTAATATAACGGACCCTCTGTACCATGTGCACATACAGTAAAACCTCTAATATAACGGACCCTCTGTACCATGTGCACATACAGTAAAACCTCTAATATAACGGACCCTCTGTACCATGTGCACATACAGTAAAACCTCTAATATAACGGACCCTCTGTACCATGTGCACATACAGTAAACCTCTAATATAACAGACCCTCTGTACCATGTGCACATACAGTAAAACCTCTAATATAACGGACCCTCTGTACCATTTGCACATACAGTAAAACCTCTAATATAACGGACCCTCTGTACCATGTGCACATACAGTAAAACCTCTAATATAACGGACCCTCTGTACCATGTGCACATACAGTAAAACCTCTAATATAACGGACCCTCTGTACCATGTGCACATACAGTAAAACCTCTAATATAACAGACCCTCTGTACCATGTGCACATACAGTAAAACCTCTAATATTACGGACCCTCTGTACCATGTGCACATACAGTAAAACCTCTAATATTATGGACCCTCTGTACCATGTGCACATACAGTAAAACCTCTAATATTACGGACCCTCTGTACCACGTGCACATACAGTAAAACCTCTAATATAACGGACCCTCTGTACCATGTGCACATACAGTAAAACCTCTAATATAACAGACCCTCTGTACCATGTGCACATATACAGTAAAACCTCTAATATAACAGACCCTCTGTACCATGTGCACATACTACTTAACGTACACGCTTTCATCTTTCTTCAGAAACTGGAAGCTGATGAAGAAGACAGCTATTTAAACACAGAGTGGGCTGACCCCCAGGCTCTCAAGAGACAATTCACTGGAATGGCTAACATTAGCTGGAGACCCAAATAGTTTTCTCATAATATACCTCCATGTATATGTGCTGACATCAAATGCCCTCTTTAGCTACTACACTTTCAGATCCCATTGTTTCTGACTTGCTCAATACAGAAAGCTTTCATATAATGTACATATCAAGTAGTATAAATTTGTAGTAGAAGATAAATAATGATAGTTGTGGCATGCATCTACTGCACACAAAATACTGTATAGTATCTCATAAAAGATTCAATATCTCTAAAGTCTAAATTTATACTCGTGTCACGGAGCAAGACATATAAAGTTGGTCATTGTCCCCCTAGTAGTGCTGATGTGGGTGATGGTGGAAGGTTGCAGACTGGTTTCCAGTGGTAGTGAAAGTGGGGGCGTGGGGTCTATGCTCGAGAGTAGAGTGACGGGTGAAGGAAGGGAAATGGTGCTGAGTGGCAGAAGAACTCTGAGAGGGTGTGGAGACAGGAGGAAGAAAGGAAGTAAAAATAGTGCAAGGCTTTGTGTTCAGTGGAGTAAACAAAGATAGGCTATGAAAAATAACTCAAATTCAGAATCAAATTCATAATCACATACTTCACTAGCAAGTTGTACCACTGTCACTCAGTGACCGACACATTCTCAGCACTACATTCCAAATTGCAAGAAACCAGCTAAGACTCTTCCTACTGTACCAGAAGGAAAATCCAGCATCCTATATATCAGAAGCCACTGTGACTTGTTTATCAAAGTTGTGCATCTATGTAATTACATTGGGAGAGGGTGGTAGGACAAGTTAAGAGTGTCACATGACGCTTAGGTCATTAATTACATTCCTGAGTCAATTAAGCACATTAAAACTGCATTTATCTGCTTCTTCGTTGATTCACCTTGATCAGGTTGGTCTAATATCTCTATTTGCAAGCTTCCATTGTCCAACTTTTATTAAAGATGATATTAATTTAGTGCATATGAGCTTGTTCTACTCCCCCCTAGTCTCGTCCCCAGACCCCACCCTCTCACGAGGAGAAACGGTCTGGTGAACCAAGTCAAATTTCTTGGGCTAGCACACAATTTTGCGACAGTGTCACCTAGCAACGTTCAAAACATTTTATGCCAAGCCTGTTCAGATATATACTCAAGTAGAGATAATTTTTTTTTCAGTGTTGTAAGGGAAGTGCTATACCGATCTCGCAATCTCATTGGTCCTTACCACTTTTGGAGAATAAGCCCAAGAAATTTGACTTCGTTCACCAGACTATTTCTTGCAGGGAGGTGTGCATGGGCTGGGCACGAGACTAATTCCCCCCCACCCCTGTAAGTACATGTGCAACATTGCATGCCACTAGATTTGGCACTCTACTAATCAACGTACATGTACGTCAGAAGAGGACAAGTGGCCAGATGCAGTGGAGGTAGTTGGCTTGTATTTCTTGAGAGGGGGTCCATTATTGTCCTTGCCAGCCTGCATAGTATGAAATATACATACAAAAATGTGTAATGACATGTGACATATCCTTGTCTCCAGGCCCTTGCACCAGCTACTTTTGATCACATGAGGAATATCAATTGTTCAGACTTCAATCTGTCAGCCTAGGTAGACATTGATGCCATTCACAAGACAAAATGGGCCAGATTTTCCTTTCCCCCTTTGTTTCGGCCTACTGTAAGTGAGCAAACCTAGACGGTAGGAAGGTATAGAAACTAGACTGTATAAATCATGTAACTCTCATATTATGTTGTGCATACTGCAATGAAGCTGGTGTCCACATTGGGATATACTGTATAGCATAAGCTGTCAACTATCGACCAGCACCAATTTTTGACCAGAAGTTTGTACGCTGGTTACTGTCATTTACTGTCACGTGTATTCCGTAGTGTGCAGAAGGACTCAGTGATGTATGGTTTCTTCCACGCGATCTACACAGGAACTGGAGTGCAATTCATTCTAGCTCTGCTGATAAGTATCTCAAATGTTCTCCTTGTATCTAACGGTAGACTGAATGGCTTACAAAGAGGAAAGAAAGATTTGGACCAGAATACTGTAGCGCATGTATTGTAATACTGATGAATATCCTATAAAGAATGCACACCTATAAATACCAACACCTAATACTGGAGCAGGAGTTCAAGTGGTTCTACTGAAGATGATGAACACAAAGTACCACCAATGGAATAATGGAGACATGCCAAGTGTACAGTAAAGGCCAAACACTAACTGTCTAAAGATATTGACCCTAATACTTGTATGTGTTTTGTCCGGTATGAAAAGATGAAATACTTTGAGGTGCTGGTACTGAATGGATTTCATGCGCCTGTGAAAGTTGGCTGCATGAGGATTGTGCAGAAGATTGAGTGGCAGATGATCAAGGGAATGACTGCACTTGCCCAGTCTGGACATTCTTACTGCCTAAGCTGTGCCAGGTGCATTTGAAGACAATGAAGACACTTTTCTTTTGCTTTCTTTCCTTTTCTAACTCTAGTTCTGTTTCAATGTTGGTGTTTCAGAGTTCATGCTTGTATATAACAAGAATATAAAAACATTAAAAATGTAAAAAGATGTAGGGATGGCATGCCAAAAAGTATGCAAACAAGGTAGGGATGATGCATGCAAGCAACATATTGGCAAAGCCCCATCCCTACATCTTTTTCACACTGCAGTTAGACAGTCATGGGGGTCTTCCTAAAACGTAGCACAAGTACACCCCAACCTTTACTGGCAGTTCATGGCTGTAGCCTCGTTCTCAGGCCACTTCCTAGCTCCTCCCACATGGCCTGGGAACGAGGCTACGAGTTCACCAACCTTTCTGCTGTAGCCTTGTTCTCAGGCCACTTCCTAGCTCCTCCCACATGGCCTGGGAACGAGGCTACAAGTTCACCAACCTTTCTGCTGTAGCCTCGTTCTCAGGCCACTTCCTAGCTCCTCCCACATGGCCTGGGAACGAGGCTACAAGTTCACCAACCTTTCTGCTGTAGCCTCGTTCTCAGGCCACTTCCTAGCTCCTCCCACATGGCCTGGGAACGAGGCTAGTATGATCCAGCATTATGTAAGCGTTGTAAAAGCATGGTTTTAGCCTCATCCCAAGGCCACTTTCCTCCTCCCACCTGGCCTAGGAACGAGGCTAATATTATTTGCAGCTGTATAGGTATGTTTGCCTCATAGGTAGCTATAAGGTAGCTACCAAGTAGCTTTACTGCCAACATACTACTTGTAGTGACAGTGGCACCCTTGTGTTACACTGCCTCTGATACAACCTAGACACTGAGCTTGAGTGGGCTGCAGACTGATCAGTGTGTAAAACTCAAGTACTCATGCACAGCATTAATAACTGCATGGATGGGTGCAGATTCAGCTCTAAAGCATGCTGTCTAACTGCAGTGTGAAAAAGATGTAGGGATGGGGCTTTGCCAATATGTTGACCTTTGCCTACCTTGTTTGCATACTTTTTGGCATGCCATCCCTACATCTTTTTACATTTTTAATGTTTTTATATTCTTGTTTCTTTCCTTTTTTGATCATAATCTCAGTTACAGTTAGACCTAAGCATCATGAAGAAATTATATTTCTTTCAAGTGTAACCACAACCTTAGAACTTGAAACAGCATTGACAGATTAGTAGTGGTTCCAAGCATGTAATATGCCAGTTGGAATCCAATGTAGAGCCAACCACTCTCCACCAGATTTTTAGCACTTTGTGAAGCAGATTTCCTAGCTGATCACATGACAACTGACCAGCAAATCTGTGACCATCCCAGCTTTACTACAGTTATGAGTATCTTTTAGTGTAGCTATAAGTAAGCAACTGAATGCAGCGCCTTACCTACGTGGTGTCCATGAACCTTTCCCACTACTACGGGAAGAGACTGTACCAGCCGCGCTTACTGGTCAACGCGCGAATGCGTGTGCACTAATCTCGTTCTTAGACCAATGACCGTGGTCTTTGGTCTGGGAACGAAACTACGTTTGCGCATGCGTACAAGATTAGAAAATGGCGTCCTACACAACGGATAGCAGCTGGGCAGTGCTGTGAACAGCTTGTGAAAGGTGAATTGGAGCTACGGAGAAGCTTGGGATCAGGGGCACTTCGCGCTGAGGTATGGATCATTTTTGTGCTACAACCACGGTGAGTACTTAAGCCATTCTCCAGATATTTTGGTTGACGAAAGAAAGAAAGAAAGAATAACATAAATGGCACTTTCGTTACCGCACACTTTCGCGTTTAGCTGTCTTTCGCGAGGCTTTTTGGTAACTATATATATGAGTCTTGCTGATCACAAAGGCACTCAAAGAGGAAGCCTGGGCGCTTAAATAAGCTTTTAGCGTATTTGTGGTGAAGTTATACGGCTTTTGCTTAAGTCTTGTATATATTGCGCGTCGGCACCATCCCTACATAGAGAGTCTACCGACTCTCTGATAATGCTCCAATGTTGGTGTAGTTCAGGTGACAGTTTTCACATGGTTGTACATATAAAAGCATGGTTCAATTGCACATAATATTAATGCTCCAATGTTTACATACATAGTGCAAAATGTGCTGATCAGCAGTAGACAGAGCAAACTGGTAGTAGTGTAGGCGGAGATGGACGATAATTAAGTATAATTGATGTCTTGCTGCAAATACAATTATTACCGTATTCGCTCTAATTTATGGGACAGCCAAAAATAATTGTATTGGCGACCGTTCCGAATGTGTTTCCCTTAGCATTCGAATAAATTAGAACGGTTTTGCATGTGTCAAAAGGAGTTGAACAGCTACTGAAATAAGCTAGATGAATCACGATGTAACACAGAAATCTCTCCTAGCTTACGCTGTGGAGACTCCCAGGGGTGCTTTCACTTACCATCCTTCGCTGCAATCGAGGAGATCGTCGCCAGCTGTGAACCGTGGTCCTGGTCGACCAACAGATCTAGATTCGCCGTGGCCATTGTTATACACAGCGTTGATAACAACAATACCATCTATCTAGAGAATTCACTCTGGCATTTTCTGACTCATGGAGGTGAAATGAATGCAAAGTGACTGAAAGGCGACGACGCTCTCCCCTCGTTCAAGGCGGATTGAAGATTCCCTGCTACATTTGTATGTAACGCTCCAAGAAATTGGTAGTACGAGCGAGAGACATTATAGCAGGAGAAAATAAAACTGAGTAGAACTTGCCTGTTCAAGCGATTAGAATGGTTACTTCTTTCATTCGTTCCATGAATTAGAGCGAATTAAATAATTAAAATTTTGCGTCCAATAATTAGAACGTTCCATAAATTAGAGCAAATACATGTATGGTACTCATGTTTGGAACCGAGTTTTAGAACCAGACAACTTGTGTTCATGGCAAACAGAGATCAAAGTACGCTTTGGCAAAAGAAACAAGTCTTTGGACCATTCTAAATTGAAGTTATGGCTCCAGGCTGGGACATACATGTACAATGTAACTTGGTCAGTATTTGGTTGCTATATTGCTAGCAGGAAAGTTTCGTAGGCGGTGAATCCCTGCAGGCTTTTAGAAGAAATTTTCATATTATGGATGTGGTTGCATGTACATGTACCACGTCCCCTTACATCTTAGTTTTGCAGCACAGCCATTTATGGCAGTGTTTTCGGCTGAAACAAACTGTGAGAGGCTAGTTAAAATTGCTATGCCAGTGTGAAAATGGTGACTCAGTCAATCTTTTGCTGTGATCAGACAGGAGAGGCTGTTGTAGGCCATGCTCTGAGGATTTTACTCATGTTACAAATGCCAAGGTGGCTCAATCATTTGGAAGGGCATCCAAATGTCATATAAATTAATACATAAATGATATGTTTCACTGTTACACGTGTCAGATTCACCAGTTGGAGCTTACCTATTTTTTCTTCATTGTTCACATCTTGAAGCTTCATGCGAAATATGCAACAATTTGCACAATACGAAAACGTCCCACTATTCGGTATAAGTATTACCTTGTTGGGATCAGTTTTATCATCTTTACCGTCATCATCAGAGAGAAACTTTCTCTTTGGGTATGGAATAGGCATCCCATCAAACACGCTGGAGTGTGTGTGTGTGTGTGTGTGCGTGCGTGCGTGCGTGCGTGTGTGTGTGTGTGCGTGTGCGTGCGTGCGTGCGTGCGTGCGTGCGTGTATGCGTGTGTGTGTGTGCGTGTATGCGTGTGTGTGTGTGTGTGTGAGTGAGTGAGTGTGAGTTGGTGGGGGAGGGGGGGTCGGGGTACAGAGATAACAATAGAATTAGAAATTCTACAGGTAATGTTCAGGGCTCTCACTCTTGGGAATGTTTAGGTTCCTCAGAGAAGTATGGATCCAGCATGGCCTGCTCTGAGGTGATCCTCTTATTGGGGTCCATCACAAGGAACCGTGTTAGCTGGGGTGTGAGGAGAAGGGGGAGGAAGTCAATATTACACAATGTTGAAAGTAATGCAGATGAAATGAAAAATGGTGGCCAGCCATCTTGGAGTACTATCGTGCTTAAAATGCAGTGACTAGCACTGTGACAGTCTCTTTCGGCTACAGGTTCTATCCTGGCTTCTTCCCAGTGCAATACACTTGCAGTAGGAACCTCCCATTTTGAAGTACTGTAAATTGGGAAGGTTTCACTGTTTATGGTGCAACAAATACAATAATGTAATGAAAGCAAAAAAATATACATGCTTACACTGCAGAACCATTCAGCTGCAATTTCAGCAGTGATATACTTTTCACACAAAAATTTAAAGCACAGATTTTTTTTTTTAACACAATTTCCCAATCTACAGTATGGTACCTGTGTATGGACTGAAACACTTGAACTGCATGCATTGAAACTGTTGTGTGCAGCTCAAGCTTACCAAATGAAATGCACTTGTGTCGGCCTTCACACTGTGTCTCTCCATGTATCTTTGCAAACTACACCCAGAATAACTGGAGAACAAAGGTGGATTCATGGAGCTCAGTTCCTGTTCACTTTTAGTTATGATGTTAGCTTCTCACTTTGGTCTTAATCTGTTGAAGTCTCTGAGCAATGTTGCGTGTTCAGGCATTTTCCGAATGTCTTCCCAATCTCTCTCTGCATAGAGTAAGACAAAGTGGATTATCAGCAACAGGGCTAGGTGAACACCAGCTACATGCATACATGTGCAAAAAGTACTAAGAATGAGTTATGTTAGCATCACATGCTAACCTGGCACCAATGTCACCAAGAAACCAAAACAGCCCTCATGTGATAGTAACAAAATCACTTGTGAACACATGCACCAACCCAAAACATGGTCTTTCACAGCGTTGTGACCCTGGTCTTTGTTACAGTGTTCCTTACTGGGCTGCTTACCTTGGGGGAACCCCATCACACTGAAAATCCTGTCCAGTTGATCATGGTGATAGGGACTGCTTGCCTCCACATCCTCTTGACGACAGTGGAAGATGGGCTCAAATGTCAACAACTCGGCAAATATGCACCCAATAGCCCAGATATCTAGGGTGAAGAATGTAAACAAGTACAGTGGAACCCCGTTCTATGGACACTCCTGAAAAGCGTCCATCTACGATATTGCGGACACTTTGTTGGTCCCGAATACATTTACATGTTTGTGTACAATCTAAACTCCCGAAATGCGGAAAACCCCGTATTCTGTAAAGTGGACATTTTTTTTTTGGTCCTGCTAGTACCTGGACTGTACAAAATTCACTCTTGATAATGCGGACCCTCGCATGCCTCTCGTACAAGATTGTCCGCCACCACTGATTGATTCAACGACTGGACATTACAATAGTGCTAGTACACATAGTACTAGCCTCTGGTTAGCCTTTCTCACCAGTGTACAGCAAGGGAGAGCTCTGGAACGTGGCTTCATAGGGCTCAACAGTATGAGTATGCATTGCCATGCCTATCGGAAATATACTGGAAGCCTCTGTCTCTATATTCTGGACATGCAGTGGTGGTCCCTATGGTGTCCGCATTAGAGGGACTCCACTGAAAATGACAATTGACTCAAGCCTAGTGAGGTAGCAGCCATGCTGACAACTGTTCTTGGCAATGGTTTACATCACTGCATATGATGTGATGTTACTAGAGATGAGAGCCTTTTGCTCTGGTCATGCTGTGTTAGGTTTGCCTTGAAGCTATAGCAGATTTAAATCTGTGTTACCTAAAACAATTGCTTTACTCGGTATTGAATGTGAAAGCATAGTCAGTCCAGAAACTGCAGCCATGATAAACAAAACATGACTTGAGACAACTTGTGCCATGTCCAACCCATTACCAGTAACAGATTTTGTGTAAAAAATATTTACAGCCAGGAACTTTCTGCAAGAAAGCCTCCTCTTCACTTACCGATAGCCTTGGTATAGTGCTTTGCTCCCAGGAGCAGCTCCGGTGCACGATACCAGAAGGTGACCACAACTGGATCCAGCTCAGCCAGCGGCTTCAGCGGGGCATTGAACAGTCTTGCGAAACCCATGTCAGCTGTGTGCATTGAGAGGGTGGTAGGGGGTGATGGTAGTGAGAGGGGGGATCTAAATTGAGGTAATATACACGTAAATTCTTGCACACATTTCAAGCACTAAAAAACAACAACTTTTTTTAAAATGTATACCGGAACCAAGGGATTGTGATTTAGAAACTTAAGGACGTGTGATGAATATATATATACCGTAAAATCGGGATAATAGGCACCCATAGAAAATAAGCACCCCATGAATATAGACACCCATTTACAACCAAATTGCGTTTATAAGTACCCATACAAAGATAGGCACCCCACATGAAAAGGCACCTGTTACCGCACAAACGGAAGTTAATTTGCTGAGTCGGTTTTTCGAACGTAGCGGCTAATTTTCGCCAGTGTTTCTTTCCGATTGTAAGCAAGCTGACAAGGGATACAAACCAAAATTTAGGCAAGGCCTCTTGATAAAGCATATCCAGGAATTAGCAAAAACTTCTAACGGATTGGTTATAGTTCCATGCGTTCTACGTTGGTGGGTGGGGTTGGCAACGACCGATTGATTGCTGACTGTATCTCTGGTTCTAAAAAAAGCTATAAACATTGGACAAAAATTAGCAGAAAAAGAACCGCTAGGCCTAAAGTATATCACAACTAATCCGTTCCCACACAGCTAATCCGTTCCCACACAACTGCATGCTACCAGAAAATTACAAGCGTTTGTAGCACCCCATGACAATAAGCACTCCTCAAAAATAGGCACCCTTTCTGGCTGCTAATTTTGAAAATAGGCACCGGTGCTTAATATCCCGATTTTACGGTATATGCCTTGCCTTATCCTAATCTGTGTTTATCACTAAGTCACTGTTTAGTGGAGTAGAAGAACATGGATAACGATTTTCTGTGCATGACGGAATTCAAAAGTTTGGATGAGGATGCAATTTTCACAAGTTATTCTTTCACTCAGATGGTCTCACACAGACTTGAATAAAGTCAGCATAGATCTAAATTGAAACAAGTTATTAATTTGACTGTTACATGTTAATGGTACCCCATGATACTAATTCGCAAGGCGTAACATGGATGTACATCTGCACAGTGGGAAACGTTGCATAACATCTAGGACTATTTTTTAAAGAGCGTTGATGGTTCATGTACATCAAAGGTACATCACATGCTGTATTCAGTATGGATTTTAATGGTAGATTGAGTTAGTGTGCTTCGACCATCTCTACTATCTGTGGTTATGTCAAAAGCATCTGAAACAACTTATCCCAGGAAGATATACAGGCTACACATGGAGTTATCCTTTAGCCATTAATAATGCTTTGGAGGTACATAAGACCTATTTCCTGTTTCGAACTTCTTTACAATTTCTCTGGTGTAGCATCTCTTCTAACCTCCAGGTGTAAGCACAAAGGCATATTGTCATGTGGACACATGTGCACCCTACTATGTACAGTACAGTGAATTGTTCATTTTACAAGAAAAAGCTGTGTAGAGTATAGTCATGTGCATAAAAACATACGGCTAAACCGATGAAGTATGTGTCAATTCACACACCATACACATACAGTGTACACGGTCCCCACCTATTTTGACTCTCCCCCTCTCTGGGCCGTCCCCCATCACAAGAATGTTGGCTGGTTTCTGGAGTAAAGGAAAGAGGTGATGAGTGTAGGCCAATAATAACATTGTGTATAGAAGAGTCACACAGTCCAGCATTGTCAGTTAAGTGTAGTGTGTAGACACTGGCAGACCCCCTCTGTCGTAAGGTCAGAGGGTGTTGGTCTACAATAGTATAGTGCACCAACTAGGCCAGAGGAGATCAGTCACGGGTTATGTGGCCAATGTTGTCTGTAGCTAGGATGATATGGTTGACTGAGAGGGAGGCAACTGACCAGGTCTCTGTGCAGCACCCAGTTGGCATGGATGTAGTGGATTCCATCCAGGATCTGGAACAGCAAGGACTTCACCATGCTCTTGGGCACCTGCACAGCAGGCTTCTTGCCAGCTTTGATTGCACGGTGGTACTTGATGATGTGCTGGGGAAGGAAAAATAGTGCTGACATAAAGTGGTGCAGCAGTCTTGCTCACAGACTATACCCGTCTTCCATAATATTGTGTAATGTACTACCTGTACATGCACAGTGTACAGTGAACATGACAGTCAAGGTTAACTCTGCTGGTAAAACAATGTAGTAGTTGGTGCACACACAAGTATCAGTTGGGTCCAGTGGTTGACAACAGTGCTCACACATCTAGTGTACTCTTAGTAGCTACAGGTATATACTCCCCTTTTCTCCCTTACACTGTAGTTTCTAGTGTAGTGTTGTTTGCCTGAGAAGCTCAAAAGGCAAAACGTTGCAAATTTGTGAGGGAGAGAAGAGTAGGATATCACTATACCAAGGTTATGGATCACTTGAGAGGAGTGGTTTACAAACTTAATTTGGTGTAGCTAAGTATACATTTACATTGACATGCACGTGGGCAGAACTAGGTATTATGATGCAGAGTTACGCAGGATGCCAATACCAGGCCTCATCAGCTTTGTAAGTAGTTTGGTAGTAATAACTGGCAAATTGACGTACTACCATTGACATGTAAGGATCACGGAGGAGCCACTGAGGAATTTAAATTCTATTCATGTATATAATTGGTATGCCTAACTGTGTATGTATGAACACATACTCACTATGCATTGTCCCTTCAACTCACCCACAAGTCATGCTCAGCATAGTCAAACAGGAGCCACACTTTGCGGTCAGTGTGGGAGAGAAACACCTTCTCCAGGGTGATCACATTCTGGTGCTTCAACTCACGCAACAGCTGTAGAAATTGAGGTCACAATATCAGGTACTGATACCAACCAGTATAACTCCTGCAACTGTAATCATACTGGACTCACACCAATCTCCCTGCAGGCTGACATTGAGATGCCTGTTCCTTCGATCTGCTTCAGAGCATAGTCGCGAGCATCAACTCTAAGAGATGCAAATAAACTTCATGTGTGGCTGCACGCACACACACACACACACACACACACACACACACACACACACACACACACACACACACACACACACACACACACACACACACACACACACACACACACACGTACTAGCAAAGGCAAGACTAGGATTCGTGAAGTAGATGATCTGAAAGGGGGGAATCCCCCTAACTAGACTTGATTAGTTTTGTGTGTTTACTGCTGTGACAACTACATGTACAGCTGTAAGAGTCAGGAGACTTTTCAGGAGAATAAACCCGACTCAAAAACGGCTTTAGAATCAATTTCAGAGAATATATAAAATACAACAATTTTCTGGGGGGCATGCCCCCATAGTGGATTCATGCTTCAAAGAAGCAATGGGTCACTGTTCTTCCCCCTCTAACTTAAAATCCTCTATGAAACCATGTATGGTGACACAGGAACAGCCTTTTTCCCTTAGTGATAGTTACATACCTAGCCTCGTTCCCAGGCCTCCTCGGTTTTTTTTTTTTGTTCTTCGGTTTGCGTTCAGTATAATACTTGGAAGAGGAAAAACAGGGAAGGCCTGGGAACACTTACCACGTGAATGACGTGAGGTGGACGTAGGGGTATACATTTAAGTAATGTACTAGAGTTCATCATTGTGCACTCCACTGCTGGGCAGGACCCCAGACATTCACAAGAACGAGAATAGTCTGCTTTACCAGTAAAAAACTCGCTCTCAGGTTTATTGCACACAGATTTGTAATAGGGCACCGCCCCCCCCATGTCCACTTTGCATTCACGTCATGTAATAAGTGTTCCTAGGCCTTACCCGTTTTCCCCCACTCTTTAACTTCCATTGAATGCAAACCAAAGGACAAAAGACGGGGAAGGACTGGGAACGAGGCTAGTACAAACCAACTGTTTAAGATCCCAGGCGCTTCAGCACTGTACGTTATGTGACAAAAGCTGGAGAGGAGCCTGGCAGGAGGCTAGGTCAGAGTTGCAATATGATTTGCAGAAGCAACCTCTGTTTGAGCAGTAACTTGGTCACCCTCTGGCTTTTGAGACTCAAAGCACAGTTCACAAAGATGCTTGAAATGTTATTGCATTGCTGTGTATGTGGCCAACCATGTTTACACAAGGAGTATTGAGTTAGCCTAATTGTGTAATTTCCACTCGGCTAAACACTGTACAGCGTGATGACAGAATTGAGTACATGTACGTTTACCTACCCTTGGACTTGTGATCATTGTTTTGACAGATAGTTGGATCGAGTGATATCTGTGCTTGCTGTACATTATTCACACAAATATTTAGACCTGTCTAGTCTCGCAAGCCAGACCCAACCAACCCCAGCGCGGATCGCTTTCAGTATCACACACGGGGAAGGAAGGGTCTGGTGACTTTCGGTAGGTTTCCGTGTGCTACATTGCAATTGGCGCGTAGACAATCTGATTGGCTGCGGTCACATAACTTTGAGCTAATTTCGACGTGTGAAACCGCTGAATCGGAAGAGCGTAGTGGCGAAGTTCGTTACACCCACGCTAGCGCTCATAGCACCTACTTAATTAATGGCTTTATCGAATATTAACCTGGTGACTTTCTGCGTTAATGCATTCCACTTGCACACGGAAACCTACCGAGAGTCACCAGACCCTTCCTTCCCCGTGCGTGATATTGAAAGCGATCCGCGCTGGGGTTGGTAGGGTCTGGCTTGCGAGATTATGACCTGTCTACACAAGTAACCAGGTCCTATTCTTCAATCCGTTCTTTTAACGCGAGAGAGCGGTTACTTTGGACTAGCATTCTGTTTGCTGATCATGACCAATTAACACTCTAGTGTACTAAACTATTGCTCACCCTCCTCGTTTCTTGGCCTTGTACACATGTCCATAGGTACCTCTCCCAATCTTCTGTCCCTCAAATTCGAACAACTCTTCCACCTTTTCCCTTTTTTTGGCTAGTCTCTCCAGGAATTCTGCGTCCATCTTTATCCTTGCCAGCTGACGCGCGCGAGTGCAATGTTTACGCCCTTGTCGTTGAAATAGAGCGTAACTTTTTACGGTAACACAGTGTTGCCAGTGGCAACGTTTAGCGTTATCGTTTAAATAGAGTGTAAATTTGTTTGACCTTAACACAATGTTGCTAGTAGCAACGCGTACCAACAGCGCGAGCTAGCGTACCCGATGCGTACGCTCACTGGCGTACCCTACTGGCGTACCCTGGCCCTACTGGCGTACCTATACTGCGTGCCGCGGCGTCGGGCTGTTAGTTTACCCTCCTGTGCACGCACTCAAGTTATCTGCAGACTGATTGATTTGTGAAGGATTGACATTGTTGGAAGAATGGCGGACACTCTCAGCGATCTGATCATCGAAGCAAAGAGGAACAAGTACTCTCTGATTCCAAATGTCTCGGAGAACGGTTAGAGCATACAGCAAACAAAAGCATACTTCAAGTGTCAGCGTATTAGATTCTGATCCTCTCAATTTTCGTTTTGCAGATGTTCTCAGTGTTTGGGATGCAGTCTCGGGATTCATCGAGGCGTACATGCTGCAACAGAAGGTAATTCCTCATCTGACACTTGTCAATATTTTCAGCTAGCAGGGATCATGCTTGACACCCTTATTCATGACAGTGCTGAAGGACCACGTGTACAACTTTCCCCTTTTCTTTGCCCCCAAACAGGGAGTGACAGTGCTGGGCTTGGGCACATTCACCTTCTCCCAGAAGAAGATAGACATCGGTAGCAACAAGTTCATCATTATCCAGAGGCCCATGTTTGTACTCTCAGAAAGGTTTGCGCAGATCCATTCCCTCCAGCACAACAAACAGCATTCCCCAGGTACACCACAGAACATATCCTCAGAACACTGTAGAAAGTGAACTCTTTCTGCCTAAACTAACACATTATACTACATGCTTAATGCGCTCTTGTACATGTAAATGTATATCTGTTCCTCTCTGGCTCCACTTTCTGTTGTGACTAATGTCTTTCATCCTCAATCTCCTAAGGTCAAATTCCCACGGTCCCTTTGAACTTCACCGCCCTCTCCAACATGACACCTTTTGACCGTGATACTGTGGAACTGTGTGTGAAGGAAGTGCTCCAGGCTATGGGACGCTCGCTTGCTGCCAGGAAAAACATCCAGTTTGACTTTGGCAACATCGGCAGGCTTGTCATCCAGGACAGGAAGGCCAAAATGAGGTTCTTCAGGGATTTCATTGCCAGCTTGGACACCAGTGGGGAGATGGAGTATGCTTTTCGCCCAGACACAGCGCACTCAGTGCTATCCATTATGTCCAACCCTTGCACTCCCAGGCCTAGTACCACAAATACTCTTACCCTTCCTCACATTGTGCAACCTTCGGGGAGCAACATGCTCACTTTGGATTGTGCCACCACACCCCCTCGATCTGCTGGCAGTATCACTACCACACCCCCTGGCGCCAACGGAAGGGGGTCCCATACACCGTCCAAAATGCCCAGCATTATTGAGGATGCAGAAGAGGAGGAAGAAGCATTTGGAAATGACATCAGCTCTGGAGATACTAAATGGAGCCTTGAACTCCAGTATGAGAGACGACTACCACACAGTTTGGTTCCCAAGCCTGTTGGCCTGTTTGTCAGTACACCGACCAACGGCATGCTGTGGGAGGGGTATAGCCAGCATGGAAGGTTCTCTGCACCACCTAGTCGTTTGAGGAGAAGTGTGGGCACCCCTGCAGAAGGAAAGAGACGTATGACAGCTGGCAGTGCACCAGCAAGTAAGTTGCTGTTATTAGCAATAAAGTGCACTTGAAACCACTTTCAGTATCCAAGTGACCACACACACACACACACACCCTACACACTAGCTCCCCAGTCTACGATGCGTCCTTCCACATGCTCTCATATTGGCCCGGAGCTCTGCTACCTTTGCCACCAGCGGGAACTGCACAACATCCCTGTTGATGTCTCTCAGGAACGAAGAGAGAAGGAGAAGGCTGAAGACAAGCTGCTACAGGAGTACCAGCAACAAAAGGATCTCCTTTCCCTTGCACGGGAGGATGCCACCAAGAGCAGGAACCGCCAGTTCAACCAGGAGATTGCCTCGTTCAACTTTGAGATGGCCAAGAATAAGGTATACTCTCGCTCACACATTCTCACATAAAGTTGTGAATTATTATTCAAGCCCCTTTTTTGACAGAATGATAGTGGTATTATATGGGTTCTTTATTCTCATTGTATTCCCAGATACCAAGACAGTCCTCTGAGTTTCATGTAAGTTACCCTCACACCATACTGCGAATGTTCCTCCCACAGTACACACTAACCTGGCTGGCCACATCCCGTTCCACAACAAGGGAAGAGGTTGTCAACTTGCATTGGAACAGGGTTGGCCAGCGAGACGAAGTGTACATGTACACATAAACACACACACACAGCTCCCCACATATGCATGTATGCACATACCACATACCTTTCAGATATTCAAAAAGTAGTTTTATCTCCCCCCCCCCCCTTCACATGTACACATGCACATGTGCAGCCCTCCTATGTGTTCCAGCAGCGTGCAATCACTCCTGCTAAGTACCTGAAGCAGCAAGCCTACTGTGGACAGCTAGATGAACAAGTGGGTCACAAGCAAGCTCAGCTGAGGAAGGCCTCCGAGAGGGAGGAGAGGATGGAGAAGGAGGAGCGACTACAACTTGCCAAAGAGTAAGTGCATGTGTGTAACTGTGATAATCATACTGTGCACTGCATGAGTGTTTAGCCTACCAATACATACATGAATCAATACTCTGTAGCCCAAATGTAATTGCTAACCTTATGAAATGTGGTTAGACTGCATGCACTTGTACTGGCCAGAGGTTGAAATGGTTAAGATGAAGTCTTGTTCATGCAGGCTTGCCGACTACCAGGAGGCCTATGCAAAGGAGAAGGCTGCCAATGTTAACCAGTACCAAAAGGCTCTTGCTGAACAGGTGCGTACCATGATTCTAATCAACTCTATCTCTTGTATAATTTTCTATATCTCTTGTGTTTACTCCTATAAATTTTCATAGCTAGCTTGCACTGGTTCAACATACTAAATACACTTCTCTGTTGTGATTATGTATGACTCACACATTTAGGTTGCCATCAAGCATGAAATAAGCTCCATATGGAGCAAGCTGAGCCTCACCCCCAGTAGCACTAGTGCTAGCCATGCTACCAGCCACGCCTCTACCACTCCTCTCTCACCCCAAGATAGTGGCAGCCTCCGCCCCCTCTCCGTTCCCAAGCCTACCGTCATTCTCCCCTTCTCAAATACTAAGAAAGACGGAAATATGAAGGTGGTGAATCCTTTATTACTGGTTGTAGTTACTTGTGCAAGTTAGAGTTTACATTAGGTAGCAAAGCTGCATTACTTAACATGTTCAATAGCTGACCTATTCACACTTGTATACTATATTTTATGTCCACCACTAAAGTATGGTAGCAAAGCTGCATTATTTAATGCGTTCAATAGGCGACCTTCTCACATTTGTATATTACCTTTCACTATATTTTATGTCCACGTCTATGCAGGTTTGTATGAAGGCAACCTTTCAGAGACCAATGCCTGAGGTTACAGACTCAACCCAACAGCAGCCTGTGTTTGGGATTCACGATGCCTCTGAAGAAAAAAAGCGAGAGGAAAAAGAACGTATCCAGTCTTACTTCCTGGACCAGCTGAAGATGGTGTCTGAGAAGCAGTGTAGAATGAGGGAAAAGGCCAGGAGAGAACAGCAAGAGGAGGAAGAGATGCTGACTAAGACAAGACAGAGGTATGTGTGAATTGGGCCATGAGTTACATGAAGGATGGAAGGAAAGAGTTAAAGAGGGGAGTGGAGGAGGGGAGGAGAGAGTCAGGAAGAATAGCTGAATAGACTGTGATCTAATCCCTGTAAAACTACTCTTGCCTCATCCCTTTAACCATTGACATCCTTTCTTTCTTCAGCCTCATCGGTGAACTCAAGACTGAAAAGAAGAGGAGGTTTAATGTAAGGCGATCCCTTGAAGACTCCTGGCGTTGGAGTATCCAGGAGAAGCAGCACCGCCTGGCAGAGGAGTTCCAGGAAGCACGTGACCCCAGTCTCCTGTTACACCAGCAGTGTGAGAAGTATGCACGCTGCAAGCAGTGTCAGCGGTCTCGGACGAACAAGGGCCAGTCCAACATCCTCCATGAGAGCCGTTACATCTCAGGAGCTAGAATGATGGTGTGAACTGCACACCACTTTTATTTTTTTAGCTTACTGTCAATCAACTGCCACAGCACTTATGTATTGTAATGACATCTGTGTATTGTATTGTCAATGTAAATGTTACTGCGATAAGATTGTTTATTTTTATTTATCCTGCAAAAGGTATCAATATAACCAAGGCGCATAAGTTGTACTACATTAGAAAGCAGAGGGTTGCAGTGTTCAGGTCAAGTGCATGACAAGATTGGGAAACTAATCTTGAGTGACCAATAATCTACTCTGCCATAAGTATTACCCAAAATAGCTATTTTTTAATTAGTGACTGCGCATGCAAAACCTGTATGAGGCCTGAAAGGAGGCTTTTTTGTGTTTCTAAAAAATTACTTTGGCCAATGGTTATGGGCAATATCTAGAGAGTAAGACAGATAACTTGCGGTTGGGGATATATAACCCCTAAACAACAATCTTTCAGTTGACCCTTTTCATATACAAATTTCATTGACCTTCAAGACCGATGATTTGCTGTCTAAGTACCTTCTAGACAACAATGTTACAGTACTTCACCTTTGCTGGTTGGATATCCTCTGGTAAATTCAATCCATATACTAGGAGAGCACTCTCAAGACTAATTAATTCAGAAAAAATTGGATGAATCATCCTCAAGACTTATTATTCAAATTGCCAATGATCTGGCCTTCAGACATTGGCTCCAAAAACTATCCTAAGACAAATCATTGTCTGTACTATCCTGTTGCAGCAAACTGTAAGTTAAAGAAACACCTTCATGAAAATACCTCTCAAGACCTTGATGAAGTTGGATGTATCACCCTCAAGAATGGCTCCAAAGTATACCCTAACAGAAATTTCATCTCTTCTATCTAGTTGCATCATAACTGTAATGCACTGGTTAGGTACGTACCCTCTGGACAATTTACTTCTTTTGCCTATTTCTATAATGATGCACAAAAGATTTGGGTAGATTTAATATTGTTGATATTATCATGATTACTGCCCTCAAGACAGGAAATTTGCTGGTTACATACCCTGTGGGGGCAATAATGTTACTGCACCCTTCCCTTTCTAATCACTAATCTCACATTTCAGAGGCTGGATGTTATTTACTGGTGACGACAGTAAGTGCTCATGAATGATGTTTTTTTTTTGGTTGAGAGAGTGAGAAATAAATCCATGGAAAAAAATCCGGGATCCAGCTGGGAGAGTGAGAATCAGTTGGAATTCAGCTGACGCCTCTAGGCAAGGCTGCTTATGTAGCTTGTCTTCTGCTCCTCTGCCAGGGGTCCAAGTGGCTTAATGGTAAGAGCATCTGACTAGTATTCAGAAGGTCTTGGGTTCGAATCCCAGCTGGATCCCGGATTTTTTCCCGTGGATTTATTTCTCACTCTCTCAACCAAAAAACATTTTAATCTCACATCTGCAGCCTCAAGAACATTATTGCCTGGTGAGGTATACATCGCCTTTGGACAAATCAAACACCATCTGCTCGTAGGGGCATATTTTACAATGTACAAGAATAATATATTTTCTTGACTAGTGACCAACCTCTAAACATGCAACATCTTATGACACACTGGCTGGTGCTCCATCTGCCGAGCCCATACAATCACATCTCCCAAACACATGATGACGCATGGCATGAGGTATCATTGTTCAGCATATCTTATGTCAACTGTATGAAGTCCTTAAGTTGACCAACTTCTCGTCATTACAGCTACAGTTCTTCCCTGTTGCAGCAAAAAAAACAGCTCATCTTTTGAACCATAAGGTGGTAGAATAAGGCACTACAAGAATTAATTGGATATTCTGTCAAGTAAATTAAGTGGTTGCCACAACATAGAGGAAATTGGAAGTGCTGTCTGTTATACCAGCCTTGTCAATGTACTATCAGCACATGAATTTCTACCTGAGGTCCTTCACAAAGGACATTGCATGGGTTTCAAAGACGATGCACAGGAAACCATCCAGGATATGTGGTGTACATAGGATGGGAGAGTTCTCCATGGTGAGTTACCTCAGTCTTCAGATGGTTGATGCATAGTATTCTGAGCAGATATAAAAAAAGAGTAAAGTTTAGGAAAAAAAACAAGCAATTAAGGTGGCGGCGGAAGTCACTCGGCGGAGGTTAACGGAAACATAAACCTGGAAACATAAACCTGGGTTACAGTCAGGACCAGTGTTACTCCTAGTTTTAGGGTTAGGGTTTGGTTTAGGGCAATCTTGCTTTGCCTAATTAAAAAAAAAAAGAAAGGGTTTTAGTAGCTCATTAATATATTCATGAACCCCAAATTGCCACTGATGGACGCATCTACATGCTCACTGTAGGTAGCGTCCTAACCACCAATGTATCTATGCACTACACTGAAGTTTGGAAATGCCAAACATCAATGGCAACCAATGTGACCCTCATTAGCAACACTCTTGTCAATAAGTACCTCGTTCATGCATGATGGAGGAAATGTGGCCGTTCATGACTTCCCCACTCAGAATGCTGGTGAGTGTTTGCCTTGCTTTCTAAACCTGGCCTCATAATCAGGCAGAAAAAAGGAGGGGAGGCTACATAACAATGCAGTTCAATTAAATTACATTTCCTCTTTCCCCAGGAATCAGTTACTTCAAGCTGGTGGTGGACACTGGTACCTCTCTTCACTTACAGGCACACAGTGACTCTAATGTCAAGGTTCAATTCGTGTCAATGACATGCTCACTACAGGTGCAAGTGGTGTTGCAGAGATGCACACTAGTGGGACTGGTATATACAACAGCAAGAGCGCATAAGAATGGACGGCTAGAGTAAGAGCATGTAACTCCAATAGAAGCCCGTAGTCCGGTCAAAATTATTGAACTGTTACTAAAAATATAACACTCGGCACGTGCTTAGCAATATGTCTATGTGCAGCTGCGCAGTATGTGTTACTACTTTTAGTACGGTTCAATAATTCTGACCAGTTTCAAATTTACGTAGTTACACGCTCTTACTCTAGCCGCCCGTTCTTATGCGCTCTTGCAACAGGAGTGAAGATCTAGCTACTTTGATGAGGCAGATGGAGATAGCTACCTCAGAGTGTACTTAAACTCAGCTGACGAAGAAGTAGTTGAGCTTGTCAGTCAATCCTATACATCAACAATGTAAGTACACATTTGTGCGGATTACAGATTTTGTATCATGCACACATTGTTATATAGTGATTAAAGTCTTGTTAATCTAGTATTGTGTTCTGTGTGAATTGAGATCTTCATGTGTATCACTATTCCTGTCTGTGTCTGCAGGTGTAGAACAAGAGTCCTCAAGTTCCTTCTGAGCTGAAGGAGATACAGTTTGATCTCGAGGACTTCCCAGCATCCTGATTGTGCAGTAGCAGGCTGAGAGAGAACATGTCTTGTCCAGTATATACAGAAAGACTGGATACTTTATACAGTACAATACATTTTTAGCACTTGATCACATACACATCTACTGATGTATTCTTGCTTGCCTGCTCAATATCAAAGTAATCAATTTCTGATCTTTATATTTTTACGAGGCTAACCGCACCCCAAGTGGAAAGAAAACGGTGACTTGAATGCAGGTAGCTTGAATGCTGGTGAACAGATCAGCTTGTCCTACCATAAAGAAGTCATATTACAGGGCCGTAGGAAGCAATATTTGAATGGTCAGGCTCCCACGGGAAACATTGTTAGTGCACGAAGCATATGCATGCACGTCCACCCCCCCCCCCCCCCCCCTCCTAGATTGCTTTGAGGCAAAACTGCTTCTAAATTTCAATCAGATGCAGCAACTGATTTTACTTGTGGACGGTGCTGCGCTCATGGTTGTTTAAAGCCCCCCTCTCCCCACTGGCATCTTTCCAGTTACTATACCCACGGAAAACGAACGCTGAGTCAACGTTTCCAACGCTTTTCATCTTTCCTGTCTTCATCGCCATAGCGCAGGTGTGGCAAAATGCCAGGTCACGAGACTCATCGTAGTGAATCCAACGCCACTTCTCGAACCACTGGTACTGAAACGAGCGATTCACAACTTTAGTTTTTCCAAACTGACGCTTTGGAAACTTGAAATGCATCGGTTGGTTCGGCCGTTTGTCAACCTCAGGAAGGGATGGCAGAGATGGCGACGCCAAGCAGATTATCGCACGCTACCTGCATTTAATAAAACGACTAAAAAAAGTGGTCCAGCCTGACTGGCCGGACCGCTTCCTACGGCCCTGTATTATACTTTATACACCCCACTGGATAGGAGTACCAGGTAGCTATGGTGCCGTTCCAAAAATGGATGATTTTTGACCATCTGTAATCATATTTGGATGTTCTTTTCATGGTATGCAATAATCATCCAATTTTGGTTCATATATAGAACAAAAACACACCATTATCATCCAATTTTGGATGATTCTAGTCATCCACTTTTGGAAGGCATAAATTACCATCCATTTTTGGATGATTCTAGTCATCCAGTTTTTAAGCCACTTGATTTAGCATCCAAATGTAGATGAAATGTAGATGAAATGGCATGACAATTGGATGATACTTTACCCTGATACCCACTAGCATCCTGAGCACTGAGGCACTGGGTGCCAATAAGGTAAGATAGTCAGCGTAAGCTAATGCACCGACAAACAATCCACCCCAATGACAGCCAACACCAGCTGCAGACTTAGCAAGCTCCATCAATAAAATCATCAATATAGCTACAAAGAGAACAGTACAGGTGAGAGCACTCCTCGTGTGCCTGAGAATGGCTCAGATAGTGCAGCTTTCCAGCAAACCCGGACCTGTTGAGATTGGTACCATGAAAGTATAAATCTCCAATGGGTAGATCCCTTGCAATGAGTTTCTCAAGGAGGAGGGTGTGATCCACGGTATCGAAGGCCTTAGAGGCATCAATCAAGCAGCCATAAACAGCTGAACCACCACAAAGATACCGAGAGACCGTGGCCTTCAAAATCCCAGTGCACATTGTTGTGGAGATACCAGGCTTAAACCCAAACTGCAGTTGAGAAGAGAGCAGATTGTTTCCAAAAACCCCCAAAAATGCAATGCTCATAGCCTCGTTCCCAGGCCTGCCCCATTTTTTTTACCTTCCATTTGTGTTCATAATAACACACGGAATCGGAAGATCATTGTAGCCTGGAACGAGGCTACAATGCTCATACAATGAGTTTACTGAAGCAGGAGGCCAGCGCTATAGTTTGATAAAATCTTGTTCCCACCCTTTGGGATTGGCTGGATAATTTCATCTCTAAACACAGGAGGCATGTGACCGTGATGTAACAGAGCTATGAAAAGAGGAGCAAGAGCTCTGGCAAAGGAGGATGAAGCAAATCAAGTGATGAGATGACAGAGAACCTCTGACTTGCCCCGCTTCAACTTCAGTTTCTAACAGCAGCCAACACACATCAAGAGAGATTGGGGAAGATAGTAGCTACACTCCTAAATATGGAAGACCATAGTTTAACAACGTTCTCGTCATCAGTAATCCCAATGACTGTGTGAGAACAGTTTTGCTTCCCAGCTTTAGACCGTTTCACCTCCTGCCAAAATCTTCCGGAAGGGCATCTGCCAGCTTTTTGCATCATAGCTTGTCTTGATTTCTCAACACCACTGCATACCTATACCGTGACTTAGCTTTGTTAGATTTAAGAAAGCAGTTGCCAGGTGGAATGGTGAAAAATCCGTCCACTTAGAGAGAAATCCTCGTTCTGGAATCGACTTTGGAAGAAAAATGGTTGTCCTCAAGTTGGTGTTTTGTTTCAGCCAGTGACCCCCTAGCTGTTGCGTGCTTACGCACGCACCACTAACCTGACCACTCCAAATTTGATGGCTACGGCCCTGGTTACACTGTACGTATGCATATATGGAATTAGTGATCTTGTGTTTGTCTTAGTCACTGTTGTAATGGCACATCACTCTGATGTTCAACTAGTGTTCTCAATTGTGTGTAGGTATAGGTATAGGTGTGATTTAGCTAATAAGCTGATAGAGGTGTGGGCAGAAATATCTGCAGGGATGTACTTTCTGATTGTGATTTTATATAAACTCCAAGCACCCATCTCGCTGAAGAACATGAAGTTAATAATAGCACACTGGAATAAACACCTTATAACAAATGTAACCAATGCAGTAGATAAACCTTGCCCTTGCAGCTGGTGATGGTTTCTGCATACTATCGCAAGGTTTATCTACTGCATTGGTTACATTTGTTATAAGGTGTTTATTCCAGTGCGCTATTATTAACTTCATGTTCTTCAGCGAGATGGGTGCTTGGAGTTTATATAATATGATGCTCTTATTCTGAAGCACAAAGTCTGATTGCTTTCATGAATGGAACAACATTTACATGAGAAAGGAGACAAGAACATTTTAAATCACCAGAAATTCTTCACTGAAGGTCATGGACAGCAAGACAATTTTTACACCTATATAAATGTAACATGAGTGAAGGCATCTCAAGCTCTCATAAAGTTATCAGCCTTTAATTCAGAAGTTGTGGAATTGCCTACATAAAATAATTCCCTTGAAATCTCCATTACTCAACCGGCTATTGGATTTCAAACCAGCACTGATATCTCCATTAGGGGGGAGAAGTGTACCATTGGGAATGTAGCTACCTCCATGCACAAACTGATACATCATATTGGCCTTTAGTTGCAGCCTCCTCTGTTGTAATGATGGAATGTTCAAGTATTTATGTCAACACGCTCTCATAGTCCATGTGCCAGTTTCTACAGCAGACTTTGCAGGCAAACTTTTGCACATCCTCAAGAAGAGATCTTTCTTTTGTAAGGTAGGGATCCCAAACTGAACATGCATACTCACAATGTGACCTAATGCAGGACAGGTATAGAATTGACGGAGTGTGTCCGAGTCTGCATTGAGGTAGAATTGACGATAATAAGCCCAGATGGACTGGATGTGGTCTGACCAGGATAGAGTAGAGGTGATTGTGACTCCAAGTTATTTATAACTCCGTACACATTCAAGGGGTTGGTCAGGCAGGTGCATTCAGCAAGAGTTTATTACAGTAAGAGTGTGCAACTCCCATATGGTTTCTATACTCGCCATCTGGATAGGATGATGAAAGCATTCAGCAGTGAATATGCTTAGCTGTATAAACAAAGCAGCAAAGAGGTGAGCTTTTGCTACAGTGTTCACTCAGCTAATCGCTTCATGTGAAGTACCTGCTAAGCATATTCACTGCTGACTGCCTACATCATCCTATCCAGATTGCAGGTATAGAAACCATAATGGGAGTTGCACACTCTTACTGTAATAAACTCTTGATCCAGTGAAGGTACCATAGCAGTGCAATGCAGCCATTGTGGAGAAACTAGAGTGTCAGCAGCAATGTTGAGTATATTTCTTGCTTTTAATTTTCATTGTAGCTAGAAGGGTACCGATGAAATTTTTTTAACACCAGTAATTTTATACGAACCTTTGATAAAACCATACTAGGTAGCGAGTTAGTGGTTTCAACACAAAAAGTATTATATAAATGTATGTCACTCCCTATTGTCCACCTGGGAAAACAACTTTTGTTGACACACATCTACATCAAACGTGTTTACTGCCATGTAGATGTTTATTGAAGCAACTGTACAAAGTTGATTATAGCTCTAGCCTCCTTAATGTCCACATTAGATAAACATACGATGTTGTTAGAGATGGGATAAAATATCACTATAAGTTCAAATGTAAGCGCATAAACTGTCTTGATGTTGCTGCTTACACAAAATGGTTCTATTACCGAATTAAAGTTTATAGCAGCACTTTCAGTGCAACATCCTGTTACTTCATTCTCCATATGCAGGAACATAATGATGCAAAGGTAATTTTGTAACGATACACCACAATTTGACTCACTAACAGCAGAGTGCTCAATGTAGCTCTTGTGTGGAAAATCACAATCAGAAAGTACATCCCTGCAGATATTTCTGCCCACACCTCTATCAGCTTATTAGCTTAATCACACCTATACCTATACCTACACACAATTGAGAACACTAGTTGAACATCAGAGTGATGTGCCATTACAACAGTGACTAAGACAAACACAAGATCACTAATTCCATATATGCATACGTACAGTGTAACCAGGGCCGTAGCCATCAAATTTGGAGTGGTCAGGTTAGTGGTGCGTGCGTAAGCACGCAACAGCTAGGGGGTCACTGGCTGAAACAAAACACCAACTTGAGGACAGCCATTTTTCTTCCAAAGTCGATTCCAGAATGAGGATTTCTCTCTAAGTGGACGGATTTCACCATTCCACCCGGCAACTGCTTTCTTAAATCTAACAAAGCTAACCCACTAGCTACACATAGTGTGGTAGCCTAGGTAGAAGTTAGGGCAAAAGTGGAACAGGGCACTGGGAACAGGGAATCAGAGTTAGGTGCACAATCCAACTCCTACTAATAAGCATAGCCATTGCATGTGGGGTGAAGTTTATTTTGACTTGCTATTGCATGTAGACCCATGGTGGGTGCTAATTGGAGGTAATTGAAGCTATGTAGAGGCAACATGATAAACAAAGTCAGCCAACTTCGCTTTTGCACTTTTGTGGCTTTTCTCAACATTACTATGCTATACTTTTAGCCTCATTCCCAGACCCGCCCAGCTTTCCGTCGCTTCCCGCTTTTCCGTACTGGAAGCGATGGAAAGCTGGGCAGGGCCTGGGAACGAGGCTACAATACTATACTAGATATTTTTTTCCTTTCCACTCGGGGTGTATATAGCTTATAAGATAATAATTGTTGATGGATGCATAACTAGCTATTTTTACATCTGTCAGGGTGTCTCTATTCACTGGACTGGACTACTGGACTGACATTTTTGCCACTAAAAATCCAGGCTTTTTTTATGCCCTGTAATTAGACTCACCTACCAGTAGAGTTGCGAGCTACATTATACTAGCCTGTAAAATGTTGCCTTTTGCTGTCCAATGCCCTTTTGACTACAGAGAGCAACCACGTAATCGAGAGGTAGCAGTATAGTTGACCTTTTGCCTTGATAGAAGCTTCTAGCTACTTGTGTATCTTGTCACTCATTTTAGGGATTGATGGAATGCTTTTTTGCCTGCAATTTTCGCGTAGCTACACTGCACGCTAACCCCACCTAAACCACACTCCATATGCCATGAACTGGTCACTTCACTATACTAGCAGTAGTCCAGTCCAGACACCAACAAGATTAATCATTTCAAGTCTGGTGACACAATTCAATTGTAGCTACTGAACCATGGTGTGCTAACCCAATAGCTATATATGGCCAAATTGTAATATGGAAATGTTTTTTTTCAGTACTAACATATCAAGGCTTATAGTCATACTGCAATCTGATTGGTCAATACAGTGGCGTAGGAACCGTAGCGGCCGTAGCGGCTTTGGCCGCTACACTTTTTAGGCCGTAAATTAATATTCATAACGTAGCCTCGTTCTCTGGGAGCGAGGCTATAAGGTCAAGCAGCCTCTTCGTTGCATCAGTGTCATATGCAGTTACATGCGTACATTTCCGATTATAAGGTGATCGAAATCTTGGCAGTGAGATGGCTCGGCACGAAGTTAATGCAGATTTTTCAAAGGCTATAAGCGACGAAAGCTAGCCTGGTGGTGGTCTGCTTGGAACGACGACGAAGTCAATAATCTGTTTTCCACATAAATTGAATATTGTACTGGAGGGTTGGTAAGGTCTGTGAACGAAGCTAGAATATTATACACCGTTGGAAAAAAGGACTTTATTTTGCAGTCTAAAGGTGCACACTTTGAAAAATTTCGCCGCCGCGCTACGCGCGGCGAAATTACTTTGCGTTTTCTAGCGGCGCTTCGCGCGGCTCAGCATGGCCTCTACACTTCAAATTTGCTTCCTACGCCTATGCAATACACCTATATCCGCGTATATGCATATACCACTGCATACCTTACTAACAGAACAACCTAACAGAAACATACACTTTGTACACGCCAGGCACTGCGAATCCACACGACCATGGTTTTGTAGTCCGAAGTGTTTGGTTTCGTGCGCAGACTACACCCTCTCTGAGTGGTTGTAGGGGTGGGGCGAGCGAAATAAACACTTAGCTCGAAATTATGAATGTTGTCTACCAAAACCCTGCATTCTTGTAAAACTATTCTCAAGACATTTTTGAAAAAATATTTTCTAGACCATATATCCTTTTAGTGTTTCGGTGAAGCAGCCAATGGCACAAAGAAGGGATGATGACCTGGAAACTGAAGTCATTGACAGGATTATGATAGAAAAGGATGTGTCTCCCCGTAGCATCCCCAGTGAGCCTGAAACCGACCCTGATGATTTGGACTCGGTTAAAAGAAGTAAGAGGTACTTTCGGGTGAAGGGCTTTGCGTGGTTCAAGCGACACGGTAAAAGTGGATCCTGTTCCCGTACTTGGCCTTCGGCGCACGCTTGGTGCATCATGGACTTGAAACGACAAGAAATCGTTGAAAAAATTGGTCAAGACTGTCAAGAATGTGAAGGTATGAGCTTTCCAGAGTTCGATGAGGAATCATTGGAACGAATGGCCGAGTACGCTGTTGAATCGTACTTACGGAAGGTTGGGAGATTATCACCTGCAGAGCCCATTGAGGATATGAGTAACCTATCTGATGCGCTCGAGGAAAGCAAGCCGCACGATGAAGAAAGATGTGGCATGTGCAAAAGGTTGGGCAGAAGCTGTTGGAAGAAGTCTTCATACGTTGTGTAATGTGTAATTAGCTAATAAACTTTTTTTGACTCAGAATTAGTCAACTTTAAATTATTTTATTTATCTATATATACTTAGTTATGCAAATTTTATGACTATTTTACTTAGAATCAGCTAACTGTATACGTGATAAAAATTTTAGGACAATTGTAAATTCCAAGAACCCAAATATAAAATATGGAAGTCTTGAGCCTAATCATTCAAATTTGGTTAAGCAGATTTCTATGGTGAGTGGAAAAAGGCCGCCAACTCGCATAGAACTGAAATCAGCTGTAAACTTCAATATTTAAATCACCAGATTTACCGCATAGCAACAATATATGCTCAAACTTTGGTACTGTCTTGCCACAATGGGAGACAGCCAACTTAACAAAAAAATTACTATCCTGCCCATACATGTATACAGTCTACTGCCCTCATGCCTCTACCAAGATATGTACACCCTTGGGCAGGAAAGGGATGTAGCTCCAAAGTTCAAATTTCGATAACCACAAAATTGACAATCTGTGCAAGATAGTATATATACCCAAACTGTCATTGTCTTGATGAAGACCGGCACAGCCTGGTTGAAACATTGCATTCAAGTTCCCATTCCTGCAGTCAAACCTCACAGTAAATTTTAACATAATTTCTATGAAGGTTTGCATGCACCTCAAATCATTAAGGGATGTTCAGATCATGACATATGATGATAGTGTAACCACTAGCTACAGTATCATGTTTGTATCAGTTGAACTATTTTTATTGTACTCCCATGTTGATTCATTCAGTCACAACTGTATTCACATGAATATATGCTATGAGCATTACCAAGAGCGCATAAGAACGGGCGGCTAGAGTACTCTAGCCGCCCGTTCTTATGCGCTCTTGGCATTACTTATTAATAGTATAAATTATGCATAGGTGTACTGCAGCTCATTACTCTGGGCATGCGCAGTAGGTCCATTTTGCTCAAGTGGTGGGTTTTGGTGGGATATGAAAGAGGAAAGCCTGAGATCAGTCATGTTTCAAAAGTGATGTGGTTGCTTCATTGTTTATGCATGGGTGGAGGAAGAATGGACACACACATACATGCCTTCAATTTTCAATTTTCAACATCTGTTATACATATACTGGTACAAAAAAAAAGATATTCATCCCAACATCACTACATAATTTGAGGGCTGTACAGTCAATTGTCACACTCTGTAAAGCATTTGTGACCAGGATCAAGGCTGCATGTTGAGCAGCAAAAATTGTACTTGGTCTGAAGCTCTTGATTGCTTGATTTTATAAGTGGATCCACTCCAATCACAAAATGATAGCCACACTGGTTTACTGGCTTATCAATCACTTGCTTACAGTGATTACATTTTGATCCTGATGACAGCGACATGTAAGTGAGCACCCATTGCATGTATATATAATATGGGAAACACAAGGCAGTAGGTAGCAGTGTTATCGACAACATAAGACTTATTAAAGCTAAACTTCCCGAAACAGAACAATGTTGTTGGACTGGATCATGCTGAACTTCTTTCATCCACCTGTAAAACTGCCCTTCCAGTTTCATCCCATACTTGCATCTCACTGCAAAAACTGCTTGGTTAAAATGACCACCAGTGCATGGTTACTGCAGTTTCAGGGTTCATATGAACAGGTGGGTAATGGGATTCCATTATCATCCATCAACCCCCTCACAATTCCATTTAGCTACAAAGAGCTAGCACAGACACTTGTCTGCTAGCCAACATATATCAGTTCATTTGCATCCATCTGCTGGCTATTATCCAGTTCAGATGGTTCAGAACCAGATAATAGCCAGCAGATGGATGCATATGAACTGGTATGCATTGGCTAGCAGACTAGGGGTGTCTCTAATCGCTGGACTGGAATATGGAATGGAACGGTGGAATGGAAAATGGGTGAATGTACATAGTTACAGCTAACTCATGTAGCTGGCGCTGTTCTTCAAGGTTGAGCTAGCTACTATATGTGTCTCACTGTAAAAAATTGGAGGTTGATTTAACCCAGAAAAGGTCATCTCAGTTGCAGTCTGGATTCATCTAGGTCCAGGCAGTGGCCAACCTCCTTTTGCCAGGGTGTATAGGGTTACACCCCTTGTCCAGTGGAGGTTTTTTAGCAAACAATGAATTGGGTTGCAAATGAAATTCATTTTGTGATTGCATGTTTGTGCCAAAAGGGGGTGGAACTCTCACTATATTCATGTATTATTGGATTGACTCTGAAAAATATTCATGCACTATTGGCTAACCTTTGGGCAGTATTTATGTGCTTTTATGCAAGTATATTCATGCAATATTGGAACTTTGAGTACACAAACACTGTAACCCTACACTGTGGTAAAAGTGGAAGGTGGTATAGATCCTGCAACTGAGGTAACCCATTTTGGGTTAAATTAACCTCTAGTTTTTTCCAGTGTATAGGGCTCTTATCTCACCACAGAGGCTGTATGAGCAAGTTCAGTGCATGTTGCCAGCATTCTTCCTTGTCTGGTATCATGATGTCACGGTCAGAACTTGGGGGTCCCCGGACAGCAGCTACATGCATAGGAGCCATGCTTACTACTGTTAAGGAAGGCTGCTACTAAGGTTGTGAGACCTAGGAGTGACCGAGGATCGAGGTGCACAGACAAAGACCGAAGTGAAGAGACTGAGGATCGGAGCACTAATTTCTGCCATCAAGCACATTCAAGTTTGTCTACAAAGACTATAACTATAGTCTTGCGAAGCCAGACTCTTGCCGACAGTCTGGCTTTGCAAGACTACAATAACAAAGCATCTGATGATGAGCCAGCAACGCTACCATGCTTGTATATAGAAGCATGACGGTGGGCAATGCCATACTTGCTCATAAAGCTTCTGCGGTGAGATAACAGCCCTAGAGATACACTAGGTACTAGACTGAGCAGCGCCAGTTACACGAGTTAGTTATAACTGTGTACGTTCACTGTTCCATTCCATTTTCCATTCCATCGTTCCGTTCCATATTCCAGTCCAGCGATTAGAGACGTCCAGCAGACTAGTGTCTCTGAAGCTTGATGGATTGTGATAAAGGGATAACTTATTACATAACTAAGTCAACATGCAGCAAATTGTCCACATCAACAATGCATAAAAGTGAAAATGTAAAAAGATGTAGGGATGGCAAACCAAAATGTATGCAAACAAGGTAGGGATGATGTAAAAGTGAAGGTAAATATATAAAGCCCCATGCATCCCTGCATCTTTTACATATAGAGTGCAACTGTAGTGTAAAAAGATGTAGGGATAGGACTTCGTCATCCCTACATCGTCTTTACACGTTTTTCTTTTCTTGTCTATCATGCATTGTTGATGTGGAAAATTTGCTACATGTTACAGTTAGACATATAGACTCTAAGCCTAAGAATATTTCTTTCAAGTAGCTATGACCACAACCCCAGAACTTGAAATGGCAAACTTGACAGTTTTAGTATAGTGGTTCCAAGCATGTAATAATTGCCAGCTAGAACTTGTCTGATGAAGGGCCAACCACTCTCTCCGTACCAACCTTTGTGAACCCAATTTCCTGATTTTCAATCACATGACAACTGACCATCCTAGCTACAGTTTACTAAAGTTGGGCTGTCTATAATCACTGGACTGGACTACTGGAATGGAGTACTGGAATGGACTACTGGACTGACCTTTTTTGAACTAAAAATCATTTTTATGGCCTATAACAAGATTTTCGAGCTGGTACGTGCATTATATAGAAGGTTTCTGACATGGCCTCCTGCCTGTTTTGCTACATCTTGTCTTTTTTGACTATGTAAATAACAATGTATTTCTGCAGCAAGTGCAATACAGCCAGTTCAACAACATGCCAGCATTTGTAGTGTAGATACAGATTTAATAGCGTCTTACTTGGTCGCTTGAGATGGTAGCACATACTCTTATCCAGTCTACCAAAGAGAACTACTTAATGCAAATAGTTACAACATTTAGGAGCAATCCAAGGAAACTATACACATATCTCAATAACCTATCAGAATCTAAGTTCGAACCACACTTCATCTATCATAACGATGCGACAATACATGACCCACACAAAAGAGCAATGATATTCAATGAATACTTCAACTCCACCTTCACTACCAGTGACTATGTCCTACCTTCGACCCAGTCACTGCCTGCTCCTGCAACACCATGTTTAAGTGAATTATCACTCAATGAATCTGAAGTATACGAAATTCTAGTCCAGCTTGACACCACAAAAGCAATGGGATGTGATAATATACATCCCTTAGTGCTGAAGCACTGTTCTGATACACTTGCTGCACCATTCTCCTCCCTTTTCAACCTGTCTCTAAACACTGCCCACATCCCTCACGAATGGAAAATCCACAAAATACGTCCTATTCCGAAAGGGGGCGACAGATCTAACGTCTGTAATTATAGACCAATCTCTCTTCTTTGTACAACTTCTAAAGTGCTGGAAAAAGCTGTATATGATAAAATCATCAGCTTTATAAGACCAAAGCTGTCAAAGCAACAGTTTGGCTTCCTTAAAGGCAGATCGTGCCTGTCACAACTTCTTGTTTCAGTCGCCCAGGTGTTTAATGACCTCGATAGAAGTGCCGTAGGAATTGATGCCGTGTTCTTGGACTTTAAGAAGGCATTTGATTCAGTCCCTCACAATGAGCTTCTTCTTAAATCGTGGAGAATGGGCATTACAGGTAAACTTTGGTTGTGGTTCCAAGAGTACCTTCCAGCTACTCTTGAACTACAAGAGTAGTCTGTCAGCCAACATCCTGCCATCTATTTCATCACCATTATGCTTTTCATTATCAATCTTGGCTGTAAAGCTCATAATAATAAGCTGGTGAAACTTGGGTTGATAGGTCAGCTCCTGCTTGGAAGAGTGATCATGCTCACTGCTTGTAGGTACCATAGTCATGTCAATACTTTAAATGAAAGATGAATATGTAGGCAGCAACTGGACAGACTGTATCCTGCAACTGTGATCTTTGATTCCTAGAACCATGCAGCTAGAGTAAACCTATGTCGCACCACTCTACTATCTATGCTATAGCCTTGTACTCATGACTTTTCCCCCCTCTCAAGAGGCTTGGGTACCAAGCTATTCATGCTAGAAACTTCACACGAGTTGGACACAGGCTGCCTTCTCTTGTTGCAATAACGTCAACATCATCTTCATCCCGTATTTTAAATGCAGGCTTTAATTGATACTCAGACACTTATAAGAAACGTTTCGCTCTTGTTTCGCGCACAGAGATCCAGCAGACACAAGAACTTTAGGATAGGTGCGCTGATGCTTGATAATTAACACACCTGAAATTCAATTCCAAACAGTCTTCTACCCGGGATTCAGCAAGCAAAACTTTACACCCGTTCGAGCACCTGTTCTTGGAAAAAAAATTCTACTAGCGGAAAAGTCTGATAACCATGTGTTATATCGTCGCTAGCCAAATTTTGTGGTGGTGCAGATGTTAGTGTAAAATGAGGTATTGTTCCTAGAGTTACTCTAGGGAAGATTTTACATGAGTTACACCTAGAGTCTCTCATGGGACAATTTTACACTAGATAAACCTAGAGTCTCTCAAGGGGGCATTTTACACCACTGCACTTCACGTAAAACACCTCAGTGCAGAACACTGTAGCTGCACTAATATGGGGACATTTTACACCACTTGTGTATTACACCTTAATTGAGGAGTTCACTCATGTAAAAGCTTGCCAATAATGATACATTACCTGTATATATGGCAAGATTTTACACCATCTCCATTATCCAGATGCAAGTGGTGTAAAAATTCCCCATGAATATGCCTATGCACAACTGAGAAACACTTTTACTTCTGAACTTTGACCTCACGTAAAACCTTTCCTGATAGAGAGATCCACCCCTGTTCTTATCCAGCAAAAGGTTTACCTGTGAACTTTGACCTCACGTAAAACCTTCCCTGGTATAACATTTGTCTAGAAGAGGGAGATTTTAACACCAGCTAGTAGAATGAGAGATCATTATTGATAGCATTAATGGTGATAATTTTAATCGCTGAATCACAGTTAGCAATAATAATGATGAACCACAGATGGCAATATGTTGATCGATAACTTGAATCACAGCAGTATGATTACAGTATAATGGATGAATCGCAGTCAGCAATGTACATGTATGTGTAACAATTAATGGATAAGTGATACAGTTGGGAAGAGATTAAAACTCATTCAAGAATTTCTAAATCTTCATCATCAAGGGATGCAAAATGAGTTTCACCATCTGAGGGGAAATAAATTCCAAATTTTCCCTTGAGTCCATCATATGTTGCAATGATCCCTTCAAACCATTCATTTTTCCCTGATACCTCAAATTGCATTCGCACTGTTTTCCCGAGAACACCAGGATGAGGATTGGGGTTGAACTGAATAGTCCTATCCATAGCAATTGTTTTGGACTTCTTAGTAGGACCACCACTGGTTTGAGGAACCCTTGCTCTTTTTCCTAATGTAGATCCTTTGCCACAGCTAAAGTTTGTGGATCGATCTGGAGGACCAAAGTTTGCAGACTTATCAGTTCTTGTATCTCTGTTTTTGTTTCTTAGTTGCAGCTGTTCTCCTAGCCTCCTCAGTTCGTGAGCGATAAGAGAGACTAATTTTATGTTGTGCAGCAATGTGTTTCAAACATGCCACTGTCGATTTTGTAAACTTTACTCATAGCCATAGCCATGAAGGACATTTTGACCATGTTTTCTTATCCATGGGTGAAAATGCTTTTGATAGCATTTTTAAATGTGATGACCTTGTCCACCACTGTGCCCAATGTTTAGCAATTGTCTAATCACACTGCTTATCAATAAAGTTAGCATCTTCAGAAGAACGAACAGTAGGGATTTTTTTGATCAATTCCTTGATTGGTCGAACACCACAAAGTGCTTCAAAGCATGATACAATATCAATTGCACTCTCCAACTTCTGCACTTGGGATGCTATCGCAAGAAATATAGTATGTAAAAACATATGACATACATATACCTCAGTGCTGTGGTGTCTCCTCTTTGGATGTTTGTGCCATTGTTCATTGCAGGTATTGCAACGAGAACCATTACACTCAGCACAGTATATGTGAGCCTCTTCTCCACATGAAACACACTCATCCTTTACATCCTCTGCATGCATATACATAACAATATTAAATGACTGTTGGTTAAAGTGTTATAGTGTAATACTATACCTTCATCAGAATCTGATCCACCTCCTCCAATACCTTTGACAGACAGGATAAGACACTTTTCGTTTTCTATTCCAAACTGGTGAATTGGGATGCTCGGATGCATCATTCTAGAACCACAGCTAATCATCTGTAGCCCAGTAGGAATTCCAGTAAGACTCTGAATTTCATTGAACAGCAATTTACACAGTGTGGACTCATCATACATAATCTCAAGGTGTTCTGTTTTTCGAGACGGTAACTTTACCAAGAGGTTTGATGTTTGAATTTGTTCAGTAGCTGATGCAGTTTTCGTTCTTGATAAGAAAGATTAGAAAACTTTTGTTAATTACTTGTACTTACGCGATTCACATGCCAAAAAAAAAACAAAAAACACTACACTTACAGTAACTGGCCTAGGACCTTTTCAGGGCTATTATGTCTAATTCTAGAAATTCTGGAGAAGAAATATGTGCATATAATATACAAGTACATCACATGATTATGTAAACAAACACTGCAGCATGTATAGATGCATGAGTTACAAGCTGATGAAATATTCCATACTCTTAGCATGAGTTACAGTTACTGCATCACCTTATGAAGGGTAGCTTCATAAAGATAGTTTCCAGACTCCGTATCAGCATCAGACATAACCCAAGTGCAAAGCATTGTATGCGAGACAAGAAAGTTCTAGTCCTCCTAAAAATAAAATAAGATTTTTTTGATCATATAATCATGTGTAAAACGGAACGATTGTACTCTTAGCTCCAAACTTGGATGTTCATAAGGAGGTAATTTTAACACATGCCTGTACTGAATGACCGTAGTCTGTATACCTAGCTAGCTACCTGCATGTGCCTACCTTTCGAGAGCGAGTCTCTTGTACACTACCTCCAGATGCCCTGAGATGGAGCACACACATCTTTGAACAAGTAACGCTGACAGCAGGCCAAAAACTGCCACCACAGTGCTGCAGCCACTGAGTGCTTGATCAGTGAGGAAAACCTTGGGAGTCAACAGGATGTTTGCTCTACCATCACAGCCCACAGCAGGTAGGTTTGCTTCTAAAGAAGCAGGTTTAGAGCTGATATCGCCAGCCAAAAGCAGGAAAAATGCCAGAAACCCGCATGGCTCACAGCTGTAACGTTCGTACATTACCGCCAAAATCGTCACGTGTAGGTCAAAGGTCAAAGGTTACGTGAACATGAACCGCAACTCTGCCAGCAGGTCCCGCCCCGTTTAGCTCCGTATCCGTGCAGGCTGGAGCCCCTCCCCCAAATTAATAACACGCAGGAAAACGTTGCATGCAACCTACCTCTGCACAGAACGACTAACATCATGTTCACCTTGTGAGGGGGGGGGGGGGGGGGGGGGGGGGGGGGATGGTGGAAATTGCAAGAGAAGGCCAGGTATAAGCCTAAGATGGATGGACAGTTCATGCAGTTGCCAAAGACATCCTTCACGTTAGTCGATAGTTTAGCGGGGTCGCCCCTTCGCGCCTACAATGTATGTGGTAGGTATGCCGGAAATAGGTAAAAGATGACCCGTTCTTACTTAGGTTATACCAGGGAAGGTTTTACGTGAGGTCAAAGTTCACAGGTAAACCTTTTGCTGGATAAGAACAGGGGTGGATCTCTCTATCAGGAAAGGTTTTACGTGAGGTCAAAGTTCAGAAGTAAAAGTGTTTCTCAGTTGTGCATAGGCATATTCATGGGGAATTTTTACACCACTTGCATCTGGATAATGGAGATGGTGTAAAATCTTGCCATATATACAGGTAATGTATCATTATTGGCAAGCTTTTACATGAGTGAACTCCTCAATTAAGGTGTAATACACAAGTGGTGTAAAATGTCCCCATATTAGTGCAGCTACAGTGTTCTGCACTGAGGTGTTTTACGTGAAGTGCAGTGGTATAAAATGCCCCCTTGAGAGACTCTAGGTTTATCTAGTGTAAAATTGTCCCATGAGAGACTCTAGGTGTAACTCATGTAAAATCTTCCCTAGAGTAACTCTAGGAACAATACCTCATTTTACACTAATATCTGCACCACCATGGTATCAGTATAGTATTAAAACTAGTCAGTATTGAATATCAGAAAAGGGATGTATTTCTGGCAGCTGTGTAGCTAGGGGGAAACAGACTGACATTTCAGAGCAGCCTCCAGCACTGACCACTGAAAAAAGCTTGAATTATATTTTCTATTTCTATCCATTAGCCTTGACTGGTCAACACTCTTGTGTTTGGTGCACAATTAGTAAACCTGCTGTGTAATGCTGTGGTGTGTATTTGTGCACTACGATGCTGTACACTGCAAGCTAACTATGCACCAAGGGTCAAACAATTTGAAATTGTGGACGATGTGTGTTGAAATCAGGCTTAAAAATGAAGCTATTTTATGTCTGTTCAATGTGTTAATGTTCCTATGCTAGAGGCAAAAAGTTATTCTCAGACTGATATATTTTCGGAACTCAGACTTCAAAGGTCTAAGCACGGTAGCAACTATGCTGGATCATCATGCAGAGCAACAAGACATGCTGGTGCTGGGATAGTTTTTGACACCCGAAGCTATTGTAGTACGCGCGGATAGAAAATCATGTACATTGTAAAACAACGCGTAACTTCTTTGCCGCCTCCTCCAAAAAGGAAAGGCTAAGATACTTGCCCATCCACTGGCCTTGCCTATGAACCCATACCATGCTGCAGCAGTTGCCAAATTTGGCTAGTGATGTGATATAATACATGATTATCAGACTTGTCCGCTAGTAGAATCCTTTTTCCGAGGATAGGTGCTTGAACAGATGTATTTCTTTTGCTAAATCCCGGGTAGAAGACTGTTTGGAGTTGAATTTCAAGTATATACCATCAAACATTAGCCCACCTATCCTACAGTTCTTATGTCTGCTGGACCTCTGCGCGTGCAACAAGAGTGCGTTTCTTAAGTGTCCGAGGATTAATTAATTCCTCTATCTGTAAATTTGACGAAGTCCTTACATTTGTGTAATCCATGCATGTGACAAATTTCTAGCGTCAGAATTAGCAGAAATTATGAAATTGTGCATGCTTTAGAGCTTCAAATTGAACCCTCACTATGCATGCACATATTAAAATTATGCATACCTTCTGTAATGTCTTAATATACTTAAAATCCTTACCTAGTTTGATTGCATCATTAATGCTGTGTTCTTATGTTACATATCAAGCATACTGTTGCACTTGCATACAAAACCAGTCTCATACTGCAAGCTCAGGGTGAAGGAGAGCCTGGGTTAGCCTCGTTCCCAGGCCCTCGCCCAGCTTCCCGTCGCTGTACTGCAAGCGACGGGAAGCTGGGTGAGGGCCTGGGAACGAGGCTAAGCCTGGGTAGGAGACTATGATACACTTCCCCAATTTATTAACCCTCGGCGCGCAATCGCAGCGAGGGTTACGGTAGTTGTCCTGTGTGTCTGTCTGTCTGTCTGTCCGTTTTCTCTACTCTGCCTTCTCGCGCCTTTAGGCGTCCAACGAGAGGTATCAGCGGGTACAGCGTGGAAAATGCAGTAAAATTAAAAAGCCGTTTTCTCTAAAATTGCTTAGTTCAAAAGTTAGAAGCGTTATAAACTTACGTATGGCGTGACTAAGTCAGCCATTTTCTTCACGTGCAATGTTTCCGTATACCTCTCCGTAACACGTACGTAACGGTAATGTGTGATCACGTGACTTGGAGCACGCGGTATTGTGGTTTTTCCGTCGAACGTGACCAAGTGACTGTCTCTTACGAGAGGTTCAGAAAGGTATGCCCACAGTGTAATACTGTAGTGCATGCAATGGAGTTCAATAGGTCTATGCGTCTGAGAAAGGTATGCCCACAGTGTAATACCGTAGTGCACGTGAAGGGGTCAGTTTGTGACTGTGGCCATGCCTTCGCATCGAAGAAAATGAAAGCACGGTGTACTGCCGTTGGGGAGTCTGAGAACGCAATGAAACGTAGAAAAGCGTTACTGTCTGAGGAAGAGTTATTAGTGACGAAACAGAGAGACAAAGTCCGCTCCCAGGTACATATGCCTTTAATCCAGGTACGTGAAGTACTTCAACCTTTAATACTCAGACGTAATTTATCTACACCATCCATAACTTGCACTTTTTTTACTTGAGCAATTTATCTTAATAAAAAATCAATGACTATGATGTTGATTGAAGATATAAGATATCAGTGATGAAGTGATCATGATGTTGGTGAAAACGATATTGGATAGGAATAGATGGCTACGTTGTAATGAGAATAATATTCAATAGTGATATATAGTGGAAGGAATAGATGGGTAGCTTGTAATGAGAGTAATATTCAATAGTGATATATAGTGGAAGGAATAGATGGGTAAGTTGTAATGAGAGTAATATTCAATAGTGATATACTTATAGTGGAAGGAATATGTTCTGCATTTCAGTTTCTCACTTATTCACTTCTTTTATTATGTCTTTGTCCTTCAGCAGGGTCATGGACTTGAAAGCTCCCGATTCTGTTAGTCCCTCAACTGAAACATCATTACCACCAGCAATCTGATGAACGGTCTCCCCGTAGGTGAATGCAAACACCATTCTCTGTTGTCCATCCTCGTCATACAGGAGCATGAGTTTGGCTGTGATGTGTTGTGGGCAAAGATCGAACCTTTGCATCATCATGCAGTCCATCTTCGAACATTTGCCGAGACGTTCGGTGTGTGGCTCGACTCTAGCCTTGCACTGCAAGCACGATTTGTATGTGTCGAAATAAGGGACACCTGCAACTGTGACGTTGATCACCCACAGCTCGTCATCTCTGTCTCCTTGCTCAGCCACAGCTCCTATGTCCCCAATGGGGATGATTTCGGAGCCTTCCTTGGCCATTGTGAGGTTTTTTGTCCTCTGATACTCTCGCACCATGAAATTCTTGAGGCAGTAACTTCGATCTTTTTCCATTGCATGCAGATTTCCCTCCCAGACACTAACTCAAGCCATACCACTTTCGTCTGCAACAGAAACATCCCGTTTTACTCTCCCCCCAACTTGCGTTTCATCCTTTAGTTCCACAACCTTGATGTTCACTGTGACTTTCTGGAACACATCCAAGCTCTCAAGTGACAAAAGTGTTACAGTTTTGGATGCTGTTGCGATGTCAGCCATCAACGATGCAACATCCAACTTCTTGGGAGATTGCTTGATTACTGTAGAAGACTTCAGCATCACCTTGTACCCCTCGCCCTGACGAGCAGGTTTAACTTCGCAATTTTCAAGCGCAACTGCTATGTTCTTTTGATGATAGTCGTTCAGCTTTTGTTGCTGCATTCCCTGAAACCCCACCAGTCAAATTTGGGAGGTTTCGTCTGCCAGTAGACCGTCAAAGAACATGGCCTTCCGTCCTTTCTTCACAGGTGACAATGTCACTACTGCACCGTGGATGCTGGTGCTGGACATGGGTCCATCCACATCATCGATATTCTCTATCTCCTCGTGACTCCTTTTTTTAGCCATTCTAACTCTATTCACATCTACCCTACATGCAGTGCCCTTTTATACTACTAAGTCATAACTTAGTCACTGTGCTGTGTCATGTGTGTAAAAATAGTAACAATGATGTATTCCTGCTCTAAATATAGTGTAATTTACCATGATGTAATGACCACAATGCAATGTCATATTGCATAGCGGTGTTAATGTAGGTTGCATGATGTCAGATAACCACAATGTACTGCACTGTGTTAATATTAGGCCCAAGTGCCTAGCTGTCAGAACAGATTCGAGGACAGTTAGGAATGACTTGATATCGAAAGGCGTGCCATATCAACTCGACAGCAAACGTCATGATACTATTGTTCACAAGACAGTGACCAATTCTAGTTAACACACAAGTACAATCACATGCACTGCTGCGCCGAGGGTTTGGCACTTCAGTGCCTTTCATTTCCATTGCAAAACAAGCTGTGCATATGAATATAATTGGGGCGAGCCTGAGCGAGCCCCACACTAGCGAGACTGCATTGCGCACGTGCGTGTGTATGTTTGCACATGTAAAGATTGGTTACGGCACCAATTGCCATGTAAGCACTTCTTTGCAGTATTTCAGCATAGGAAGGAGTGGCAATGGGAGCAGTTACCTTCAAAATACCTTCACAGTGCCTACCTCTCAATGGATGTAGACAGCATCCGTTGCCATTTCCAGCAGAGTAGCGAACCAACTGTCTGCAACTATGCCACTCATGACTGCATGGACACCACAGAGGACATAGTTGGTGACCTACCTTTGAGAGTAAGTGCGGTGTAATTGTTATAAAGCCAGATTGTGGGGGGTAAGCCTTCATGCACGCACGCACAATGCACACACACACACACACACACATACATGCACACACACGCACACAACGCACAACGCGTGCACACACACATGAACATACATATGCACACACACACATGCACACACACAGCATGCACACATACACACATGCACACACACACGCACACATGCACCTACACACACACGCACACACACAGCACACATACACACATGCACACACGCACACACATGCACACACCCACACACACATGCACACACACCTACACACACGCCCACACACATAGCACACACATACATGCACACACATACACACACACAGCACACACACACACGCACATAGATACACAGTAAAGTATCACTGGTAAATGAGTGCACACTGATGTACTTTTCATTTCTGCAGAAGCAAAGTGTCTCCATAAATTCAGCTGCAGAGAGAGTGAGGATCACTTTGAAAGAGATAGGCACGCTCACCTATGCCTGCCCTAATGCTGATGACCTGATTCTACTGGATGAGCAGCTAAAGGCAATTAAGTCAGCTTTCCAGGAAAAGTTACCTACTGTGGAAGGACTGGTCATCAGGCCTGCAGTGGTTGACCGAGCGCGCCAGACAAAGAAGAAGTATGCTCATATCAAGGCAAGAATGAGGCTTCGACAATGCAGTGCTCTTAAACAGAGCAATAGACGAAGGCACAAAGGTTCTTCTTCCTATCGGAACAGGGTTGGGATTCGAGCAGACCGCCTTCGTAAGGTAATGTAATAATACCGCAAGAGTTACTAATGTAATCATACTGCAAGAGTTTATTAAGCCTTGCATATCGTCATACACTTACACTACCATTAAAGGCAGAATGCTGAGTGTTAGTAGATAAGAAATAACATTTTCGTAGTTGTACTTCATATACTACTTATACACCACTTCACACTCCTACAGGAGGCTGCTAAGAAGGCTGACACTGCCCTGTCATCACCTCCTGCCGAAAAAGAGCCAGCAGCATCAATTGTTCATGGTGTACAGAAGCCAGTGAAACCAATTGCAGGTTACACTAATTCATGCTTTACAGTTTGATATAACTCACTGCACTCACTGGGATTAGTTGTTACTCCTTATAGGTAAGAGATCAAGATGTGGGGAGTGTGAAGGGTGTTTAGTGGAGGAAAACTGTGGTCACTGTCCGTTTTGTGCTGACAAGCCGAAATTTGGTGGACCTGGCAGAAAGAAGCAATGTTGTGCAAAGCGAAAGTGTGAGTCAACAATAATTGTCCATGCACCGAGATCATCATGCTCACATTCACATCATTCATGTGTAGGTTCACTGCTGTCCACAACAAAGTCTGGCGTGACTGAATATCACAAGATCTCTCCTCGCAACTTTGCACAGGTTTGCTATTAACAAGCTTTGTTCCACTTTGTATGGTACTTGTGTTGTGTTTCTGTAGTCTACACCATCTTTTCACAAATCCTTCAGAACAGTTCAGAACATGCAAAAAATGTGTAGCAATATTATCTGTAAACAGCTACATTGTTTCTGCTTCATATCCAGGGGCTTCAAAGTGGCTATTTTAAAGCACCTCCTGGAACAGATTTACCTGCTATCCCTGTACCAGTACTGCAGCAGATGGAGAACACTAACACATGGCCAAAGGATCTCGTTCTCTGAATTTACGTTTTTGTTCATTGTATATACCTGCTCGTACACGTATCAAAGGGGTTAACCGTATCTGATTAATTATTCATAAGGTTTCAAAACGGGTGAATTTAGCGAATCCCGTTTGCTTGCTTGCTTGCGGCCATATACCGTAAATTTTAAATGAGCGCGGTTAAATTTTAAATTTACGAAGACCGAGCTCATGCACTAGCTCGGTAGCCGGGTTAGGCGGGTAGCGAAGGGCTATTGCCAGAGGGGATTCGCTTTTTTCACAGCGGTTCATGTGGTCACGTGCGAAGAATAACCCCTACAGCACTACGCTAGCGCTAGAAATAAACAGGATCTGAGTGCGAATTTACAATGACTGAAAGAGTGGTCACGCAGGACGACGGTGGTAGGAATACCTTGAATGCCAATAGTAAGGTACAAATAAGTCTTTTTATAACACAAACAATATAAAAGATGTACAGACAAACTATATAATACAGTAGTGATGAACACTTTGGTTGAGAGGAGGCTCATCTAATGGATAATCTCCATGTTGTGATAAAATACAGTCATAGTGGCATCCTCTGACATTAAGAAGCTCAATGTGGTTTAGACGAGACAGCTGTTTGGGTGGTGGATCTTGGGATGGAAAAGTAAGCCTATCCCCACGGAGAGGATTATAACGGAACCATTTGTAGGTATTCACATTGGGAATTAGGGTGAATACAGGAATTTGAAGGAGCGACGCTGTTGCTAGTATCTCAACTGCTGTGCCCCACACCCTTGTACATCTCATATTAGACAAGTATCTTTCAAAGTCACCATCAATGTACGGTCTGAAGCTATCTCGGTTCTGCGAGACAAACTGGACCAATAGCTCACGTACTTTCTCATGGCACATTTCATTGCCATACAACACAAAAGCAAGGGCACGGAACAAGCAATTTCCATCTCCAGAGATAGGTTTGACTTTGCAATCCCTTGCAGATAGAGAAGCTATTGCTTGCTGAAGAGGATCCTGTGGATGAATTGAGATCACTCTGTATAATATTAGATCCCATGTTTACTGTATGTTTTACACACATGTTATATCTTACCTTGTGATTCTTCCGCAGATGTTAACCCAAGACATCTACGTTTAGCACAGTACTGCTTCAGTGTACCATGTCCCCCAAACTTTGGCTTGTCGAGGCAATATTTGCATTTGCCACAGTCTGTACAAAGGCATCCTTCACAGGTGCCACAGCGCTTCCTCTTCATCCCTATGATCATAGTTACAGAAGTACGTATGATAATTTGTTGTCTGCTGTCTCTGCTTGCATAAATCATACCTGTGTGTGGTTTAGTGGGCTCACTCTTCCCTTGTACATTGTCACAGGGGCTTGGCAGACAACCAGTGTCAGACAGAGAGGTTGATTTGCTGGAGACTGCAAGTGCCTATACAAAGGTATGAACAGATATCTTCATGTTGGATGTGAGTGAATCCTTGTTGTTTGTTGCTTAGCAACTAAAACAAGTGAGTAGATGTGATACTGAACTAGCAAGATACTGGCATGAAATACCAGGCCTAGCAAAAAAAGATTTCACTGTAGATGTAAGGAAGACTTTAGCCACAAGCATGCACCCAGTGTAGATATACGCATACCTTCCGCAGCTTGCTGGCTCGAATCCCAACACGATTCCTGAACTTGGAGTTCATTCTTTTTCGTCCATGTCTCTTGGGATTTGGTAGGGAACCATATCCAAGTTTCAGCTTTGAAGAGATTGACTTGTATTTCTTCTTTGTGCGAAGTGCTTGTTTTTGTGTTTGGGTAGCTGTCAAAAGGAGTCCATCCTGAGAAGGAAGTTTCTCTTGGAACATCTCAGTGATGTCATGTATCGATGACTGCAAGTTCATCAACATTTCTGCATCTGTACACACATATGACAATGTTTCGAGTCTTTTGAGCGCAATGCGAACCTTCTGACCGGCTTTCTCCACACTAACAGACCTTGCCTGGGGTGAAAGGTGAGCACCATACAGACATGTTATCAGCAACATTTTTATGTCATAATAATCATCAAACTATCATAAAGATGGCATTTTCAATCAAACATGTAAAAGGACATACCTGAACATGACCGGCAATACCAACAATTAAATGTTTGTACTGTTTGCCCACACAAATTACTACCTCCAGCCAGCCCAATTTTAACATACACAAAATCATAACGATGTACATGTACATTATAACACATACTTTAACTTGCAGATTTTGTGTAGACTGTTGTATCAGTTCAGCATTATGGACATCGTTGTCATCATTCAGATTGAGAACAGGAGATCCATCAAAATGCTTCTTCAGAGCCTCAACATCAGTTGATATGTATGGGCTGTGAAGATAGCTCGGTGGTAGGTTACTCCACTGCCATGCTGACCTGTGCTTGAAGATGGCGAAAAAGTGTTTACACGGTATGTGCCAATTTGTCCAGTCTTGACATGTGCATGAGGGCATAGAATCTGGGTTGTCATTGCCAAAGCTGACTCTGTATTTAGCACCAGATGATTTCATAATTTCAAATATTCCCTTCTCCTGATCATTGTCAATAATGTTACTGGCCGTGAGCTTGTGGCTTCTTGCCATCCTGTCAAGACAATGCAGAATGATGTTTCTGGGTCTGTCCCGGAGGTAATCAGGCACAAAGTCATTGTAGGTTCGGTACATAGATGTTTGTTTATAGTTTTGCAGCAAGTACTTTTGATAGGCTGTTGGCAAGTAGTCTTCAACAAGTAGAGTTGTGATGGCAGAGACAGTTGCCCTCTGTTTGTTGCGAGGAAGGAAGTTGTACTTGAAGAGCTTATTCTGAGCTTCTATGCCGTTGTTTGTATTGACGGCAGCATGGTACACAGAATCACGATAGGCATGTGCCCATCTCTGCAACATGAATGGATACAATCAAGGTAGAATTTGGTTTACACTAATGACCATGCATGTCCCTGGGTTTTGTCCACCTATAAGAAAACCCAAGGAGAGCCCATAGAACCTTGTGCTCTAACACATAACACTAGATATGGAGCTTTTGTCTCCATGGTAACATGTTTACATTGCTACTGGGTTGCTAATTGGTATGTGGTCAAGAAGCCAGCCACATAATTACATTCATATGCACATCATGTAGGTACCTGTGATATGGAAAGCCATGTTGTTGATAACCACTGCTGGACACATGGGTGATCTTTCCACACCTTTGAATGTTTGAGGTGCCGTACTGATTCTTCGTAGCAGATGCCAATATTTTCACCCTCTTTTCCAGGTGGTGCCCATGCACAAGCCCGCAGCTCAGCCAGGAGTTGGTCCGCTTCCTCTGATGTCAGGCCATGTTTCCCATCTTTGACCCACCTTTCCCATGCCTGTTCACGATGGAAGTCACAGAGGTAAACGATTGTGTCTGGAAAACAGCATTCAAGAGCAGATATCTCAGCATCTGAGTAATCACACATCCAAAACTTTGGATTCCATTCTGGATTCCAGCAATGTAGAATATGCAGTGCCTCAGAGATGCTTTCTGTACTTTCTGATTCCAGAATAAATTCTGCAACAACAGAGTAGCCAACATTGGTACGAACGCACACAAAGAATAGTGGAAGCTCATATCTTGTGGTTTTATGTGTAGCATCAATTAGGGAAATGGTGTTCCCATACTTCAAAATTAGGTCTTTTTGCCATTTTTGCTGGTGAATCCAGAGAAACGAGTTTTCCTGTGACTGTTTAGCTGTAGGGCCATCAACTTCACCTTCTTTTTTACTTTCAGCAGCAGTGCTGTTGCAGTCACTGTCAATGCAGCGTGGACAGAAGAAGAAGTTTGCATCAGGATGAGTTTTCTTCCAGTTGAGGACCTTTAGTCTGAGGTTTTCTTGGTCGTATTTTGAATGTTGTAGAGCTTGTTTTGCTCTGTATATATGATTCCTCAAGTCATCATGTGTTGGGAAGTATGCTCGATCATTTGGGTCTGGTGGGGAATCTTTGCAGAGGTAGTGGTTGATGCGATGTCGAAGTGACTTTTTCACATCATCAATTTCAGTAATACCATCTGCAACTAACTCAGCTATCATTTGAGCTACAGCTGGGTTAACCTTCTGTGAGAAAACTGCAGCCTGTTTCACTGGGTGTGCTTTCTCATGTGCCTCTACTGTTGGCAAAGATAACCAGTATCTTGTCGTCTGCTTGATGCATCCAGATTCGATTTCATTCTGCAATTTCTTCAGTGTTTGTTCCTTTAGGAGTCGCAGGTTGTATTTGCTCTTCCCCTCAATATCATCAGGGTGTATAGCATACTCTGGGAATAGAGTGTAGTGTTTGACGACAACATGTGCAGGGCATCCAATTTTACGTGTGCTTTGCAAACGTAATTGTTTTCCTTTCTTTGGTTTGGATTTATAGTACTGAGGACCATACTGGCATTGGAGATGCTGGCTGTCTCCTACAATAAAGGGTGTATTTCCAAACTCCACTGTAGTATTCCCTTGTTTGTAACTCCAGTATATTCTGGGCTGAGGTTTCTGTAAAAAATTAACACCATATGTACTGGCTAGTATTCAATCTACATGTACAACTGTACCTTTCTGCCATCTTGAGTTTCATCATTCTCCTTGTGCTCTAGCTGTGAGTGACATCTCCTGCTGGAATTACGCACACCGAAAGATGTGACTGTCTCCTTGTAGTATTCCTCCAAGACTGCTGGTGCATCATTGACAAAGCCTTCAAAGTACAGTCCAACTTGATGCAAACCTGCAGCCCACCTTGGAGCCATCTCTGATACTTGTGCACACATGCCACTGCATACCAAAGAATTTTAATCAATTGTATGCCCAGACGAATGTTTGCATTACATGTTATAGTGTCATTGATGCTATTTACGTTCCACATGTAAGAGAATGATTTCTAGTCTGTCCATCAATACATACCTGGTGGTCAACTTAACAGTCAGCGAGCACACCGGATCTGTTGGAACTTGCCGCCAGTGCAGTGTTACATACCGGGTTAAACTTGGTAAGTGCGCACGTGACCACATGAACCGCTGTGAAAAAAGCGAATCCCATTGCCAGAGTGCAGCGTCGGTGACCTGGAGCGGAGACGACTGAAGTTGAAGCACGCATGGCAACTTACTCCTTGCCGTTACAGATCATTAACGGCAGGCTGCCCATAGGCAGTACAACTGAAATATATTTCGATCACGATGGTGGTCGAGGTCGCTCCAGGAAAGGGCCATGCATAAACGGCACTTATAAACACCAATAATTCAGCTCATGACTTTAGTGTAAAGCTTAGTCCATGCATATGTAGCCACACTGACAGTAGTTGTCCTGGCTGTTGGCATATGTGATACCTAGCTATCTGTGGTGAAGACTTATCAAGATATCTACTTGTTCGTGACAAATCCTATGCCAAACCCGTTTGCTGCTTGCTCAGGCTCGCCCCCACAATGTTCTACATTTTCTAGTTATGTGGTAAACTTCTTTACAGGCTAAATGGGAAAATAACCACATAATTATATTCATATCACAGCTTTTGTATTTTGCAAGGTCAACTCAAACAGCAGTGAATACGGACATCCTTCTCAGAGACTACATATAAGTTCTCCCCTAGCACCCCTTTCAGAGCACCAGAGGACTCAGGACACACTGCGCGCACAGATGAACCTTCCCCTAGCATCCCTCTCTTTGAGCACTGGAAAAGACAGCATAATCAAAGAGAGGCTGGGTATACATTTACACCTTTACTTCAAGTGTTAGGCATCCCATCCGTAATCCTGTGCTATCATCTCCAAGCTTGCATTTGACTGATATTCACTGATTCGATAAATGCATGATTGTATTTTTCAGTAACCACCCTGCCCAGAGCTTGTAGTGTGTGGCTACACTACTCAATGACAGATATACTATCTCCTATTATAGCACTCCCTCAAACTATCTTCCTGGCACTTATGAGGTAGTGTTCAACTTACTCCTTTGGATTCTTTGTATGTTCTATCATCGAACATGGCAGCTAGCATGCAGTGAACAGCTTTGACGAGACTTAGTGTGAACAAGTAGATCAACCTTAGAGCCCTGATCCCACATGCAAAATGTCCGCATGTGCACATGCTGCCATGTAGAGAAAACTCTTATTTTGTCCACTCTATTGTGTTCATAAACAATAGTATGCTTCGGACAAACACACACCACAGCATTGCACAGCAAGTTTACTAATTGTGCACCAAACACAAGAGTGTTGACCAGTCAAGGCTCATGGATAGAAATAGAAAATATAATTCAAGCTTTTTTCAGTGGTGCTGGAGGTTGCTCTGAAATGTCAGTCTGTTTCCCCCTATCTACACAGCTGCCAGAAATGCATCCCTTTACTGATATTCAATACTGACTAGTTTTAATAGGCCTACTATACTGATACCATGCTCTTCTCCCTTGATGTGCTGCATACTCTCTGAATGCATGCTTGTAGGCAGAAATTCGGTGAAGTTAAATCTCGTAGGGAAAGGGTTAAAATCTAAATTTGGGGTAAACCCGTAATTTTTTTCTCATGAGCAAGTCTGTACATAACGAGATTCTACGATTTTGCGCCGCGTTTATACTAGTCTCGTTCCCAAACCAATGACCACGGTTATCGGTCTGGGAACGAGACTGCATGTGCGCATGCGTAAGGAGCCAGTGCAAATTAACCTTTGAACCTCTGACGTCACCACATGGAGTTGGGTCAACTTAGCGACTTCCCTAACGGTTGTATTAAGGCCACTCCAAGTTGAGGAATCGCCAAGCATAGTTAACCGCTGGCCGGCTAGTCTCGTGACCAGCCGGATATACCTACGGAAAGTCCGTCTGGTAACGTTGGGCTCGATTCTGGGGCTTTTCTACTTACGACGGAGTTATTTGAACGTGCCAATCAAATTGTAGCATGTCCAATTACTGGGGCGGCCCACTGGCGCCCTAGCGCTTGTGCGGATGCTAATTGGTGATAATTGGTGATAATTGAAGCCATGTAGAGGTGAGAACGTCCATATATGGCCAGCGCCGGCCGCTTTCAAACCCTGCTGACGTGTGCAAAAGCCCAAGAAAGGCGCGCAATGTTACCAGACGGATTTTCTGTAGGTTATTTCCGGCTGGGCACGAGACTACTGGCCGGCAGGCGGTGGGCATGGGCTCCCCCATTAATTAGCGTTATGAGTAGTGGGCACGTGCTAACCTCATTGTTGGCGGGCAACTAGTCAGAGCCAAGAGCAGCGGGTAGCTGTCAACCAGTCGATGAGTTTTGTAGATGCTGGCGTAACAGCAGGACCCAGTGAAGAGATGACACAATAATCAAACAGCGGAGAAAGGTAACTCATGGGAGTAAATGTTTTTGCATTACCCCATTTTGGAAAGCTTTCCAGTAACATAACAGCAAAGGGCCTTCTGATAATGTAATGATAAGCTTTTGATAACATATCAGCCTTATGGCTAAAGTTTAGGTAGACTGTGTTAAGTGATAAAAGATACCAACCACCATAGCATTCCAGAGGAGGTTGATAGCTGGTAATTAGTGATGTGCACGGGCAGCAATTAGTGCAACATAAATGACATAATCATACGGGCTGCCATAGAGGCCCATAGGAAAAGGTGAAATTGGTTTACACAAACTGCTTTCATTTGTTTGTGCCGAAACTCACTCAGTGGATACTGCCAGGTGAGCTCTAGATCGACTGCTATAGCTCTTCGTGAAAATCAAACACTATGACTGACCGTGTGTAAACTCTAAAGGTTGAAAGCACTCAATAGTGCCAAAATGCAATGCGATGATACTAAAGGTCCACTTTGGAACCACAAATAAAATAGCTATATATGAGGTAGCTAATTCTACATAAGCACACAAATAACTATATACTGAAGTATTGTGTTGTTACATATCTAGTTAGTGAAGCATTTCCTGTTTGCGTTTATAATTAAGTTTAGCTGCAAATTTCCATGTGGCAATTGCTTTTGCAAGTGTAACTGTTGCTGGAAATCCCTTGCGACTTTGGTGTAGATCTCTGCCACATCTCTCCAAGTAGGCATCCAAGTGATCAAGAAGCCTATATAGTGGCAATGTATGAAATCGGAGCATTAATTACAAAGTTCTATGGTACCTACGTTGTAGATAGAAGTGTCTAGCCACTCACCTTGAGTATTTAGTACTGTATATACATTTACATTTTCTACACTACTTTGAAAACAGATGGTCAATACCACTTACGGGTGTTCCCTCTCATGCAGTTCACAGTGCCTAACATGAAGTTCGATGAACTCGTAGAGTGTTTCCAGAAAATCCAGACGATCACGAGCCCTCCAAAGCCCCAGGTAATTCTCCAACTGTGCCTCCTCTGATCTGGACTGCAACCCTACCATGAACTCAGCCTTGAAAGATTCAAATGGTTCCTGTAACATAATGAACAATATGAATATGTGTTGAAGTAATAGTCTACATGCACTGAGAACATGCAGCAAAGTGTTGGTTTTACTCACCTCTCCATGAAGAGTGAGTTGTGTTGCAAGCTCCACCGAAAGGACCTTCCACAAAGATATTATATGCCCTAGTGTACAATGCTTAAGAGCCTGAAGGGATAAATATTTCATATTGGAATAAATCAAAGTGGATCAATTGCTGAAATTCAATTTCATAACAAACCTCACTGAAAGGGCATTCTTTTTTGAGAACATTGCGAACATATTCAACAAGTGGTTTCTTGGACTGTCCACCTGCAGATGCCAAGAACCCCAGGACGGTATTGACCACATCTAGCACTTGGCGAATATTTTGGCTTTCCGAGTGTAACTTATCAAGAATAAAATTTCTTTCTTCAGCTGCCAAGTCAACCTATCACAGAATGAACAGGAACAAAATGGAAGTGTCAAATATAATCTGTGGGTCGAAACCTTATGTAATAACCTTGTGTACATCTGATAAATTTACCACACTGAGTTCTAATTGGCTTCTAAAGTATGGGCAGCTTCTTTTGATCCACCCATACAATGAGCTGCGAATACTACACATGTAGTCTTATGATCATGCTACTAAATAAGATTTACCTGAGGCTTAACATGTTTCTGTATTGAAGCAAATTTCTCTGCAGTGTACACATCAGTGTGGTAGAGTACGTGAGGAATCTCCAGGTTAATGATGGGTTTTCCAGCAATGAATCTGCTGACAAGGTGCTGCTCCAAGGCTTCAAGGTCATACTTGACATCTTCACCCTTACCCACCCTCAGTGTGCGATGACAATGGGAAAATACTACTGAAAGAATGTGCTTCTCATAATCAATGAGGTGGCATCGATGTACATGACCAACAGCAATTTTCAGAGGTTCCCAAACAATTCTCCTGTGTACAAAATTAGTTCAAACTTTAGGTGCCACTCTACGTTAAGCATCCACCAGCATGCACGCAAACTTTTACACACCATTAACAAGTGCCAAATATAAAGCTAATTTATAGTTTAGAGTACTTACCGTAGATCGGGAAAAGTTTGCTGTTAAAATAATTTCGCTGTTGAGACCAACCGCGAAAATTTAACATGCGAATACAAACATTTATGCGGCGATGATCGACGAATAAGCGTGCGCGCATGTCCACACCTCCCGAGGTAAATATCCGATCGACGACTACTTCTGACAGCCACTTTTTACAGCCACAGCGTTACATCCAGCGATAGCTGGCTCTTCCAATACCTGGTAGTCGATTAAAGGCTAAGAACACTCCAGGCGCTCGTCCATTATGTAACCGTCAACCGTTAATTATACTAGTAATGCTGGAATGTACTTGACCTTTTAAACTTTACGAGTGCTTCAGCAATGCTGCTTAGAACCTCAAAATCACAAAGGTTTCTAACCCACAAACCATTGTGGTAATGGAGTATAGATCCATGGGGATCTAAGCGGTTAACTGCTACGTCGCAATCAGACTAGGTAGTGATTCTTTGAGCTATTAAGCCGTAGCAAATTCACAATCAGTAGTGCAAATTTTGTGGTATTATGGCAAGCTGTTCTAATACGTAGATGTCACCATAACTTAATTACCCTAGCTCAATAAAAGAAAGTGATTATTTTTAGCAGTGCTACAAATGGAGAAGGACATTGGTATCACCACTAAATTATCAACCCACCCTCTTCAGGCAGGTAAGCAGAAGTGTAACTGGTGGCCTAATGACTGGTTACATATATATCTGCCTAGGTGCTCAGTTTGTGATAAGGCATCTGATGAGTGCTTGGAGGGTGTGACCGTCTGGATTTTTTTCATGGCACAAGCTTGACCCGACTTTTTAAATGGTGGTACATACTGCATGTGAGTACTTCAGGGTAAATGTTTAGCTAGTGACTGCATGGCTTACTAATCAGAACTAACCTCTCTTGCATTTCATTCATCATCCCTTTGCATCTAAAGACAAAGCTGTTGTGAACTTGGACCAGATAGTCAATGAGCACTGTAGTACAAACTCCAGCACCAGTTGTGGTTGGAAGTAAGTGTACCAGAGGTGTATCTGCTGTAATGTCTGCAACAACATGCTCCTCCTCCAGAGGGAATCGAGCTAAAAGACAAATGAAACTATAGCCTTAGACTCATCAATCACAAGTCTTAGTGAGTACATTCCATTCCATGTTATCAGACTACTATGGTAGTCTGAAAGCAGGATAGCATGGAATGAGTAACTTTGGTTGCTTCACTGTTGTCTAAGAAACAAAACCTCCATTATGTTATTGCCGAGCGCCTTAGCGCGAGGCTACTAATCTTGCAGTGCGTGTTCTCGGTTGGCGGGGTGTGGCTTTGACTTCCGTCCCGCTTTAGGAATGCAATTTGTCACGCTTTGGGAATGCAATTTGTCACGCTTGAGGAATGCAATTTGTCACGCTTTAGGAATGCAATTAAAATATCCTGTTTACAAAAAGTTGTGTACACTTACGTAAGTTTATCGTTCTCAGTGCTGTAGCGGCGCTAGCGGTCTCATTGTCGCGACGTCAAAATGGAAAAAATTGTGATGGGAGCGAGGAAGAAAGAGCTAGGAGCCTGGCACGAAAACAGAAGAGAAGACAGCGAGCGTAAATGCAGCCACAACGCCGTGAAGTCCGCGTCGAGAACGATGAGTACGAGACAGAGCAGCAGCGCCTAGCGAAGCAAATAAAGTGCGTGGTCGTCTTGAGAAACGACCATATCTTCGTGTTCTGTGCGGTTCGAAACTGCGCTCACATCCTCAAACTCTTTCAACGTAGTACGTAACGCATTGCCCTCCTTCTCACACTTTTCACACTTCGTTGCACATGCATGACCGGACCGACAGTCTCAAAAGCACGTGCCACGCCTACTAACTAATCCACACGTGTTGGTTCAAAGGTCATTGAGATGCACGCGAGGCATACACTGCGAATACGTACACCTAGTAGCTGATGTATATTTCTTCAAGATTTTGGCTTGGGCTACAATGATGTATGGCCGTTACAAAACGCTAATTAATAGTAAAGTAATTTGAATTGTTGAGGGTGTACTATTGTTTTCCAACAATGGTGTAGCTATTTATTTGTTGGTGATATTTTGGCCTAGGTGATGAGCCTAAATTTAGTCCCTCTACTGCATGTTCTCTGTGTATGGGTGGGCGAACCTGGACTAACGTTGTTCAAGTGTAATTTTGTAAATGTACATAGCACAAACCTACCATGGAGTAGCAGTTTGTCTTTCACCAGGCTCCACGCTCTGCACAAACCTTCAAACAGCAAATGAATTCTTGACTTCTGAGGTTCTGTACACACACACAAAAAAACACACAAAAAAAAAAAGTATCTTTGCTACAAAGTTCATGAAATGAAGCTCGGCGAATCTAATATCAAAATAGTACCTCTCAGTTTCTTTTCAATGTCTTTAAAAGTTTTGCTGGCAGCTTCACTTTTGTACAGGCGATGGTTAAACTTGTCATGAAGGAACTGCTGTAACTGAACAATGTCTGGTATATGTTGTGTTGCCCTCAAGCTTACTTCCTAACATTTGAAAAAAATGTAGAAATGTTATATACAATTTCACCACTCCATAGCTCCAACTGATAACTACTAACCTCTCTTAGGAACTCATGCAAAATTGGGAATTTTCTGTTGGTGTCTTTGTTCTGTAGTGTCTGCATCAAATGTGCAAGGGTAAATGGAATTTGGTAGGTCCAAAAGTGAGGGAATGGATCTCCACTGCGAACTTCCATCCTCTCATAGACCAGGGAGAGCAGCTGATCATGATCTGAACAAATACAAATGCCACAAGGACTATTATGAAGCACCATTGTCATAGGGTAATATAGCTTTAACTGCAACTACCTTGGATCTTTCCAGAAAGTGCTGCTTCAATGGTGTGTTTTAGCTTGTTGTCTTTGTCCTAAAAAGAAATTAGCTAAGATGGTAAGTGAAGTTCTAAGAGAATTACAATAAAAATTACCTCTAAAACTGGCTGTATGTACACTTTGTTAAAAGTTTCTTCCCAGTTTTTGCGGCTTTCCTTGCTGTCCAGCCAGGATGACATCTGCTCACTTTGTCCTTAGTATAGAACAAAAGTATTTTTAACAGGCCACTCACTGATTCTCCACTTTTCCTTGTCATCTTTTGCATAGCACATGGGGTTTGAACTCCCTCAACGTGACTACTAAAACTGGAATAATTAAGTGAACTATCGATGACACAAAATTCAGTGGAAATCATGTGACTTCAAACCCTAATATAGAGAAACTTTGACAGACTCTGTACATGGTTTACATTTAACTTCAATAATAGTAGTAGTTCTGCATGACTTAGCATACACAGTGTAGGCAAGCAGCAGGTGTATATTGATTCTAAGTGCATCAGCAGTCTAACTTTTTTCCTACTTCACTGTGACGATACTGTTGTATTGCGTGTACATGTGTACTATCAGTCCTGGTGAAGTCTGGTACCCTAGATATCAGGTTTGATTTACGTAACCATAGTTCTTATTTATTTTCTGTAGATACATTACACAAATTTGTCAATTTGTGTACTGTAAACGTGAAAAGTGCCCATGGGTACTTTTCAGGTTTATGCGTTGTTTTAAAAGCAACAATAACAGCAGTGTTGTTATGCTCAGAAGCATGTCAGCCAATACAAACTGTCTGTTTAGCTGTAGCTGAAGACAGTGTTGATGGGTTGGTTTAGGCCAGTGGAAGTACCACATCGCTGTACATGCTGTAAATATATTCTTCAAGCATGTTCATTTGGCAAAAAAAAGCTTACTCATTGGTGTAACATTGATAGCCCTGAACCCAGTTACCTAAGTGTTATCATAACATCATGTCTAAACTTGTCCTCCCCTCAATAAGAAACCTGGTACACACTGTTTGCACACGCATGTAATATCCTGAGATTTGTAGAATCCATTAGGTACGTACATGAACTGTGTATATTTTGTTTCACTTACTTGATCAACACAGATGGCTTTTTCAATGGAGTATTTGCTGTTTGTTACAGCTTTACTACATGCTATTTTGCTGTAAAAGCCAATTATGCTCAAAATGGAGCAGCTACAAGCTGTGTAAAGGAGAGAAGTGTTTCTGTGACTAACAACTTGATCAACACAGATGGCTTTTTCAATGGAGCATTTGCTGTTTGTTACAGCTTTACTACATGCTATTTTGCTGTAAAAGCCAATTATGCTCAAAATGGAGGAGAGAAGTGTTTCTGTGACTAACAACAGGCTGTTTTGGCAAATTGGTATGTCCCCCTTCTCCTTCTGATTTTAAATTGGAGAAGGTTGATACATATCATTGCTCCTCTGAGTGTGCATGTGTATTAGGTGTGGGGTTGGAAACAGTGGAGCTATTAAGTTACTTGGCAGTGGGACAGCTATGGTTAAGTAGGTGGGGCATTTACAGCTTAACAATACGTTGTGGCAGTTATAGCTAATGAGTCACTAGTACCATTTGAATACACTTGTCTTCAGGGAGTATCCCATTGCATGACAACAGGTTTTGGTCACTTTAAACTCCTGACCCATGTGGAAGCATTTTGGGGTGTGGTTTTTAGACCTGAGTCAAGTGTGAACTGTTACATGGTAGTGACTTACATAATTATATAGCATAATTAAATACCATGCATATGAACTACAGCACTGCACTAAATTGTACCTTTTGGGGAATCCCTAGATGCAATTTCTTTCAGTACAAGGTGTATTAGCAAGGCAGTTTCTTCTGAACTTCTTCCAACAGCTGCACTAAGGGCTTGCATGTCACATTTGAGATGTTTCCAAAAAAAACCTTGAAGTTCTGATGCACCAGCCTTTGCAAGGTGTTCAAGATGTGTTGTATCACCCTAAGTATTGTAGAAAGCACCCGTCATAACAAATAGATGATTATTAACAACTTGCACAACATACCCCACTATTGCAACTTGCCCACAAGAGACAAGAATGCAAAAGGATTCGCATCAGTGAACATGAAGCAGGAGACAACATCCGTTCACTAGTGGCTTCTGGTGTTCTATGTTCAGGTTTTCCTAAGATGTAGCCAACTGCTAACTGAGAACTGCAGTGGATTGCATGGAAGTATATACTAGGTCATAATGCAGCACGTGCAGTATCTTAGACTATACAAGTTGCAGGCATCAGGTGTCTTGTGTACGGACTCTGTTGGTTGCATTAAAAAAATTACTTGTTTTACAGGCATTCTTGTGTGTGAACCATGCGTGTGTGTGTGCTATTTAAAAATTCAATATGTAACTTTGCCAACATATAGTGCCTGTGTATATATGAGGCTATCTAACAATATGTAGTTTAGAGGAAGCCAAGGCTGTGTAGCACTCAAAAGAACTGTTGCTGTAAACACTTAAGTAACCATCAAAATCAATATCTTTCTGACCTTTCAGGCAAATGTTGAGACAACTGTGGAGACTAAACTAAATTATCCCTATCCCTTCATGCAGTTGGAAATTAGCATGTGTGATTAGCTACTATTTATTATTATGTCCTCAATATCAATTGTTATGGAGTACACTACATATTTTAAAGGTGCATTTATTCACAAAAGAGAGCCCATGTATGTTTGTTATACAGCAAAGTGTCCACCACCCTGTTTGATCCAGCTGAGCTGACAGTAACTATGTCAAACAGCAGCTTGTAATGAAGCCATCACTGCCCACCAGGCTTACGAAGTCCTTGTGGCAATTAACTCTCTGAATGGCAGCATGACACCATGATGTAGCTAGCACTAAATTAGGTATGTCCATCACTTCGCAATCCGCCTTGCTAAAATATAATACCAAATTTTCTTACCCCAAATATGCATAGTGCTTCTCAAAACTCCATGAATACAATCTTTTAGCCACACAAGTTTAGCTCAAGGATGCATAATAGTAGACGTTTATTTGAGTCATGGAACTTTGACCCTATGCAGGAAATTGAGTTAGGGGTGCTACTGTATAATATGCATACCCTCTTGAATACTGAGCATTTCCAGTTGCAGAGATGTGACCCTGACCACCAATTTTAGATTTGCAGTATGGACATACTCCTTCCTCCCATGGCTTTCCACACTGCAAACAGAATAATAGTATAGAATTCCCAACTGTTATTCTTAAGCATCATAACTATTGTTTAGTGAGTTAACAAGCACTCACGGTTCCTATAAAGTATGGGTGTCCCTTTGGACAGACTAGAAAGAGAGAAAAGAAATTAAAATTAATACATTATTGTTCATAATACCTATCAGACACATTTCCCAGGTTCCACTCCAGCTCTCTCTCATTGGAAGAAGTTTTTAATTTATTCATGATTTGTTAAGCGAAAACTTTCATGCTAGAGGTAAATTTTCATCAATTTATCAAGTGAAAAATTCACATGTGTATGTTTCTTAAAGCAAGAGTTAAGTATTTATCCTCTGTTAGCTGATCAAGGTGCCAACAGCCACATCAGTCTACAAGTAGGCCAAATTCTTTCAGTTTAGTTCCAGGAGCTATAAGTTAGTTGGTTAGGATTTGTAAATGGCCAAGTGATACCCATGTGAAAATAAATTGGGCAAAATTGTACTAGCAATACTATTGGCTTTGGCAAAATGTTTGCCTTAATAAAAACTATATGGTTTGGCAACAGTTGGGAATAAAGGAGCAAAATCTGTAAAGAAGACTTTATTTTGGCAGTTCAATACTATAATTTATACCCCAAAAGTCACTGGCAATGCTATAGTACTCTACAAACTGTAGAGGAACCTGGGAATGAAGTACACAAATATGCTAACCGTAGAACTTTCCACTGGGATCCTCCCGAGCCAAAACAGGTATCATATCAGGAATGGTATCCTCTGGCATTGCTGGTAGGTACATGTTCTAGTGATAAAAGAATTCATAATGTCAATTGTTAAGAAAAACTAGATGTAAACTCTGTATGTGCAGGTGTAAAAATTAATGCTACTTTCTCTGAAATGGAAGTTGCAGGTGATGATTGTTTACATTCTGACTTTTCAATGTGGGATGTGTATGAAACCTCCCTTAGCGCACTGCCTAAATAACAGATGTCACAATGATCCAAGAGTCACCAATGAACCTTTCTATTCTTTTGATCTTGTAATTAGAGGAACAAAAACCTATCCATCAAACCCGTGGCATTTTGCTACACTAAAATAACTTTTGAGGAGTGCATGTGTGTAGAGTTAAGTGAGGAGGTACATGTATCTGTTTACCATGAATGAAGATAGAGTTCATGTGAACATGGGGCCATTAAAGAAAGTTATCCCCATGCATGCATAAAACTAGATATTGCCTATGGCCACCTTATAGGTTGAATAAAATAAAAAAAACTGCCAGTCAAGTAGAATAGTCCCTGACGAATGAAACAAAGAAGTTTTCCAATAAACCTATAGCTTCTTCCACACATTGTAAAGAAATCTTTACACAACATAGACTAACTGGCAAGGGGAGGTCTAAAGAGGTGTACAAATAACACACTTGGAACGTTTTGCATTATATAAAAGTGATGACAAATCCTTGCAGTCATTCTGGCTAGCAGTCACATGACTTGCCAACCACACCCACACATTTGAAATGGAGTAGAGCAAATTCGAAACTTGTTCTGACACCTAATAAGGCATTCGCTTTTCTTTTTTGGTGTACTCATGGTACAAGTTATCATGCATATTTGATATCTGGCGGCACACACATTTTTGGGCTGGCCTAATTGACCCAGGTCTTAAGAGTATACGAAGGGAGTTGAACACAAGCACATCACTGAATGATCACTTACCACCAGAGTTGAAGAGCCTGTGAGCATCTTTGTGAAGGGTTGATGAAACATTGCAGACTGCTTAGTGATAAATACAGAAACTGTATGCACAATAACAGCTACAAGAATCTGACACTCTTGAGGTTGCTTTGGTGATGCACGTAAATCATTCAGTGAGCCACTGTAGGTATTCTTGATGAGAGATGTTGCTACCAAACGAATCTGTGTTGGAGACAATACTTCAAATTTATGACCTATGTATTTGGTATAAGCTAGTGATACCAGATAGATTGTTGTGATTAATTAAATACCTTTAATGCTGTAGTTAGTAGCTGACACTGATTTATGACTTGTGAAACCTGCTGTAGAACCTAAACAGAAGCAATTGTAGGTTGAATTTAAAAAGAAACAACTCCAGTAAAAATTCTAACCTCAGGATTGATCTGTAGTGATGGACTCTTTGTCCGGGAAAGGGTTATAACTTCATACAGAGCTCCAACCAGGGGCACAATATCTTGTGGCGATAGTTCCTGAAGAGAACACAAAAAGGGTGAGTACTTTGCACAGCTAGCTTACCTTAAGATAGCTACTTACCTTAATGCTTTCCTCAAACTGATGAGACCTTTCTGCTGGTGACAAACAGGCAGAGGTAGCAACAAGCTTGTGCAATCTTGCATAGTTTGGGTATACTACAAATGGGTTCAATATTCTTTGTTCCTACAAATGAAGATAGAAATGTAGTTTGCATAATTACACTCTGATTAAAAAAGGCTGTGTTGAGATGAACCTACCATTTTGTTCAGTAACTCCTACCAAAGTTAGATAGTATTAACATCAATGGTGTCATCTCTCATGTTTCTGGTTACATTATTGGAGATGGTTTGCTATGTACCAGTATATAATGTAGCTTTGCATGTAAGGGTGTTTCATCTTGACATGCACATGTTGAGGCACATAGTTCCTTGCAGATAGCAAGTAATATAGTTACAGCAAGTTTGGGCACGCAGTGGCAAAAACAGTGTGTACAGAATCAACATTCATAAACTGAAAATACATGTATACCTTTTCAGACTTGAGAAGGCTTGAAGATACAAGCCAGTTGTGCTCTTTCTGCAGATCTATCATAAATGAAATGCCATAACGTCGCACTATCACCTTGAGCAAGTATATAGCTGGACCTGCACCAGTTTGGTTGATTGTTGCATCTTCCACAATAGCTCTGGCAACTTCAAGAAGTTTGGTAATCTGATGATGCCCCCTTGGACTCTGTGTACAGAGTACTTCTGCAACAACACCAAGTGCAAACCGCACTTTTGCTAGGCCTTCTATACATTCAAAAGTAAGTCCTTGCTGAGCAACGTTCTTGACCAGTGTTGTATGGCCTTCTTGTAAAGAAGTTGCTGCAAATTCAACTTTTTCTAACAGTGACAGGTTGCTGTTGACTTTCAGCTTTGAGTCCTACAGAAGATGTGATTGGAAAGAGATATAAGAAACCCTACAGGGTAAAGGATTCCTTTGTGCAAAGGTACTGACCAAGGCCTTCTACAGCCAAGTAAAATGGCAAGCTGCAAGTATTATGGCCACTATTTGCTGTCACCCTTGTGCTAGCCTCACGTGGCCAGAACAGTGAATATTTGAGAAGTGCTACGCATATCTGAGGTACGTATGTATTATACTTTCCTTCAAGTGTTGAAGTCCCCCATGCTGAGATTTGGCCCTCCATGCTTTGTATGCTGCTGTTGTTCATATTGTTGAGTGCAGCCAGGACTTGATATGAGGGTTGGTGGGTCCATTCATAGTTTTCCTTGTAAGTTTACTTGCTATCCGCCTACCAGATGGTGGGTGAGTTCAAGTTCAAGCAAAGAAATTTAACTCTTTATATTTCAAAGTGACATTGCTAGTTGCATAGTGCATGAGTGAAATGCTATTTTAGTGTGTGGTCAAGTTTCATCTACATTTGCTTCCTAGGGAGCTAGGAAAAGCTGAGGTATCACGAGAATACTTTTCTAATAGGTGAACGAAAGTGGGCCACCTACCAAAATGATTGCAATGAGTGTTTAGTGATAATAAGGCTGGGCAATCTTTCATGGATGAATGCACTAACACTTGAAAAAGCATCCACTCCCTTCTTTGGTGAACATGTATGCTTCACCCATGAGCGCTTTTTCATGAGACTGTGGTATACAGTATGCACAAATTGAACATATAGTAAGGAATTGCTCATCCTGTACAGTGGTGTTGCCAAGGTAGTATGTACTGTTGTACACCTGATACCAATATGTGAGACAAACATATATTGCTGCTATTTACAAACCTCATAACACATGATGAAAAACAAGCATATCTTGTTCATCTCTTCCACCTGGCCTTTGCCTTGTGAGTACAGGGTCTCCTGCAGTTTCTCAAAGTAGGTCTGCAACAATTGCCTGTCCACACTATTATATTCAGGTGGGAATAAAGGAGGGAAATGCCATGTAAGTTCAGTGCACACAGCTAGGTAAACTCTGTATTACCTTACAACCAGTGGTGAGACATTCTGGCTTCTATGCTTGGGTACACTGCTTTGGCCAAATTGTAAAAACTAGTGGCTACTGCTTTGTAACTGCATCATGCTAACGTTACTGTGTAACATTGGGCAGATTCTTACTAAGGTAGGTTAAGGTTACATGGAAGTATGCAAAAGTATTGCTACTGTTGGCAGTGACTAAATGGCTGCCATGTGTAGCTTTGCAAGAGTAATGTTAGTCTGTTCATTAGTTTGTATTGCATAGCTTTGCATTATAGCTGGTTGTGAAGTAGTTAGATCTGACTTACCAAAAGGCTACCATCATGACTGAGTGCTGTGTGTTTCTTGGAGCGGGAGATGAGAATATGGCTTGAGCCACTAAAGTGATATGATTTGTCATCTTTGGCGGTTTATGTGGAATGCCAGATGGCTAGATTTGTGGCTATGACTTTTAGGGTGTGTTGTCCTAAAAAAAAGTCTGCTGTTGCTGTCATGGGATAGTAGAAATAAGTGTCAATTTGCCTGTATTTGCTTCTAGAAGTTTGATGCTGTATCTGGTAAGGTGTTTTTACCCAGATTTTCGTAGCAAGAGCTTTTGTTTATACTTGGATTGAAGGGCGTTTGACGTTCCACATATAGCAAAATAGCAATTAACTAGTTGCCACTTGGCTCATAAATTATTATTTAGCTATCCTTTGTATTCTGTTTTCAGTATATCCTTTGTATTTTGTTTTCAGTACTTGCTCAAAGTACAATGGGTAAAGCAAAAATTGAGCTGAAATCAAAATTGGGGTATGGCTTAACCATTCTGAATAATATTCCTTATGTGCATTTAAGGCATGACGAAAGTACTTCAACTTTGAGGCGGTACTGATTGCACTGGATTCATACTATAATTTTGTTACTTGTTGAGAGCTTACTTGTCATTAATCTAAATCTACTTTAGGGCATGCCCACATGCACCTTTCCAGTGAAGAGAAACAATGCAGTTGTAAAATTCTAGTACTAGGATCTCTGCTTTTGCTACGGCCAAGAACAACAGCAGTAACTATACTGCAAAAACACTTGGATTACTTCAACCTTATTTCGGTCATCTCAGTTGCATGCATGTTGTGTATGGTGGCACGTTACAAACCTCAAGGAATGCTTCCAACCTTAAGTGCAGTTGAGAAACTTCTCCCTTTTGTTAATTAGGGTCTTCTTACAGAAGGCTTATAAATCAGCATTTCTAGTGAAGTTTGGTGTTTCTTTGATCCTACACATCTAACCCTGGAGGAGTTCCTTGTTTGCAAGGTAATGTCAAATGCCAAGAATGTAGCCAAATAGCTAGGCTTTCCTTGAAGCTTGTAACGTGTCATGTACACAACAGGCATGCAACTGAGATGACCAAAATGTGGCCGAAATAACCCAAGTGCTTTTACAGTATATATATAGATCTCCTGGGGGACCCTGAAAATACTACCTGTATAAAAAATGTAAGAGTTTGTGTCTTGCTGATTTAGCTATTCTCAATAACAAATCACATCATAGCTCTTTCAGTTTCTTCATCCTTATCCATCCCTGATAGATTATTTTAGAACTTGGAATGATGAAGTGGGGAACTACTCTGGGCCAGCTTCACTTTCAGCAATGGCAGCATCAAGTTGAAAATTTTATGATACTGCCATGTAACTTAATAATAGGCAAAGACTGTTCTTTTCTACACTCAAATGCCTGTTACCATAGGTACCAACAAGCGACTAACATGCTAGAAGGCTGATACTTTTGATGGCAGAAACTGGTACTACACTCAGCTACCTCATATTGCAATCATTAAGTCATGCTTTAATGTGCCTGAGGCACTGTGGTACTCACATACAATAAAAGCAAACTAAGTCATTACAACGTCATACAAGACTAGATTAAACTTTGCTAGTATATACATGTTTACTTGCTATCTAGGGTAATCTTACTGACTTGTGTGCTAAGAGAAGCTGAAGTAGTGAAGATCGAACAGTAGGAACCTCATCTGTCTTTGTATTGTATGGAGTCAAGGGTCTGGTGCCTAGTCCAGCACCTGCTTCTCTCGGTTTGAAGACAGATTCTATTAGCAGCTGAATTAATTCTGGTTGTAAAGACTCCTGTCCAAAGCAAAGAGTAGATAACACTTCCATGTAGAACAGGTGACAGCAGTGTCTCACTGTGCGAAGAACCTTGGGATCCATTCTGTGCAAAGTGTAAGATGCTGTGATAAATTAGGCACCTGTGTGCTCAGAATGGTCAAGGCTCTATCCATGTGAAAAGATAACATACTAACAAAATTTGTGAACCACAGCATTTAGCTCTGATTGTTAACTGCAGTTGAATGTTCTTTGGTCCTCAATTCATGTTGTTTACATTAAATTCCAGTGCAGTACTCATAGTCAGCAGAGTATTCATAAGCTGTAACAGTATAGCACAGCAATTCGCACATGTGCAATATGTACTCATGACAAAGCACAATATAGCCATTCGTTAGGTACCCCTTCTGAATGGACCAGTTGCATGTGAGCAAAACATTTATATAAATGTTATTTGGTAGTGCTATGTCACGTGCATACTACAGTCTTTAGCCATTTTTGGGTACTTATGTGTAGCCATATATGGAACTTCCCTGTTTTGTGATAGTGTCTAACTTTGTGGCTTATTGCATAGCCTATCTTAGCGCATACTGCAAGAAAATAGATCTAGAGCCTTTGCGCTATTGAACGACATAAACCAAGGTAATTGAACAAATGATTAGAGCTATGCTGTCACAAAATCTAGATGGTACTGGATCAAGAAAACTGATGACTTCTATTACTCTCGTAGTTTCTCAAGCTAGGTAAGCCGAGTAAGGCCCAAAATACAGTTGACTATACGCCTTTGTGTGTGGGTCTGGGGTTGAAGTAGCATGGGAAGTCATAAATGCTAACTTGACCAATGCTAGAATGGCACTAGACCTCAGAGTGGGCACATGTGACTCCCCCTAGAAGTACATGCACATTTCAAGCAAATATTTGTTGGGCCTTGCTTGGGTTACCTAGCTAGAGAAATGAAGTGAGTAAAAGAAGTCACTAGTTCTCTTGTCTAGGTTCATGACAACATAGCTCACTTATCGTTTGCTTGATTTCCTTGGTGTACAGTAGATTACAAAAGTTAGATGCAATAAAAGTAACAGACATATATCACCATACTTAAGTAACCCAAAATGGAACCAAATGATAGTCTGGATGTGAAGTTGCACATACCTTAGTTTACTCCTTACATGCAACAGGTCAATTATGTGATAGGAAGGAATAAAAGAATCTGGATTACGGTAAGTAGTGACCAGTGTACAAGTCTGTTTCTGAGTCACAATTGCATGAGCATTGAGCTGGTCTTCAAGTAACGAGTCAGTATTAAAATATCATTGTAAGTGATCCCTTCTTTCAACTCTTTAAGCATGATGGTGCAAATATGTGTCATTTGACTTTGGCTGCATGCTATCTGTTGGGGTAATCCGTTTTGAAGCTAGGTTTGCTAGCAAAAAGGGTGGGATAGTCACATGTTGTCCACAAGGCAGCTACCTTGGCTGGCTGTAGAATGGCCTTGGTTGCCACTAGCTGGACCATTTCCCACCTTGTTGGCACAAATGGGCTTAGAAACCACTCCTCTCCCCTCGTAGGGGCATCATTTGTGGTACTGTAGACAGTTTTCAGTCGGGAGAAGCATTTTCTGATTGAAGAGCTTTAGACCTGCTAATGAGTGGGTGTCATGAACCCCCAGAGAATGGCTAAAATAAGCTTTGACTTAAGTTTTGAGTACTAGCTCCGAGCAGAAGTGAAAATATGGCCCAGCCTACAGAAGACTTCTAGTGAATGGTCTACAGTGGTTAATGGGTTAACTTAATTAAATTTTCTAACTCGAATATTTCCTGATCTATGGTAACCCATTCTACACCGGGTGGGTTAGGTAGATACTAATATATTCACAACAGTTGACTAAGGCAATCTTACATGCTGAGTTTTCGGGGAAGATCCTTATCCATGCTCTGGATTAAGTAATGGACCTTCCTGAGGGTTTCAGCATCAGCAAAGTCAGCACCACCTTTAACATCCTTCACAGTTTTACATAACAAAAGGGGAAATAAAAAAGTACACATAAAGAGCCTATTACAACTAAGAGTTTCTCCAACTCAGTAATCATTATGATTGCACACTGCTCACCATCTCAAGCCATCTTCCATACTTTAACATTTCACTGCCACATTTTAAGATTATGTTCTCCACAAACATTCGTATCACGATGATAGAGTACCACTGATGCCTATAAGATTGAAAATATGTATGTCACACAAGGTAACACAAGAATGTGTCATTTCATAAGTGAACCTTTTATTTTGAACCAATGACTCGTCTTGCTCACTAATCAGGACAGATTCGACTGCGCTCTGAACTTGATACACTTTCCCCAGCCATTCACAGAGTCCAGGTTCTCCTTGATCCCATGGAGGCTGTAGATACCTCAAAGATTCTTCTATTGCAATCAATGGAAGTTTCTGAACGGAGGAAATTAACATTGTGAGCTGGAGGCAAATGGGTATCTACTCAGGCACTATGCTTGTACATAATGTCAATCTCAATAGCATACACTTAGAACGGTTAAGTTGGCCTGAAATAAATTCTTTGCAGCACAAAAGCACGTGGAAATAAAACCACAGTTCACAGAGATCAAATGGCTGCTGTGTGTAAGCTGTTTGGGTTTACTGTTGCCACTTTTGGCCTTAGTCTGTGCTATATCAGGGGCGGATTCAGAAGGGGGCTCAAGGGGCTCGTACAAACCCGCCTTTTTAGCTAGCACTGCATGCCGCTACTTTTGAACCCACCTATAGCTTCATACTCTTATAAGACCACACCTACACAGCCCAACCTGACACGGTTCCATTACCCAAATGTTCTGTTGTAAACGTATTTTGGAACTGAATCTGTACACACATATCTGTATCAGACCAGTATGAATAGCAACCCTTATGCCTTAGAGGAAAGTGAAAAGGCCAGCAGTCACTGGGAGTCGAACCCAGGACACCTCTGGCTTGAGTCGCTTGAGCTGCCAGTGCTGATGCATTCAGTACCATCTGTGCAGGATTATGAGGGTTGGTGGTTGTCCAGCTGTCATGGCTCAGTGGCACAGCACTGGCAGCTCAAGCCAGAGGTGTCCTGGGTTTGACTCCCGGTGGCTGCTGGCCTTTTCACTTTCCTCTATTTTCGCAGCGTGAGGGAAGATGCTCTGAGAATATAGATCATTTATGGTCAGCACATTCTGCACACATGGTTTCACAATGCAGCTAGCTAGTTGTTTTGCGCAAGATGGCTTTTCGTTTTACAACACAGCTAGCTAGTTATTCTGCACAAGACGGCCTCCGAGGTGGGTGCTAATTGGTGGTAATTGAAGTCATGGAGAGGTGAGATGATAAACAGCACCAGCCAACTTCTATATATGGCTATAGCACAGGCCCCATTTAGTGTGGCTGGGCAGAAGATGGGCATGCTACTATTGTGTATCTGTATATCTGAGTTGTGTAGGAGCTAAGAACATCATGCAAAGCCTTTTGAGAGACATCAGTCGGTGTTGTAAAGAAGCACCATTGCCATCAAAAGTGCTGTGGATGCATGGGATGTGCTGTAATGCAGCAAGCTAGTAGCTAAGTGCGCACATCACTGAAGTGTCAAAGTGACTTGTATCTCAGTGTGGCTGTGCTGTATCAGTAGTCTGCTACCAGAAAGTTGTAGCTAATAGATCTAGCTTGTTAACAATGTACCTACTACAAGGCTCCAAGTCAGGATGAAGTTTGTGTGGTCACCAGAAGTGTCAACATTTTTGAGGTTAGCAGTAGTTTAAAAAAAAATCGCATATCATCTTTAGTAAATGTAAGTACCTTCATGTTAAGATAGCTGTGAGAGACTACTTTCATTCTGCTAGAACATTCATTTCTGAATAACTATTACATAATTGTAGATAGTACTGTTCATTTCCTGACTTGTGTACCACCTTTGTCTCTGTTTGTCCTGACACTTCTTTCATGAATTGTAATAACTGTCAGTTACGTCACCTCAGTTCAGTTCATACTTAGGTCATTTCTTTGCCTGAATGTACCATGTTTCCTGTACTGTACTTTTCGCTTAGGATATTGTGCAATGAAATTGGTTATTAGATCATTCTGACTATTGTGTATTTAAGCAGCCTGTGTTGTCCATGCATAGAGAGCTCCTTGCCTGTTTGCTATTAAAGCCTTGGGAAACAGTGAGATCTGTTGTCAGTACACCACAATTGTGCGGTCTAGTAGAGTGGTACTCTCTTACAATAGCTAGTTTGGCCATTGTAAAATCCTGTGTCACCATAGGTCCCTTTTCATGATTGCAAATGTTTGGCCCTGTATAGTCTCCGTGGATTATCTCTCAGGCTTAGTGCTTTAACTGAAGATACTTCCATGATAACTGTATCCAGCTGTGGTGTCAAACTTCAGTAAGTTCTCTCATGCTTGGAAAGACAGGCTAAAACATTGGACACACACATGCACTTTTTTGGCTTTTCTCAACATTGCTATACTATACTATACTATATATATTTTTTCTTTCCACTTGGTGTGTCATTATTTTTAGGAACGGTAAGAAAGAAAAGGGAGGTGGGAGGGGAGGCTGAGGGGAAGCTGCATGGTCTATGAAGTACGGAAGTGTAGAACTTTGTTGCTCACAAAGAAAAGAGTTGTCGTAAATTCAAATGCTTCAAGTGAAATTGCAAATCTGAACATCAAATTTCTTTGTTTAGGTTAGACACCGGGATCTACAAGATTTAGAAGCCCAAGCAATGCCTTATATAAAACCCAACTGCAAAGTGCATGAGTTTTATGAGGCTTTGCGTGGTTTATAAATCCTGTAGATGCCTACTTCATGTTGTCAAACCGATTTCGACTATTACTACTCACTATCAACTGTCAACTTCTCTTGAAGTAGAATAAACCGCAGCAGCATGCCAACTACACATGCTCAGTTGACCTCTGGTGACATAATGACTATTTTATACTCGAACAAAATGGCGTAGAGTGGCAAGTATAAGTGTGGGATTACCTCAGAATTGCCACTGACTAGTTCCATGTTTTTTGAGAACGGTAAGTGGTGAGTGCAATGCTGTTCTTTCGCGTTTGAATAGTTGAAATAACTTATCTTGCTATCCTCGTGGAAGGGAGAAGAGGTCAGAAGTCAAAAGATAAAAGAGTTGCCCACTTCAGCAACTTGCCTGTCACTTAACACCTAAGTGATACTTTCCAGTGACATTGACGGTCCTGTTATCATGAAAAGCACTCAACAATGACTGATATGCCTCATAGAGGCCGTTGACTAATCTAGAGCAGACTTTTTGAGTGTGTCATTTGTGCACTTTTAATGTGGCCACCAATTTATTTTGGGGCCATCCCTGCATATTGGCGTACTAGCCGCTATGCAGGATGCTAGATGGGGAAAAGCTCAGTAAAAAAGCCAGAAAAATTGTCCTTTTCCGTCAGTATCGTCTCTTGTGCAGGTAAAATGCAGAATAAACAAGCAGATCCATCCAGCCAAGGTTGCAAGATTTTTTGTTGATACCCAGCTTATCAAAACTTAACGTGTGAGTTTCTACTGCCTTTTCCAAAATGGTGGTTTCAGGCAATGTGTGTTTATTGCATTGTTTACAAGGGGCATATGAAAGCATGATTTTGTACTAGTAAATATTTTTAGAGTGTTTTGCTATGTGAAAAAAAAATTGAGGATTGCAGGTCCTTTACTTTACACTGTCCATATCATCATGGTACAGGATTGAAGATGGATATATCACCTGGATGTTGATATTTCAACCCCACTTGGTCGGAGATGTGACATGACATCTTCATCCTAAGGCTGATGAGTGTTGCGCACAAACCACCAAAGATGATCAGTCCAATGTTGCTCAAAATGACTTGGGCATTACTTCTATCTCCTATGCTCCCAGAAAACTTCTCAGTGATATCCCTTCTGAAATTCTTTACATCTAGTGCTAAACCAAAGCTATACAGAAAGGACTAATGGTCAGAAAAGTGATAGCAAACCTAAGAAGCCTACACTCGACAGCCATTAAACCTTTGGCAACTATAGCAATCCCATCATGTACCTACATGTCACAAATAATAAAGTTAAGGCTGCCTTGACCATTCTGAGTATGTGCACTTGGAAGCTTCAACTTTATGACAGAGTAGCAGAAATAGTTTCTGAAGTGCATGCCACATGAGTTTCAATGGCATGTTTATACTGTAGTAGTAGAGCTAGGCAGCACTACTAATACTTGTGTACATTTGCACTAAATCAGTGTTTTGACCTGTTTCATCACATAGTTTCATGCTGCTTAGAGGGATCAGAGGTTAAACTCCAAAATGTAGTGGTTATTGGATTTCATTAGCTACATGCAAACCATCAAGATGTAAGGTTAGGTACTACATAGTAGTAAGGCTTACATACCAGTCCTCCAGTAGAAGTGCCACACTTTTCTGCAAGGGCATCTGTGAGCCCTGGAAGTGAGTGCATCAGCTGGACACACCAAAGAATTTGTGATTCACATGAGTGATAGGCCACATGAATTGCAGCAATCCTATGCATCAGCGTAGAATCCTGAGCCACGAAAGTATCTGCTTTACTAGATATGATGTCTTCCATTAGCTGCATATAATGACATCGTAGCATGAATAGATAATTCACATTTTGTTCTTATCAGTATAAACATGAACTGCTATGTATTAACTACCATGTGTACCTCAATTAGTTTGTCATGTTGGTACTGAAGCAAATGTCGAGCACTTCTAACATAGTCATTGATGTACTTTCCTGCTAGGTCAATTCCTTCGTCATTTTGAACCGACTCAAGCAATTTCCCAACTGGGATGCTGTTCAGTATATTACACAGCTGGATATACCGAGGAAGCTGTTCAGCATCTGTGAATAATGTAGGGATGACAATGTGGGAACAAGTGGAGTCCAAGTTAAGACACACTCAAATTTTCTTTGCACACTTTTGCTATATGTCTTGTAAGTAGATATGACATAGTTTTGTCAGTTTAAATCTTGATGTCAATCAGCCAATTAACCCTTTAACCACCGATGACGCTTTTTGGCATCGTCTGACTTTGGCCGCATGTAATCAGTTGGCGCGATCCATTTTGAAGGTAAGTTTTGCGCTCAGGGATAGGGGGAGGTGGGCGGGCATAGTCATGACATGCTGTGCACATGGCAGCTGCCTTGGCTGGCTATAGAACAGCCTTGGTCAGCACTGGCTGGACCATTTCTCACCTTTTTAGCACAAATGGGTGCAGAAATCACTCCTCACCCCTTGTAGGGCCACCATTTCTGGATCTGTAGGCAGTTTCAGTCAGGTGGATTGTTCACTGGTCAAAGAGCCCTGACCATTGCAAGCTCACTAATGAGTGTGTGTGGCTAAGGTCATGAACCCACAGAGAATGTGTCGATAAAGCTTTGGCTCAAGTTTCCAGTGCTAGCTCCAAGCAAAGTGGAAATACAGACCAAAGAAGGTATCCATAGCCTAAAAAAGACTTCCAGTAAATAGCCTACGGTGGCTAAAGAGTTAAGTGTAGGTAAAAGAGCCGAAATTTGGAGTCAGAAGTTTTGAAGTAGCTGGCAAGGTAAACTTGAATTAGCCGTAGGCATCTGTCTAACCCTTCACTGACTGTAACCATGTCAGGTGTGTCATGAATGGTATCATAAGGCTATGAATTCATTAACGCCCTTGGGCTTTATGTTGGGCATATTTGTGGGTCATGAATGTCATCAAAAACCATGCAAAAGACTGGTACAGCACACTTGACACAGCCTGACCATATCTGTCCCCAGAGTTCTCATGAATATCATTAAATGGCTGCTTTATGGGCTGTTTTGCTCTCATTAGCTAGCATCTCAATCATGAAAATTCAAATGGTAGTGAGATTTGAAAACCATGTACTTGCCTGCTATGTTTTTTGCTGTGCTCCATGCTTCTTCAACTGACTGTCTTACAAGCCAGGAAAAAGGGAACTGACATCTGAACTCTTCCTCAGCTGGTATACGCTGCCTTGATTTGGCAGCTAAATCTTCATAACTGAAGTAGCAAATCTGACAATCGCTGAACAAACTAATCCATAACCTGGATACAGCTGAATGTTGGCCAGATATTAAGTCAAGGTTGTGGTTGGTATCAATGAAGGCAAGAATTTCAGCAAACTTTGGCTCAATGACATCATCAATCTTCTGGGAAAGTACATGTTGGAATGTACCCCTGTTTTGAAGTTCCTTTGAACTTAATGCCTGAGTAAGAACCCACTCCTTCAGACCATCTGATACTCCTTCATGATCAACCACCAGTTGGTGCACATGCTTAATCAGTGCTTCATAAAAACCTTGTACTCGTGTATCTATATAGTGAGATCAAAAATACAGGACACTTCAATGGTGTTCTTGACACAATTATAATTAACACAATGGTACGTACATGCATACACACATACATGTACCTGCAGATTGAGCTGAAAATTTTGGTATGAGATTTAGCAAGATGTTAATCCTCTGTACTGATCTGGTTGATGGTTGTTCTTCAGATTCATGAAGGCGTGATGCAGCTGTCTGAATGCAGCTATGCAGTCGCTGATAAAGTGGTGAAGATGAAAGGGATTTACCAGAAGCGAGGGATTCTGGGTCACAGAGTAGATCACTAATGTGTTTCCCCATTGCCACATATGGTGCAATGTTACTCTCTCTGAGGTCATCAATGTGTGCTGAGAGCCACTGGCCTCCTTGCAAGCCAACCACAGATGTATCTATATGGCGGCGTGGTATGTGAGTTACAAATACCACATAGGAACTAGGATCTTCCTTGTGAGTTACAGTTTCTTGGAGAAGGGGAACCCTGTATCTTGCATATGAAATGAGATGGTTGTGTTTACTTCCAGCGCTGCACTGGACAATAAGTAGCCTCTTTCTGGATTCAAATGCTTCACTATGAAAGGATTCATAAAAGTGATATTCTGTTACAGCCAGATCCATGCAACATCTTGTATGAGTCAAAGCCAAGGAACGTGCACATTAGTGAAGGTACCTGATGGCCTGTAGAAAATCTTGCTCCGTGTCAAACTCCTGTAGTAAGCAAGAGAATGTTGTCATACTGAGAGTTTCTCCCAACTCCTCTACCTCTGCTCTGGATAGAAGACGGCTGAATGTAGTAATCTAACAAGATAAAGCAGCAAAGCAAGGATAATACCAAATAACAAATAGCTGGTTGACATCACTAACCTGAAAATAATTATTTGAGCTGTGGGCACTTGCATGAGCACGCATGAAATCTTGGAAGGAGGAATGGTGCTGCTCACTGAAATAAATGTGGCATAGCTCTTTCTGATCATTTTTGAGTGCTGCCTTCTGCAATCGAACTAGTGCATCAGGACATGCAGTGTACAGCAACAGCCTCTTGCACTTTTGGGTCATCTGTAATCAAAATGAAACATAGTTAAGTCATTAAATGTACACATTATGCACTGTTTACCTCATCCTTCCACTCTGCAGAGCCCTCAATCAGTGTTTGGTGGGAAGCTTTGATGAGGTAAGCAGCCTGAAGAACCACCGTTGCAGGTGTATCAGTTTGGTATCCAATGAAAGCATCCTCCATCTCAAATGTGCGATTACTAAAAGAAAACTTCTTATCACATAGGTTAAAAAGTTTACCAGGGGAATGTCTTACCCTGCTTTTACTTTGGAGAACTTTTCTGTCCAGTCAGAGAGTTTGAATGCAATTCGCTTTTGCTCTGTAGTTAGCACATTCTCAGTGTACACAAAATGTTTCTCCATGCGATTTATTAAAGGAATGGGGAATTGTTGATAAACCTTCAGTTTCTCTGCGATTAGGATCAACCTGCATGTTTTATTGATACATTACTCATTGATACAAATACATTTTGTATTCAAACCTACTTGAAGTTTCTGTGCACTCGGCATCGCACTCGGTGACTTTGCAACCCAAGGTCCACGTATCTGTTTTCTCCATATGTCATATAATACTGCAAAGGTAACAGAAAACAAATAGCAAGGATCCATACTCTTGTGCCTAAGTTTTTGACTATGGCAGCTAGACCACACATACCACAAAGTGAACTGCAGTACTACTCAGGTGCATTAAGGAATGACTACTTTCCTTAAAACTTTGAGTATTAATCACACTGGATTGATACTATGATCTTGATACTTGGTGAGAGCTTACTTGCCATCAAACTAAACATCATTATTAACCCTGCCCACATCCTTTTTATAAGTGAAGAAAAAATGCTGTCGGAAAGATTGCAAAAGCCGGAGCAGTTTCCCCTCGTTCTAGGATCTCTACGTTTGCTACAGCCAAGAGCAACAACAGTACGTAGTAAATAGATCTCACTGGGGATCCAGAAATTCCTACCTGTATGGAAAATATAAGAGTTTGTGTCTATTGATTCAGGAAATTAGCCGTTTTCAATGACAAAATCATGCCATAGCTCTTTGTGTTCCCCCATGAGATTCTGTAAGAACTTGAGATGGTGGAACTAATCAATGCAGTAAACATGGATTTTTCGGTGCAGAACTGCTCCGGATAAGTGTCACTTTCATGAAGGGCAGTACTGAATTCGATGCTTTATAGCGCTGACATGTGACTCAAATGTAGGTGAAGACATTTCTTTTCCACACTGAAATACTTTCCATCGTAGGTACCAACTACCGACTAACACACTGGATGATCGATACTTTTGATGGCTAAAACTGGCACTGAACTTAGCTACCTCCTGTTTCTAGTTTCCGCGGATCAATAATACACTTCTGTAATCTTCTCGGCGATACGTCATTTAGTCACGCCTTAATGCACCTGAGTAATTCTTTCATTAAATAAGTTGTCTTTAAGCATATGTGCCATTGAATATTATTCCGTCGCGTATTTCGAGCGCATCACCAAGTTTGACGTGCTATAGCGCAGAGCTTCTGCTAAGGACGGGGCTCATACGCACTTCATAGATTTAACATAATTCGTACCAACTAAGGAAACCCTTTGCAGCAAACTCAGTTTGATCCAGGGGGTTAGCAGTTAATTGATGTGAGTGGCGGTAGCTGGGAATGCATGAAGGGTGGTCTCCATTTTCCTGCACCAAAGTTTCCCTTTACAGCCAAGTTATCATGGCATTCTATGTTCATGCCCTTGGCTTGCCAATTACCCTTGGTCTTAATCTTTATTTTTTACCTAGCTCTAAGAAACCACCCAAGTAACACCCTCCAAGTAGAAATCTATTCTTTCTTTACCCTTTCACTATGTCTGTAGCTGCTCATCAAGAGTGCATGCCTCTACGTATGTGGTGACAATCAATGATATGCAGTGGTTAAAAATAGTACACTTTGAGTGATCTAGCCATCACTAAGCCACCAGCTTCTTTGAGATGCTGGCCAGTTGTTCTCTTGGGGTCTTTATGTAGCGTTGATATGCCGAGCTCTTCCAGCGTCCAAGCATCTTTATTGTTGAGTCCTCCACCCCTTGGTTAGCTGCCGTCGTCGCAGCGCCTATTCTGAAACTATGTCCAGAGTATGGCTTTGGATCAATTCCCGCAGCTGAAAGTGCCCTCTTGATTTCGGTTACAAAGCGTGGCCTCGATAGTGGCTTGCCATCCTGGAAGATGAACAGGGGTCCTGGTCCTTTACCCCTCATAACCATGTATGCTAGCAGGGCTGAAACTGGGCACAATGGCTTGTTGGTTCTTCCCACATACACCAGCACCCCCTGACGGAAGGGGTCAGTTTTGGATGCTTTTATCTTAACCTGCATGGTCTGTGGGTTTGCCAGGTTATCCACTTGCACATCTTTCATTGACAGGTGAGCTCCTTCGTCAAAGGCCTTTTCTGCTGGGATGCACACTTCCCCGGAGCGCAAAAACCCAAAAAAGCATAACGATGCTGCCGCCCACAGCATGGCTTTATCCCTGGCTGGAGACTCCCTTTCCCACACCCCTTTTATTCTTAGCAATATCTCTGGGGTTATTGGGAGCCTAGGTGACTTCTGCTTCCCATGCTTTGCCTGGTTTGATTTTATCCCCCTTACCACCTGCTCTAACTTTGCCATTGAACCTATTCCTGGGTCACCCAGCCCCTGTGCAATATGAAGTTGTCTGATTGCTGACAAATAACATTTGATAGTAGAAGCTTGCAATCCCGACACTGCTAGATGAGCGGCAAATTGGCAAAGTAGTTGTTCTGAGGATGGAATGGGTGTGAAATGATGGTGGGAACAGAATGACAGGTACCGACGTTGTGCCGAACCATATGTTCTCCGGGTTGAGGGTGCTAGTCCTTGGTGAAAATATTGTTCCACAGTTCTGTCCAACTCCAGGATGTCCAGTCTGGTTTGGACAGCAAGAGAAGGTCCAGGAGGGCTGCTGGAAGTGGAGCAGGAAGGGAGTTGGCCTGAGGGTAGATGGAGTGGAAAACATCAAGTTTGTTTCTTGACAGAGCATCTGCTGCTGTATTTTCCACCCCTGGGATATGGCTAGCACTTAAGAGAAACTGGAACTTTGCAGTGATGAATGCAAGGCAACGCACCAGATGCATGACCTCTTTGTCTCTGCTCGAATTTTGATTGAGGATTGCTACTACAGCTGCGTTATCACACAGAACCTGAACGGAAGACCCCCTCCAAATGGGGCCCCATACGGCCGCAGCAATGACAATGGGAATGAGTTCCTTGACTGTAATGCTGTGTCCCTGTAATTGCTCTACCCATTTTAGCTGGAACCAGGCTTGGCCTGAGAAGGCGCCACACCCCCAGCTTCCGGAGGCATCTGAGGTGATCCATGCCTTAGGGGCCGCTCTGCTCACAGCTTTCATCATGGCAATTCCGTTCCAAGAGCTTGCAAAGGTATGCCACCACTCAATATCTGACCGTGCCTCCCGGTTCAGGCGGATGAAGTGGTCTAGATGGCTAGCTGTTGTCGATAAGTCAATGAGCCTACGCAGGAAAGCTCTACCTGATCGGACTGCTTTACATGCATGAGAAAGAGAACCTATGAGGGACAACAATTCCCTCTTTCTGCATGCTTTCCTCCCCCTCCAGGAGTGGAGGAGGGATTTCAGATTGGCCAGCTTGTCTACTGGAAGACGGATTTCTAGAGCAACTGAATCAAGCTCCATGCCCAGGAAGAGGATGCAGGACACTGGGCCTTGGCACTTGTCCACCTCCACCGGTAGTCCCGTGCTGTTGCATGTTGCCAGCATTGTGGTCAGGTTGAGCTGGCACTCATCTGAATCAGGTTTACCCAGGGTAAGAAAATCATCAAGATAGTTGAATATGCTTGTCACACCATTCTTGGACATGATCCAACCTAGAACATCGGCAATTGCTGAGAATAAGACTGGGGCGGACCGGAGCCCAAATGGAAGGGTCTTGTCTGCATAGACTTTGCCATCCCAGGACATGCCCAGGAGGGGGCGGTCTGTTGGGTACACCGGAATATTCCTATAAGCTTGCTTGATATCAAGCTTAGCCATTAGTGTACCCTTGCCAGACTTTAGGATTGCCTCGACAACATAATCTGTTGTTGTGTAGCTAATGCTGCTGGATTCCTTCGAGATGCCATCGTTGACACTGAAGCCCTGTGGTGAGGACAAGTCAAGAATCAAGCGCCATTTGTTGGCTTTGTGTTTCTTGGGGATAACCCCAAATGGGCTAGTGTGGATGCCGGACTTCTTGGCTGCCTCCACTGGGCCCACTTCTGCAATCCTTCCCAAGGCCAACTCTGTGGCAATGTACTCGGAGACTACTTCTGGGTGGCTCCTAGTGGACAACATGTTTCCTCCCTTGCTTCTGAGTTGGGAGGAGCTATGCTGGAATCCTATTTTGAACCCCTGTTCAATGCCTTTAAGAATCAACTGAGCAAATTTCCCATCTGGGTGGGAGCCAAGTTGCTGCTGCCAGTACTCTAGTTTGAGAGGTGTGGTGATGCCCTGTAGGCTAACTGGCAGGGCTTCCCTCCCTGCTGAACTCGAAGCCGCATCAAGGGCAGCTAGCTTGTTGCGAAGAGGGTGGCAGTACTCCCCTGAAGCTACAGTGCATGGAAGAGTAAGAGTGTGGGAGGGGGGTGGGGGATGGTAGAGAGAAAAGACAGACAACCTGTGATGGACCTGGGGTAAGCTGTGATGTACATGTGTATTTAATACTGGGGGGAACTAGGGAGAAGAGAGGACTAACAATTATGCAACTGCTCCACCCTCTGGGATCACCCAACTGTAATGTGAATGGGTGTGATTGGACCTCTCCCACCTTCTGCAATTTGACACCTCAATGAGACTCATGATAACATAGCAACCAAACATTTGTAATGTCCTGGATATATAATAGGACTGACGTGTCCACAGCAGCAATTAGCTATGATCACAAATCACCGGTGTGCTCTGGTTAGAACTTCATGCTTTTCTCTTTTGAGCAAGTTGCAGCCAAGGGACAGCGCTTGACTGGGTGACTCCCTTTGCATCTGCTGCAGCAGTGCAAGTAGCGACATCTTGTACCAAAAGGGGCACTCTCCGTCATTCCTGTTGTACTTGAGACATGTTGGCTTGAATGAGGGGTCTCCCTGTTGCCTTGTGACTGTCTGCCAGGGTCGCTTGCAGGTTGCACTGCCACTGGAACCTGCTGGGCAGTTGTCAGTGGTATGGTCCAGGCTCTGACAGGTGTGACACCAGCCCTCTGCACTCTTTGCCATGTCAAGGAAGCACTGTGAGTAAATGCTCGGGTCGATTTTCGCCCACGATTGGGATGGGTTACTGGAGGCTTCTTGCCTAAAGTTTTGGTCGTAAACGACCCAGGCCGGCCACCTGTACTTTTTGCTGGCTGTTGCGATTGCCGCTGCATAAGCCATCAATTCTGGGATTCTAGCTGGCTGCTTCTGTGCTAAAATGGCAACATATATAGCAAAACACTGCACCCAAGTAGGCAGGTCTGGAATTAACTTCCTCGACTGGAGGAGGTCCTCCGCTTGTACAAGGATAACTTGGCCTTCCAAGCTCTAGTGTAGAGGCCGCACTTTCCCCTTTGCTGGGGGAAGCTCAGAGAAGTCAATGTATTCATTGGACAGGATTCTGTCCTCCAGTTTTTTGGGTAGTGCTGGTAGCCCCTGCCCCGTTGGGACAAGTGGGTTTGTCCTCACAGTTACAGCTGTCTTGGTTAAATTTTCCTCGGATGTCTCCTCCTCCAGGATGTCACCAGTTGTCTCGTCGACCAACCCTGCCAGCAGTTCAGGGTTGGGCATCATGCCAAGCCCACCACCTGCATGGGAGGGAGGCAGCATGGTGCTAGTACTCCCTTCTCTAATGGGTGCTGGCTCTTGACACTACCACTTCATTATGGGGGAGGGGTGAAGCACTATGCATTTCTGTTTTGATTTGTTTCGCTTGGCTCATACTGGGAGCTGCCCCAGACTTGCTTCAGATAGCACTCAGTCCCACACTAATGCCTACTGTTTTTGATGGGTTAATGCTGGGTACTGCCCAGTTCTACCCCCCATTAATACTCCAGCTCACGTTGATGGCTGACAGTTTTGGTGGGCTCAAATTGATGCCTGACATTTTTGTAGGCTCATGCTGGGTTTTTCCCTCAGTCTCCCTTCAATTAGTACTCAGGCTCACGCTGATGCCTGACATTTTCAGTGGGCTCAGATGGGTGCTACTCAACTTCACGCCAGTTAGCACTCAGGCTCACGCTGATGCCTGACATTTTCGTGGGCTCAGTTGGGTGCTACTCAACTTCACGCCAGTTAGCGCTCAGGCTCACATTGATGCCTGACATTTTCAGTGGGCTCAGCTGGGTGCTACTCAACTTCACGCCAGTTAGCACTCAGGCTCACGCTGATGCCTGACATTTTCAGTGGGCTCAGCTGGGTGCTACTCAACTTCACGCCAGTTAGCACTCGGGCTCACGCTGATGCCTGACATTGGTTGGTGGGTGTTGCCCAACCTCACACCAGTTAGCACTCAGGCTCATGCTGATGCCTGATTAGTGGTGGCTGATAATGGGAAAGGGAGGGACAGAAAAAAGGAAGAGAAGGTAGGGAGAGGGGAAAGGAGTAGAGGAGGAAGGTGGAAGGGGGGGGGGGGGGGGGGGCAGCTTTCTGCATGAGAGGTGGTTGCCATGCATTGCCCTGTTTGGCTCTTGCTGATTGCCAGCACAGTGGTGCTCTATTTCTCCGATGCTGCTTGGGGAGGTCAACCTACTAAGGGTTTAAAGACCTCCTTTGATACTGTGCTCCTATCTTCCTCTTTGTGTATTTTCATTATTTTAACTTTCACACCCGTAAAAGAGTGGAGGAGAGAGGAAGTCGTCCGAGGGACGTGGACCGTCTAACCACTTACATACCTGCTCCGGATGACCCGCCTGTTGGGTTCTCGCCGGTTGTTGCGGGTTGCTGCCTAAGCCGTTCCGTTACCCCCCTGATAATCTGCTCGAGGGAGGCCTCGCTGAGCTGTACTTCCGTGGGAAGTTCCGCGGGTGGGTCTTCACCTGTAGCCATGTGATTGATCTTTGGCCTGGTAGATGCACAGAGCGGCGATCGCGAACACGATTAGCTGGCACGAAGAAATCGCAGACAGGTCCACAGCTGGCACGAGGCAGAAAATGACTGACTTGGCGCCAAGCATGCTCATTTCCATGGAAACATAGCACTTCTAAGAGCCCATGTGCTACTGCGCATGCGCAATTAGCGCTCCCTAAACTGGGGGACTACCCCAGGCCTTGATACTGGATGTTGATGACATAATAACCCAGCTGGTGGTCACTCGTCTGTTAACTCCGTTTAACTGGGGTTAAATAAACTCCATGCATCAGATATTCATGTGTTTACATGTCGCGTATGAGCCCCGCCCTTAGCGGAAGCTCAGTGCTATAGCACGTCAAACTTGGTGATGTGCTCGAAATACGTAATGGAATAATATTCGATTTCTATCCGGGACTGCCACATATGGTTTACCAGGTTTTACCCAGAAGTTCTAACATTGATCTGGATATCCATATACATACTTTCTACATGTCTATTAGTGCTTTACCTTGAATATGTGTACAGAGCAACATTCAGTAATCTCGAGGCCATAGCCCAAGGAATCATTAAGTTTAAAGCTTGCAGTAAACATGTCCTGAATACTAGTAGCTGTTCTTTGAAAGTCCTTTTGTGGCTCTAATGAGCTGATGTTTGGCTACAGAAGAATAGTCTAAGGGGTGTAAGCTTATTAAGCTTGATTGGAGTCCCCTTGTGTGGCAAAATATGGTGTGTAAATAAAAGTCCCGTCTTCATGATAATGTTTGTTTGTTTGTTTGTTTGTTTTTAATTCTGTAGGAATGCTCTTTCAGCCTGTAATGGCCGGTCTTTCAGGAGATAATGACATCCCTCCTGCACAAATTATAGGTAATAACTTTTACCTGATTCAAGAGGTCGTACAAGCTTTCATACAAATTTTCCAGATTAAGGAGAATTACGGTCCTTCCTGTTTCCATGCAGATCTTGATCTGGCTGATATCACGGCAGACCTGCATAAAAACAGAAAAACAAAAAAAAAACAGTCAAAAAATTGGTAGCAACAAGGTAGTGAGGTTGGAAGCAAGCAATTCACCTTATATACAAATTCTTAATGTGTATATTTGCATAACCAGAAACGTATTGGAGAAGCATTACAGTAAAAACTAACAAATGAAGATGGGTACTGATGGCTCCTACAGTTAGGTCCATGAGCACAATAAGGGTTGAGTCTCTCCTATGTATTTTATACACACACTTGATGTAAGTGTCAAGCATTAAACTTCCAAAACCACCAGTTTTACTCTCTTGTTTTGGAGCACGGTACATGTTTCTTGGTGTGCTAGGATATACACTTTACTCATTTTCATGGACATGTCTTAATCTCATGAACACAAATACGTGGTGATAAAACTAACAATATCGTGATCACCTTTGTGAGTTCATTTTCCTTGGGAAATCTGCTGCCAAACAAAACCAATGGCTTTTCCTCAGACAAATCACCTAGGAGGAAGTGCTCAAGGATCCGTAAAGCAGCATAGTTCTCTGTCATGAATAACAAGTAGCGGTCCTCTCTGTACAATATATTAGCATGAAGATAAGGAGGATAAATACTCTTCACAGGATAGCCCAAACTACTTGGTTGGTTATTCTAGCAAACCAAACTTAAATAATACCGAAAGTGCACTAGTTATATATCATTTTCTGACTATGCTGAGACTCTCCTCACCTGAATATCAGCTTTAGCGCTTAATGTTTCATAAGAAGAGATGTTTTGCAACTGCTCAGAAGTGTTAATTAATCAAGGCAGCCTACATATCTACATATCTACACTAGTGTGACTGCATGGCGCATCATTGTTGAACATTGTAGCTTTGACAGTTAGTTCCTCATGAAGTCATGGTAGTATGAACATGGCATGCTAGTATCAAAATAAGTGTGGCAATCCTGAGCTGGCCCCACACTAGTGTGACTGCATGGCGCATGTGTGTGCGTATGGTTGCTTGTTTGCTTGGACTGACAACATAATTATTGCAAATTTCAAATGAGCACAATTATTTCACACGAGCATTTACAACCATTCGCTTCAACTTAGTGAGAGTGCCTGTTGCTGCCCTTGGTTATTAAGCCTGTTGCCAATGCTATTACTACATGGATAGTGCCCTGCTGGCTCAGGCTCACTCCACAATGATCAAGCATCTTCCTACATGTAGTAACAATGATTCGCATTCATAAATGTCAGTATTTTGAGCCTTACTCATGTCTCCTGTTCCCATGGCCAGTAACACTCGGTACTTGGTCTTAGTCATATTGAAGTACAAGTTGGCCATACGTGCCTACTTCCCAACCAGGTAGTGTAGAGAGACCTAGGCAACTATGCACCAGCTTTTGTTGACAGCCATCTGCATCTCGATGGAAACTTTATCCTGGAAACTAGTTCAGATTCCAAACAAGCAGTATACACAACCCTCTTATTTGTCTCTCATCCCTTAAAAATGTATGGCTATGTAGGCATAGGAGTTGGTTATTCGTACCCATTCCATTCTGTATCTTTGTGCTTGAGGTTTGCCTTGATCAGTTCCACAGGTGAGTTGTCCGGCATAAGTTTGGAGTGAAGCTATATGACAGGTAAAAGTAACAAGTTTGCAATACAATGTTGTTTAACAGACACGCAAAGTTACAGCAAGGTGCATTGATGTTCGACTATCCAGATATTTTGCTTCCAGATTAGGCTTGATCTCGGTAGATCCAGATAATTGAGTTTCTATAGGGATGTTCTCAATCATCTTAACGCCTAAAAAACTTTCTTCTTTTCACTGACCAATGACACATTTTAGTGTCATGAGTAGATATCTGCATTTGCATGTTTTTCCCCTGGAAGGTAGCAATATATCAGGGACTTTCCTTACTAGCATGTTCATTACACCATTTAATGTATGTACCAGGAGGTAGAATACAGTGAAGAATGTGACTCTACTGAAGGCATTGTGGTGCCATTACTGGACTGATCTCAAGAAATGAAGCTATATTATACAGAGGTAAACAAAAGTCCTGACCTTGCTGCAGATTTTAAAGAAACCGAACTATGACAGTTATGTACAAGTATCAGAGCATACTGAAGGTGTTTGGTATGATAACCTATGGGTATCTCACAGCATGTATTAAGCTACTTTAGCGATAAGCTACTGCAAACTACTATCCATACATACCTGTTGTGGAATGTGAGATAGGTCAATTGTTCGTGGCATGATTACTTTGCTTCTAAACACTTTTAGTGGATCAAATTGTTCAAGCCCTCCGAAATTTCTTCTCACTGCATGTTCAACTTGGTGCCATGTAAGTCTGAGTTCTGCTTCTTTACACATCCAATAGAGCATTTTGATTGTGCTATAGGAGAAAATAAACATATATTCTTCACAGCCACAATCTCTCCGACTGCGCAGGAGTCTGTCCTGCAAGGTTATGTAAATGTTATTGGTGTATGTGTTTGTCTATATAATACTGACTATTGCAAAAATATTACGCACCTTACGCTTAAATCTGACTTATCTGCACATTTGAAAGTAGAGTATATTTTTGGCTGAAGCAGTAACTGCACCCAGTAAAAACAAAACATTCCTGGTGATGAGCAAGCATCACGGGTGAGAATGATAATAATTACTAGGGGAATGTAGAACATTGTGGGGCAAGCATCAGCAATAAATGCACCATGGCATTGTATAGCTAAGACTTTACCAGTGAAATATCAGATCACAGGCTGTGGAATGTAGCTAAAGAGGTTTGTCATCCCAATAGTGTGAGAAAGCCTCACAACTTTGGATGCCTATTCTCCTCACAACTTTGGATGCTTGAAGCCTCAAAAATGTCCAGAGAAGGCTTCGTCATACTTTGGGATCTGGAGCTACAACAAACGCTGGGGGAGAATAGGCACATGTACATTGGAGTTCAAGCAACACCATTTTTTCTCCCTGAAAAACCAGTACGGCCATGGCTGTACCAGCCGTACCATTGCTGCTGGCCCTGCACACACAACTGTTATCCCTCATGCATACAATAGGTGCACAAGCTCCAGCTGTCCTTCCTTGATGTCTTTAATAACCATCATCAAGCTCAATTTAGAGCTAACCAGGCTGGCTGAGCTGCCAGAGAAATTAAGTCAGTGTACAAAATCTTACTTATGGTCCGCATGCAGCTTGCAGCTATGGCATTAAATTACAGTGTCCAAAACATATGGAATGACATACAACAGATAATGTATGTACACACACATATAATGAAAATTGACAATTTAACTCACTAGAGTGGGGCTTGTTCATGTACACTCCAATAAAACAGCATAAGTAAATAGGCAATGTATGAAAGCATATTGAAAAAATGGAGTGAAAAATTCCCCCCTTCCATGTTTATTGCAATGGCAAAGATGGCTTAACTATCAAAATGGTTGATATTAAGGGCACCTTACAAAAGAACATACAACAACTTAGACTGAGATAGATGGGCAAACAGAGACAATAATTATAATGTACAAGTACAGAGGATACAGTCCAGTTTAAAAGTTAGGTTGAAATAACTTTACTTAAAGCACAGCATGAAGTAACTAAACAGTGTCTGGGGTTATAAAGAGGTAGGTAATGTGAGTGTGAGGATAAAGAAGGATAAGTGTGGAAGGGATGATCATATAGACAGATAGAATGTGGTGGCACAAGAACAACTTTTGTTGCTTGCATCTAGTTGAGAGTAGGGCCAGCCAAGCAAAGCCAGGACGTTATTATAGATTGTCAATTATGTGAAATGTTTGCAATCTTTCATGTAAGTTGTTTGATGGAATTCTCAGACATAGGAGCAGTAGTCAAACAGAGACAAAACTACGGACTTATAGCACAGGAGAGGTTGGAAGAGATGTGTAACAGATCAGGTACATGAAAGAGTGAATTGAACAATGGAGGAACTGCAGGTATATATATAGCACATGGTGTGTGGACACTTCCTTGAAATAACCATAAATTTGGTTGTGTCCAGGTTCAACTGAAGGCTGGCAGATGAAATCCAGTCACTGACTGATATACTTCTGTTAGGCCATAATCATGTTTCTCAGGCAATCGCGCATGCCATATTTTTTTTAATAATTGTCACGTGACAGTTTTTACCTCGTGCATGCGCATTTACTTTCGTAGCCAGTGCCTGATGTCGACTTTTCAATACTTGTTGTGATCCAGCTGTTCCATTCAGCCTCTAGTTGTCTCTATAGGAAGAATGTTCTTTTTGTTGATACAAATCTGCAACAGTCCGAGGGTCTTGTACCTCGTGAATGAGCTTGCAACCATGTCAGAAGTCTAGAGATTGCATAGCAACAGATAGAAGGCTGTTTTGGTTTTGTCTTCTTTCTTTTGTCTTCTCTGAAGACTTAGGACATTTTCTTTGAGTTTTTTTGCTGCTTCGGTGTCTTCTGGATCATTTCAGACATTGTTTTGTTGACTTTTTGGAAAGACAGGTTAGTCTCGCAAGCCACACCAATTGCGTTTCTGCGGCAGTGCCAATCGCATATCGGATACGAGTACTGGAAGCGATTGGTGCTGCGAACCAGAAAGAGTCTGGCTTGTGAGACTAAGCCAACAGTTTGTAAGCATAAGCAAAAGCAGATGCAGCCCTCTTCGAACAAGCATGAATTATGGTACAAAGGTCACTAATTAATAAAAATAATTGCTGACTCGTGGTTTGGGTTAAAAATTGCCTGTGAAACAATGAATTTTATTATTATGGCCTTAGTATGCATTATATAACTATACCATCTGACACTTAAATTTTGTGGGTCTAAAATTCATGATTAGCTGTTTGTTAGATTTTGTCAAATAATTTCGCCCAATCATGAATGAAGGCTAGCTGTAGCTTGCATGCCCAGATTGGGATTTGTGGTGTAGTATGTAGCCACTGCAAAAACGATTGGTCGTTTTAACCACAGAGTGGTTACCCTGGTTGCAGACAAGCTGAAGAGACAGTGGTTATGAGAAGTTAATTTTGGTATTAGAGGCTAATCGCATATAAGCAACCTGAACCCAAATCATACCTTACAACTGACAATCCTCAGAACATCTGTGAGGGAGTCGCTACACTTCAAAAATATGATGCTTGATGTCCAAGTCCACCATCAAAATCCAATGGGATCCCACTGTACAATGGGACAGATGGGACTGTACATGGGATTTCACTGTCCCATCTGAGGATCCCCACATCCTACTGTCTGTCCTGTCCCACTGTCCCATCTGAGGGCTCCTATATCCTACTATCTGTCCTATCCGACTGTCCCTTCTGAGAGTTACCATATCTTACTGTCTGTCCTATCCCACTGTCCCATGGGACAGGTGGGACGGTCCATGTGAGTCTACTGTCCCATCTGAGGGCCCCTATTATTTCACTGTCTGTCCTATCCCACTGTCCCATGGGACAGTGGGACTGTCCATGTGAGTCTACTGTCCCATCTGAAGGCCCCTATTATTTCACTGTCTGTCCTATCCCACTGTCCCATGGGACAGGGGGACTGTCCGTGTGAGTCTACTGTCCCACCTGAGACCCCCATAATCCCACTGTCCATCCAAAATCATTGTTCCATGGGACGTCAGGTGAGACAGTCCAGGGAGTCCACTTTTCCACCTACATGTAAGCTCCCCAAAATCCCACTGTCTATCCTATCCCACTGTCCGATGGGACAGGTGGGACAGTCTGTGGGAGACCACTGTATCACCTAAGCCACATCATGTTCTATTAACTTAAGACCACAGAATACATAAAAGTAAGTATACATGCATGGGGGCAGTAGTAAGCAGAGTGTAAGCAATAATAAATTTACCCTGGTGTTATTAGAAGATTTACATCCTGAGTGCTACTGTAGTATTTTTGAGGGCTATAAATGTTTTGCACTATGAGCAAACACATTTCAATTCCATAATCATGGTATTACTTACACAGTATTCACAGAAACATGTAACCACCCCCACTGTTTGTACCTACACTATGTATATACATGTTTACAATTGAAATGTGAAGGAATCTTTCATAGCTGCTGATGATACTCAGTGGAAAAAGGATGTAGTGAGGATCACATGAGCAGAAAGTTAATCCTGTTTTAAATTATGAATATGCAGTTAGAAATGGTTTCGGCTCATTTCACCTACTAAAGACCAATTTGTGACATATTGCCTACACCTACTCAGTAAAAAACTGCAATCAGGGCATGACTCTTGTGTTGTATCATGGAGCAGCAGCTCTAGCAGTATGCTGAGTCATGCCAGTTGAGGCTTAATTTCATTGTGAAGGGGATGCTAGCCTCATCTGATTGGAGGCTAGGTTGGTATATGCCTTCCAATCTATCTATTTCATCTATTTGGAGGAGGGGGGTGGGGGCCTAGCGTAGAACATGAGGCGGAGAGATGCTCCTGATGCTAGTGGTAGGCTGGCGAGCTTCAGCGGTGAGAGGCGAGGAAGTGGGGTGCTTCTGCAAAGTAGCTAGCATGTCCATCGTCGCTGTGGGAAGTCCACATTTTGTAGTACACACTTTTCTGAGTGGCTTTAATATTTTGACTCAGAGATGAGTCTTGGGGAGTGGGATGTTCAATGACGTTTCATGGATGTCCGTTGGAATGGTGGACTGGATAAAACAGTGGGACAAGCCTAGTCAGTGAGGGTGGGATGTCCAATGGATGTCCTATGGATGTCTATTTGGACAGGACAGTGAGACATGCCTGGTCAGTGAGGGTGGGATGTCCAATGGATGTCCTTTGGATGTCTATTGGACAGGACAGTGAGACACGCCTGATCAGTGAGGGTGGGATGTCCAATGGATGTCCTATGGATGTCTATTGGACAGGACAGTGAGACACGCCTGATCAGTGAGGGTGGGATGTCCAATGGATGTCCTATGGATGTCCATTGGACAGGTTGATTGGACAGGACAGTGAGACACGCCTGGTCAGTGAGGGTGGGATGTCCAATGGATGTCCTATGGGTCTATTGGACAGGACAGTGAGACATGCCTGATCAGTGAGGGTGGGATGTCCAATGGATGTCCCATGGATGTCCATTGGACAGGTTGATTGGACAGGACAGTGAGACACGCCTGGTCAGTGAGGGTGAAATGTCCAATGGATATCCCCATGGGCATCCATTGGACAGTTGGATTGGACAGGACAGTAAAACAAACCCTTTTCTAGTGAGGGTGGGATATCCAATGGGGAGCCTGCAGCTTGCGTATTATGTAACCTTGACTGTTATTGCATCATTCTTGTGCACTAAATGCATTAAAGGTCTACCTAGAGTGTTCATCTTATCTATGTAACCAACTCATGAATACTAATAGGATTTGACAGACTGCTATTCCCTATGCACTCAATTTCGGTGAGTGAAAGAAATACATAGATACTTCACTGACAATTACTTCCATTGGTGGTAAGTTCCCTTGGGCTGAGACAAGTCAGTAATTACTTCACATCATGGAATAGCCATATTATTGCTTGGGGGCTTAAATAGGTTAGCAGTTATCTTCCACTCCAGTCGGGTAAGTTTAAACAGCTCACAGAACACAGTAATTTATAATGTGTATAGACTGTATAGCGGGAACTTTTTGCTGGTGCAACGTTTTGCAGATATGCATCCAGACTTTACAGAAGAAATTTTTTGCGGTTTTTATTGTCACGGAACGAATGTGTGACGTTCTGACCACACCCCTACCAGTTGATGGCCACGCCACACGTGAACCAAAGAAATGGCAATGAACGATGAAGTGAAGAAGCAAGCTTGTGCAATAACAGCCTAGTCTTTCTTTTGTGTGGAGGCCTTCACATTTACAAAAGTATCAGGACTTGCGCCGTGGGGGAGAAACTGGCTTGTTGAACAGAAGAATTCAGCACTGCTGATCTCAACTTTGACAACTTTGGAGTGTCTCTTATGGGTTTGTTGGCATTTTGTATAGTAACAGGCTGATTCTTCTCTACAGCGACCATTTAGAGGACAGACAGACTGTAGAGAACCATCTTGTTCACACGGGTACTAGTTTGTATTGACATACGCACATAATGACGTCATCAATTTCCATCTTAGTTCATTTTTTCGTGGTTATTATTTTCACGGAAGCAGGTCTGTCGGCGAAATCACAAAAATTTGCACCCAGTGAATATTACCAGCTATACGGCATAAGATGGTCACTTTCATACTTACCTGTAAAAGTCTCGTAGACCAAAGAATTCTCGGCTTTGTTGATCACAAATTTCCAGGTATGCATCAGCAATTGGTTTAAGATAGGGTTCCAGAGTTCTTGTGATTGGATCATTGGGCATGTTAGAGCAAATGCTCCTGGATGAATTAGAAATGTCAATGCTTTATACATCATGACACCTACAAATTACAATTATGTAATGTATATGTACATACCTTGCACTGAGTTCAAGCTCTGCCACATCTGGATCTGTTCTTGTCACCATAACACCACGGTTCATTTTAGCTGGGTCAAGTGCCCAGTTAGAGATCCCAATAAATGCAACTCTCTCCTCACGCTTCAAAATCTAAAAATAAAAATAAAAAAAACATATAAATAAACACGATAACATAACACTCATAAATTGGTGAGACTGTGTCATACAAATAGGCACTGCGGTGCTTACTTAAAGACAAAGCTGAAAAAAAATCCCCAATACCTACATTTATGGTATGCTCTTACACAAATACGAAAGTGATACAGTGTGTGACTGAATCCCAGTTAAAGATAAACAAAGTACATAGTCATGGTCATATAGCCTGGTATTGGCCGAAATGCATCCTACAGAGTATGTAAAATATTATTAGAGGGAGCTGTAGTTCACTGATTGTTCATATCCAGGTAGACCTGAAATGAATCATGGTGAAACCCTTTGTCTGTTTTCTACCAGAATATTCAAGTCAGTAAAAACTGCCAGTGACCTTGAGATGTAGGTATTCAGCTATCCTGAAAGAGCTCCATAAAGATGAAAAATGTCAGTCTAGTCACTGTGATACATGTTTTCTTGCTACTGACTCAGGAGCCTTTAGAAACTCCCATTTTGTGAAGGCAAGGAAAATAAAAACAATCAATGTGTCTGTAGATCCCAAGCCCATGTAGTCACACTGCATGGCTAAATGCTTTGATTTAGCCAGTGATGAGTCCTTATAGCCTGGTTGCAGTGAAATCCATTAGCCCATCCAAAACTGCTGAGGAGAAGCTTTGGTGTGTTGAGAAGCTGCAAGCTTAGCTGTGGGACAAGTTGGATCTGTCAACTCCTGGAATGATTCAATTAGTGGACTCCACTACATTGCAGTGAGTTGCCACATTCCTACTCAATGAGCTTGATTGAGGACTAACTTTAACTTTTCCATTATGTATGACCACTCCATCATTGTTAGATTGAAGCTATCTGTCAGAAGGGTAACTCTTCTTGGCATTGTTAAATTTAAGTACAGGCTGTCAGTGGACTGTTACAAGTTTGGCACACTCTAAATAATGTAATATCTTTCACACATTTTATGTACCATCATTATTAACTTGTACCTGTTCAGAGCTGTCAGCACCTTCAGTACCATCCTCCAGCAAGGGGTGAAGAGCTTTCAATGGCAAATAAGGAGAATCCTCAGCAAGGCCCACTTCATCCAGTACAACAACGGCAACAAAGTTTGATCTGTTCTGTTTTCGCTGAAGGGCCATGGCTCTGCTGAACACTTCAACAATGGTTTCTGAGGTTGAAAGCTGACTACACTGGTATGATACCATGCGCACCTAAGAGGCAAAATGTTGATAAGTACATACATATTTGTTACATACAGGCTAAGAAGAAGTGTGTTGTCACAATGTTTCATCTTTACCTGCTTAAAACTCTTGAGAAGCTTGGTCTGTGATCCTTGTCCCAGCATTGACTTTGCTATTATAGACTTAGCAAGAGACTTAGAACTTCCAGGTTTGCCAACCAGAAATAGAGGTATCCTGAGCTCAATACAAATTGCCATCATGAACACGTTTTCACGCAATGCCACATTTTTGGCTGTATTCATATCTAGCTGCATATTCTCCAGGAGTACTTCTTGACACCTAAAAGACAAAAGGTTATACTTCATACTAACTTGCAGGTTTTAGATGTTAATAAATATACTTTGGGGGCAATAGTGTCAGTGACTAGATCCTCTGACCATGTAACCAGAACTAAATGAAGTATCTAATGTGGACAACCAACTTGAGGGCAGAAAGATCAAACATACATTAGGTAATCAATAACATATTTACTAGCTAGTCAACAAATCTACAACACTACATACTACTTGACCAGCCAGGAAATAAATATAGGTTAAGTGATCAACACACCACCAATAAATCTGATGCTTGTACATGGAGACCTAATTAAGTCACACAATTACACTGAAGGCAGAGTCCACTGCATCAACTTCTGAAAAATGGAGCTCAAGCATCAATTTCCACTCGCACTAAGTGAGATTACGGTAACAGTCCGAAACATTTGATAATCAGCTAAAGATCATGTACTTTGGATGCCACAGTCCTCTCCAAAGTAACTTTGGCACGATTTCAGCACCACAAGGGAGCTGCATAACTGTGCTGCTGCATGCCTGATATTTGTTGCCCTGGCTGCCTTGGATACTGAGAGGTGCGGCTAAAATATTCAGAGGGCCACTTCCTCAATAATTGGACAGTGAATATTTTTTTTTTGCTCTAGACAACTCTAGCTACTCATTATGTCTGGTATTTTTGGAATGTACAGGTCCTTGTCAACATAACAGTACAAGTCTTGTTACTATGTGTTGTGTGGTTCTTGAGCTACAGTTCTTTTCCTGCCTTCATGCACCGGGTCGGAGTCATCTATCTTCAATTACAAAACAGCAGCAACAAGTACAATGAACAGATGACACAAAAAGAGCACATCTACAGAGTTATGCAGGTAAGCAATTGAGTAGTCTCCATGCAACTTTAATGGTAGACAGACATGTTCATGAAAAGGAGAACAAGATGTCAAAGAGTTTTGTACTTCCTTGCTATGTGATGGGCTCATTTCATGGGACAGCATTAATTGGCGAGTGCAGCGAAGTGGAGCGAGGCTTGGTTGATTGTGATGTAGGCGTAGGAGGCGTGACCTAAGCATAGCCAGGCTCGAGGCTTGGTAGTCTTGTTGCAGTCTCGGCCCCACATGTAATGTCAAAAGTATGTCACGCTTTTGGCCCCCAGGGGTCCCCTGCAAGCTACAGGCACACGTGATCTCCACTGCTGCTGAATAAGCAGTGAAACTAGTCAGTTAGCTCCAGTTCAATATAGCGCTACAAAGCAGGGAGCGAGTTTGGTGTGAACCTCGACTTCCATAGCTCATTATCTCAATTGTAGATAGCACTACTTAGCAAGCGAGTGGGCTCGGTGTGAGCTTCTAGCTCGACTTTCATCTGAACAACCAAGCAAATTTGGTGTACGCACCCAGATTGATCTACATTTCGTAGCAGTTTCTACACTCTTCCTACAGGCAGTGTATTGCCGTTTGTCTGAACTCCCTTGCTCAGCAGTTCTGGACTGACTGAAGAAAAGCCGAGCACTGGCTTTCCACAAAGATCATTCAACATCTACTGTTCAAGGATTGACTAGCCTCGTACCCAGGCCAATGAATAGCCTAGGTACGAAGCTAAGCACCATCAGGTAGCTAATGTCACTGTATAGGTAGTATGTACTTTATCCAGCCAGTGGTTGATGTCTGTGGGCTTTCCAAAGAAGCCGGACCAAAACGCAGAGTGGAAAAAATAGTAGCCATGGCGTCTAATTGAAGAAATACGGTATATGCCTATCATCTGGTAGCTCTACCATGCTACATTGACCAGGCTAGTCCTAACCCGGATGGGAAGTGTTAATTAGGGATTAACGGAAGTTTCCAATCCTTGTCCTACTACTCTACTATCTATGCTTAGTGTCTCCCCAATTGACAATAGTGGCCAGGCTCTGCTTTGCACGTGAGGTTTTCTGCATGCATGTACCCTAGTTTTTACAAACTAAATTTGTACTCACAATTTAATTCTCATTGTATAGGGGACTGAATGTTGAATATGTTATTATACTCACAGGAGTAAAGTTTCCCATGATTTCCAAATTTGCTTTCACAGGTATAATTGTTCTTAAAGGTTTAAGGTGAGCATCACTTAAGCAGAGAGAAGGGGTTCTTACCATTGTACTTCACTGTGAAATTGCTGATATCCACCAGGTAGTGACAGTGGTTTTAGAAATTCTGAAGCAACTTGTTGAATGAACTCTTTCCTGTTCTGTGCACTTTGTAGCCTGGGAAGGTAGCAGACACTTACAGAAAGTACCAATGAATGTGTGTGGACATCTGTTGCTCTTAACTGCAGTGGTGTGAAGTCAAAACAACAAACACAGACTCATCCAACTTAGCACACATAGGAAAATGCTTCAAATACAAAGAATGTGTATTACCTTTTGAAAGAGGCTTGGGTCATGATCATTTTCAGCTTTCAGCAATACTTGGTCACAAAAAAGCTTGTAGTTCTCGGAGAAATACTGAAACACTATCATGGATCTCTCTACATCCCTCAGGCTGACAAAGCTGCACTCATCCTGTGAGAATGAAAATTAAGTAATGAAATAAATCAAACATCCAAAATTTCCCTGCAATTAGACACTGGTTGGTGAGTGCATCCTGCTATTAGCTACATAAAGGCATACCATATATGTAGTATAATCTTACTGTGTCAAAGACATAAAGAAACAAATCCTTTGACATTTATGCATGGAAAGTAGCCAAGCATCCAAACAAAGCAGGGAAGAAATTTTCCTGCATGATTTTCAAGGAGAAAAATCTTTGTAGTTAATTGCTGCAAAATTTTGACATAGTTCGTAATTGTACAACATTTGGCCACTGTAAGTCAGATGAGAACCAACCAGATTTGTGAAGCCTACCATGATGAAGCTCTGAGATGCATAAAAGAAGCTTCAGAAGGCTTAAATGAACTCTTGGAAGACTAAGCAAAGACTTTTCTGCTGGTTCCTAGAGAAGTACATATGTATGTATATATGTATAAGGCCTCGGATTTCCCGGAAACAGTCATTGTCTTTGTTTTCCAACTTCTTGCTTGAAAAACCTGGGGTATGTCGCGAAGCCATGCCATAAATGTATGTATGAAAAAATGGTTCTAAACAGTGGCATTGCTTAAGTGTTGGTAAAAGAGCCGAAATTTGGAGTCAGAAGTTTTGAAGTAGCTGGCAGGCTAAACTTGAATTTAGCCTTAGGCCTCTGTCTAACCCTTCACTGATTGTATCCCATGTCAGGTGTGTCATGAATGGTCATCATAAGGCTATGAATCTCATTAACACCTTCAGCTTTATGTTGGGCATATTTGTGGGTCATGAATGCCATTAACAGCCATGCAAAGACTGGTGACAGCCAAGTCTGTACAGTATAGGTCTTTATTTGACACAGCCTGACCATACCTGTCCCCGCAGTTCTCACGAATATCATTAAATGGCTGTTTTATGGGCTGTTTTGTTCTCTGATTAACCCTTTAACAACCGATGATGCCTTTTGGCGTCGTCAGTTTTTGGCCGCACGTTATCAGTTGGCGCAATCCGTTTTGAAGATAGGTTCTGCGCTAGCAGAAAGAGTGGGACAGGGGGAGGTGGGTGGGTGCACCGCTCTGGCTTACAGTGCATGGCAGCCATTGCAGCTGCCTGTAGAAAAGCCCTGGTCAATGCCGGGTGGGCCATTTGTCTACCTTCTTGCACAAACGGGCGTAGAAAATGCTCCTTTCACCTTGTACGGACTCCATTTCTGGCATTTTAGGCAGCTTTTAGTCCGGAGGAGCGTTCTCTGGTCGGAGGGCCCTGACTATTGAACGCTCGCCAATGAGTGGGTGTGGCCAAGGTCATGAGAATGTGTCAATGAAGCTTTGACTCAAGTTTCCAGTGCTAGCTCCAAGCAGAAGTGGAAATACGGACCAAGGAAGGTATCCATAGCCTAATAAAGACTTCCAGTAAATAGCCTACGGTTGTTAAAGAATTAACACACGTACTGTCATTTCCTGGATCGTGTTTCACAACCCAGATATATATTAACAGATCTCTCCACAAGCCTAAACTGCCTCTCTTGTTAGGTACTTGTCCAACCAACTTTAGTAGAGTGGAATGCATCTACTGCATACCATCATGGCTCTGAATGCATATGTGGCAGTCCTGGACAGAAATTGAATACTGTTTCATCATGTATTTCAACTGTATCACTGCATTTGAAGTGCTGTATCTCTGAACTTCTGATAATGGTGGGGCTCATACACACTTCATAGATGCTTAAATATCTGATGCATCTATGAAGTGTGTATGAGCCCCACCCTTAAAAGGAAGCTCAGTGACACAGCACTTTGAACATGGTGATGCGCTCAAAGTACACAATGGAATAATATTCAACCTCTATCCAGGACGGCCACATATGCTCATCAGCTATGTTCATGATTTAACTTTTTGTTCTTTTGAACATGAATATTTCACAACAATTAGCTCTCCCTTTACAAAACACATTCCCACGTTGATTACAGCTGTAGGGGCTTTCGCCTCTTCAGACATGACTTATAGAGACTAACATATACTGTTAGACTCGCCATGCCACTTGCATCAATATGAGTGATACTAGCATATCATACAGCTTCTTGCCACTACATACAATATGTAAATTACCTGGGTCTATTTACCAGACTCTAATGATAAGTTCTTAGTTAATTACCACCATCACTGGTGCATACCTCTCTCTTTCTCATGTAATGTTGGCAAAAAGTAAGGATACTTGCAACTCTTGACACATGATAGACTGACAGTTTAGGATTCAGATGCTTTTGATTCTGAAGAATGAAATTTAAGTATTAAGATAAATTACTGTTGACCAATAACATTCTGCAATCTTGAAAGGATTTCATCTTACATAGTTGTGAACAATCCTGTGTGTGTAGTCTGCTTCTCTTCGATGTTGGAGCTGTCCAAAGTCATACACTAGGGGCCGCATACTTGGAGGCAAATTATGCACTCTGTATACAAGTTGTCTAAGTGGGATTTTCCCTAAATAATCATATGTAGCAACAGTGAAGCCAACAGTACAAAACATTTGAGAATTGAGCTTACTCACCAATTCTTTCTTCGGTTTCAGTTGCCTTGACAAAGAATCCAAGTCCAGCTGACTCAAGTTTATGTATCATCTTTTTTGTGTGCCTGAATAAGAAGACAATTTTTGGTAGGTATATACTGATGATTATTGCAAATTTCATGAGTCTGCCACTTACTTTTTGTATGGATTGCAAGCAGCAATAAATTTGATATCATCTGGAAGACATTTGCCTCGAATCCTGTGGTCACACATAACTTCCTTAATAAGACCAATGGCCTCAGTTGTGTTTGCTTCATCAAAGAAGAGTATGGTATCAGTTTTGTGCTTGCGGTTCTGGATAATTTGCTGTTCCACTTTCTCAACCATATCAACAATATTCTGCTCAGTTGTCCCTCCGTGAACCTACACATTACAATGGCCACATTGTTACAATATAATATGTTGCAGTCCCTATATTTAATTCAACTGCATGCTAATACTCAGGGACTTACAAACTGTTTTTATTGTTTTATTTTTTATTCATTCGAGGCTAACTGCACCCCAAGTGGAAAGTAAACGGCGACTTGAATGCAGGTGTTTTGAATGCGGGTGTTTTGAATGCAGGTGATTTGAATGCAGGTGGACAAATCAGCTTGTCCTGCCATAAGTAAGTCATTAAGCTAACACATTAGCTGCACATAGTGCGCAAGCCTGACTAGATGAGGGCAAAAGTGGAACAGGGAACAGGGAATCAAAGTTAGGAGTGCAATCCAGCTTCTAACAATGCATAGCCATGGCATGTAGAGTGAAGTGAAGCTTACTTGCTATTGCATGAACACTGTATGTCTAAGACCTATGACAGGTGCTAATTGGTGGTAATTGAAGTCATGTAGAGGTGAGATGATAACAAAGGCAGCCAACTTGCTGGGCAGAAGATGGGCATGCTACTATTGTGTATCTGTATATCTGAGTTGTGTAAGAGCTAAGATCACTACGCAAAACCTATTGAGAGATGTCGGTTAGTGTTGTAAAGAAGTGCCGTTGCTATCCAAAGTGCTATGGAAGCATGGGGTGTGGCTCCAGAGCTGCAATGAAGTTTGTGTGGCACTGAAGTGTCAACATTTTTGATCATAACTCAGGTTGGCAGTGGTTTAACAAGAAAATCTTTAGCAAATGTAAGTACCTTCATGCCAAGATAGCTAGTTTGGCCACTGTAAAATCCTGTGTCACCATAGGTCCCATTTCATGATGGCAAATGTTTGGCCCTATATAGTCTCTGTAGATTACCTCTCAGCCTTAGCACTTAACCATATACACTTCAATGACAACTGTATCTAGCTGTGGTGTCAAACTTCAGTAAGTCCTCTCAGGCTTGGAAAGAAAGGCTAAAACATTGGACATACATGTGGACTTTTGTACTTTTGTGGCTTTTCATTCATTCATTACTATATATATTTTTTTCTTTCCACCTGGGGTGAAAAATGTTTTACATTTATTTTATTTGTTTTGAGACTTATAACTGTATCCCAAGTGGAAAGAAAATGGCGACTTGAATGCAGGTTGTAAGAGCACTCCAAGTGGAAAGAATCGAATGCAGGTGGACAGCTCATCTTATCCTGCCCATAACAAATCATTATGCAGTGCCACTACAGGCACACAATTCCAGGTGGTGACTAAGCAGGAAGAGCACAGACTTTGACTAAGAGAAAGACCATAGATATATATGAAGGGGGTGATAACCAAGGATGAAAGGGTGAACTCTAAATGAAGACATGATTATACTGACAGCAAAGGTTGACTGAATCAGCCACTCTGCTGATGCATTTTCCTGACTACAGTATGTAGCCATACAATTATCTAGTAACAACGGTTAAGTGTTGAAACGTTTATGATGGTAGCCCCATACGTAGAACTATACCTACTTGTATGCTAGTTGGCACCACAAACACATATCATATAGTAGGAAATTTTGGTGAGGGTTTTAATTTGGCAATTTGAATTTGGAGCAAAATTTAAAATCTCCGCCAATTTTTAATATCCAGATTGTCAGCCAGTGTCACAAAAAAAAAACAATCTGGGACTCCACCATTCCGGGTGGATCGGATCTGCTAGTGGAATCAATCTGTCGGAATGAACCCCCTAGCGATTTTGATCCGCCCCTGGATCAATTTTACTAGCAGATTTGATCCTTTGCTGCAAAAATTATCCATCTTATAGGTGCAAGTACTAGGCATTAAACTTTCGGATCAACAAGCCCTCCAACCACTCTTGATGTCTTTCTACATGTCATGCCAGTGACTGGCTTACTTTAAAAAGTGAGACTGTGCACATTTCACCGTGGGGTGAAAGCCAACTGGGTTGCCACTACCAAGATGAAAGCAAGCAAGCAAACTCAATCATGGCAAACTTTGCTCTCACTGAGCCTACATTTACCAAAAACTATTTGCGACAGTCCCGTGTAGAAATTGAAGATTATTTCATCGCATATTTTAATCGCATCGCCATGTTTGAAGCGCCATACCACTGAGCTTCCGTTAAGGGTGTTATGTGTTTTGTAGATTTGTGAATATCTAATAATAAGTTTACGAAGCGTGTATTAGCCCCTTCCTTAACAGAAGTTCAGCAGTACACTGCTTCAAATGTGGCAATGTGATCGAAATACGCGATGAAATTATCGATTTCTATACGGGACTGCCACATTTACAGCCTAACTGAACCTGGATCAAATTTTTGGGGGGGATCAGATCTGCTGTGACACCGGCAGATACACGCAAAATTGTACAAAATACTCTCTTTGCTTGGAGCACTTCAAGAGAGAAATGCTAATGCTGATAGGAGGGCTCTGGAGACAATCTACACTGTTAGATAGCTCAAGTGCTGTTTTTTGGCCAATTGATATTCTCTTCACTAATTACCACAAGCTTATGAATTGCCACATGAGAAGAAGTGTGCAACTAACATACCCTGGGAACACCTTTCAGAGAGCTTACATGGATTTAACTTACTCATGTTACACACTATGTTAAATCAGAAAATATTTAGGTTAAAAATGTAATTTTCGTGTTAAAAAATGTTCATAGGAGCCAATGGCCAATAGCATCATGTTAATTAGCTATCTTGGGAAATAGAGTTGACTTGAATATAGATTCACACTCACCTTCATTATGAACATGTTTTGCATATGTGCCTGTTGCTTTGTAAAGTCACACATGTATCTGATTAGACGAGTTTTTCCACATCCCGTATCTCCCATGATGATGACTGGAATACCACACCTTGTGGTGAAAGTTTACAAGAAATTTGCTATTAAAAACAATTTTATAAACTGATCAGCATGAAATTTCAAACCTGAATCTCATTTGTATGGCCAGAATTTTGATGAAGTTGTCAATATTTAGTGCATAAGAAGGGTCAGGGTCTCTTACTTCCTTCAATCCCAAGAACCTTACAAGTTTCAGGATAATATCTTCTCTTGTCCTATTGATGAAGCATCAAAATACTAAGTGAGTACTATTTTATTAGCTAAATTATATCTGTGCAAGTTGAAAACATGAAATCTTGAGTATGTCACTAAACCTACAATGCCAGGGAGATAAATAAAAATATATTTTCCTATATAGTAGTCATTTCATTTTGCTTGAAGCAAGAAAAACTTTACTCAAAAAAAGTTAAGCCTGAGGAAAAGCAAAATGAAAATGAATTGTACTAAAACCTTGCTCCCAGGTCAATACACAATCTCAAGTCTAGCTCCCACTAGAACAAACGTCATCTACGTAAGTTGTTACTCTGTTTGTACTGCAAATTCTGAGAACTGTTAGAAAATTAACACTAGCTGGACAGTGTACATGTCAGGCTTAATTCATTTGCAAGTTTCTAGAAGAACTCTACTGATGTATACAACTGTTTCTTAATCACACAACCTAGAGCATGAATATGTATACTCACCATAATCTGTAATCCTCCTCAAAATTTACTCCATTGTGTTTTAGTCCATTGAAAAGGCTAACACTCATGATGTTGTGTTCAAGCTTTCTCCTTGGATCACTTGGGTCTTGAAGGCATCCTATCAGCTTTTCACCCTGCTTCTCAAGGACCACTCTGATATTGGCAAATGTAATACTTTCACCATCAACGTTGAAGAAGATGTAGGGATGAACACTGTGAAAAACCAGGACATATAAAAATTGTACAGTGTCCTGCCTGCTCATTTTTGCATTCTCCATCTTATAACCCGACTCTGAGTGACATCAGTAATCAAGCCACATGAAAATATTGAATGATCTTTGTGACTCAATTAAATTGATTCTCAAATCTTACAAGAGGTTTAAGGACAGTGCCTAATATTGTCAAACTGAACTGAGAGTGAACCTGAATAATTACTTACTTATATTCCCAACGCTTTCTGTCAACTACATGATAGAGTTGCAGTTCTTCTTCAATACTCCTAGCTTCTTCCTCATCATCATCAACAGCAACTTCTCCTTTCAAGGATGAAGTAGCAAAGTCCTGAGAGTAATAAGAATATCAATAGTTGCCACTGAAGGTTTATAAAGTTGGCAATTTTCTCTTACCCTGGACATTCTGATCATGAATTTGACTACAAAACTCTTCAGCCCAGAAAGATCGTTCACATTGCAGAACACAGACTTTTCACATGATTCGAGTTGAAGATGCAAAAAGTGAACAAAATGGTCCAGCTCCCTCCAGGAAGGGTTTCTAATTCCACAGAATCTGCAGTACAAACAAGTGTCATAACATAGTAACCACTGGTAATGTTGGCATAAAAAGTCACAAAAAGTTTACTGAACAAAAACAAGTACACATATGGCTGGAACCCTCAAAAACCGACCAAACTAGATGGGAATGACACCACAATACATTCACACCATCCCTACATCTTGTGCCACCAACTATGCTTTGTGTTTGTTATTTGCCAGTGTGTGTGTGTGAATAGGCTGATGTGCATGTATTTGTTGTGTGCATAGTTGGCAAAATGGCACAAGATGTAGGGATGGTGCGAAAGTATTGCAGGGCTCTAGCCGCCAGTCCAGTTAGTCCGGTTTCAACCAAACCACTTTTCCCTTCACTCATGGCTTGCTTGGTGTCACCAATTAGTGCCATTGTTCGGCAGACGCCAATGAAAGGCCCACACACACAATGGCGTATGTCGGGAGGTGACATGTTGAAACTTGCGAGATGGCTGTGAACAGTGTGAATACTTGTCTTCCTCCAAACAACTTGCCCTTCTTCCAAGCGATTAGTCTTGCAAGCCTCATCAACTAAGGGTGTGGCTTGCGAGATCAGCAAAAGGTTGGGAAGCTGAAACCAGTCCTGTACCACACAACAGGCAGGAAAGTTAGACATTCATCCATTTAAAACTCTGTCATCTGGCCTCCAAGAAGCATTGTTTAGGCCCAAAATGATCTCAGAAGCTATCTCATAGCTTCTAAATTGCAAAAATTTTCTGGGGGAGGGGTGCATCCCCTCAGACCCCCTAGCTGAATACACATGCACTAGTAACCAGACCACTTCAAATCTGATGGCTATGTCCCGTATTGTGGTGTCATATTACAATCTACTTTGGTTGGCTTTTGAGGGTTCAATCCCCACATGTGCTTGTTTTTTGTTTTTTTTCAGAAAAAGTTTTGGTGACTTATTCCTGTAACAGTTGTTTTTGTGTGTGTTTTTTTTCTATAGGCTAACCCCATTCAAGTGGAAAGAAAGTGGTAACTTGAATGCAGGTGGCTTGAATGCAGGTGGACAAATCAGCTTGTCCTGCCATAAGTAAGTCATTAAGCTAACACACTAGCTACACATAGTGTGGAAGTCTAGCTAGATTAGGGCAAAAGTGGAACAGGTAACAGGGAATCGGAGTTAGGTGCACAATCCAGCTTTAGGCATAGTCATTGCATGTAGAGTGAAGTCAAGCTATTGCATGAACACTGTATGTCTGAGACCAATATTAATTGCTAATTGGTGGTAATTGAAGAGGCAAGGTGATAAACAAAGGCAGTCAACTTGCTGGGCAGAAGATGGCCATGCTACTATTGTGTATCTGCATCTGAGTTGTGTGTAAGAGCTAAGAACACCGTACAAAGCCTATTGAGAGATGTCGGTCGGTGTTGTAAAGAAGCACTGTTGGCATCAAGCAAGTAGCTAAGTGTGCACTTCACTCAAGTGTCCAAATGACTTGTAGCTCAGTGAGGCTGTATTGCATCAGTAGTCTGCTACCAGAAAGTTGTAGCTGATAGATCTAGCTTGTTAACAATGTACCTACCTTAGCCTTTATACAAGGCTTCAGAGCTGCAAGTCAGGATGAAGTTTGTGTGGTCACTGAAGTGTTTTTTTTTATATCATAACTCAGGTTAGCAGTGGTTTGAAAAAATCTGATTTTCTCATCTTTAGCAAATGTAAGTACCTTCATGCTAAGATAGCTAGTTTGGCCACTGTAAAATCCTGTGTCATCGTATAATTGAACAAAATGTTGTATTGTAGTAAGGGAGTAATTACCAACTAGTTTGGGTTCTTTGAGAACGATAAGTGGTGTGTACAATAATCAGTGACTTATGCTGTTTTTTTCGCCTTTGAATCGTTGTAATAGCTTCAGCTGTTATTGTGCTAGCCTGACTGAGACAGAAAGAAAGAAGAAAGAAATTCAGAAGATAGACTATTTGCCCGTTTTAGTGACTTGCTGGTCTTGTACTTCAGCAATGCTTTCCAGCAAAGTTAACAGTCCTTTTGCTCATGAAAGTACTCGATAATGGTCAAAGAGGCCTTTGACTAATCTAAAGCAGGCATTTCAAGTGTGTCATTTGTGCACTTTTAATGTAGCCGTCAATTTTTTTCCGGGGCCATCCCTGCATATGTCATACTACCATAACTTACTGTTGGCATGTACAATGATTGTAAACTCACTGTATTAGGAAACTGAGGCATTCCCGAGGAGTACCATGTACTGTCCTTTGGAAGGAGAAGTTGTCTAAATGCTCCCTTGCATTGTATTTATGGAGGTACTGATAAACAAATTGGTATGGTCTGCTTCTGAAGGTGTCCTCATCCATTCCTCCACTTTGGCCTATTGTAGTGATACAAAAAAAAATTAGAAGAGCTGCAGTGCATGACATACCTTTTCTTGAATTGCTGCTTGAGCTACCACTAGTACACACAATTGGAGGAGCGGTTTGTAAAACTAAAACTAGAGGTGCTCAGTGCACATCACATGTTGCAATGTATAATGTTAAACTAGTGGTGTGCTGTGATGCCCATGCTTGGTTGATTGTTTGATTTCAAACGTTACATTGAATACAATCATGTATGTAAATGGTTAAGAGCTGCAGTGTTGTTATTTCAGGATATTGAATGCTGGTAAAGCAGTTAAGCTGTTGAAGCACAGTAACAGCACTTGGACACAGCAATTGGCTAGCTACATAAATTGTTGCACCTACAATACAACCAATCTCAATGATGCAAATGAGTTGTTGCTTCTTGACACACACCTCACAATGTAACTATAAATTAACCAACTACGATTTTTCATTTAAAACTGGCCTAAGTGTTAGCAACTGACATACCTACACACACACACACTCATTATTTAACCCTGTTTATGCATGCATGCATGCATGGTAACACAAGTCTGAGTATTTCGCAGTACATTACATCACATTGACATTAGGTAAACATCACCATCGTCACATGAATGATAGCACTAATTTACATACATGAATCCTCTTGCTCACATCCTTCCTGTACAAGTGGGATGCTATTTTACAAGTATGTGATTCCACTCACATGATCAGTGATACTATCAGATCAATAATAGAAGCTCAATAGACTGAGGATATAGAGACCTGCCAGGACAAGTTCATTGCAGCAATCGTAGCTACCTACTGCTAACCTTGTTGAGATGCTTTGTGAACTTGAACTGGACTCTTACATTCATGAGATGGCAACAAACCCACCACACTTGACGTAGGGTACTTCGGCTGTCTATGCTAGAAAAAGGATTTCAGACATATACTTTATGAAATTGTATAAGTATGGCTCCACAGGCATACAGTGATACTGTGGTGCATGTTTAATGTCACATAACAGATACAGTAAAGTACTATGATACTGAACATGGTATATAGCAGGTTGGGGTAGCAGAGCATGCCTTTAAGAATCTCTTCAAACTCACAAAATGATAGTGTGCTTGAGGGTGTTTGGAGAAGATGGTGCGCTTCTCCTCTGATCAACTTGCTGTTTTTTTGAGATACACAATCTCCTTGAATAAGCAATATCAACTATTTTTGCTTGTCAATACAAATTCATTTTAGATCAAAACAAGCTGCAGTGCCTAACTGTCTAACTCTGTCTCGATTCTACATATGTTCACTGGCCAAAATCAGATAGCCTGCTTTTGATTGACATTTAAAGCACCCCTGTTGTGTTGGTGAGTAGCACAGAGGTTTAGGCACATATTAAGGCCTGCATGAGTGTTGGGCTCCTGGGAAGGATTCACTTGGAGTGTAAGGGCATAATGCATACTTTGTTACAGTGGCCACTGGAATTATAATTAGCATTAGGGTACATAGGTCACTTCTGTGAATGTCATAACTAATGATCTTCACTTATAGGAATGTACCTCCTCAAGGAGTGTGATTTCCACTGCACAAATGTCTGAAGGATTCCTTCTCCAAACTCTGCCCTGGCTATCACATAGACCTCCAAGAATCAGCATATTGAACAAAATTGTATCCACTTTATGTACAACCTAAAAATAATAACAATGGTTGATTTATGTATAGTGAGTGTACAGCTCAGCATAGCTACTGAGAACATTGAGACAATGTACATAAAAAACAATATGTGAACAAGTGTAAAATATATTTTTTAGGGCTAATTAGAATAAGTTTCATGCATGCTGTTTTATATCAGATCTTGTATGTTTACTGTTGCTAGCTTGGTATCAATTTTACTACTTCTGTAGAGCTGCAATCTTTTAATGAAGATAGAAGTACTTCTACATTCTTCAAAAGATTGAGATTCTACAGCCTTCTTATCATCAATATTTGCCAAAAGGAGGGGAGGTCAAACCCATTGCTTTGTTGGGTGTAAGAATGCTACTCAAATTCTGTGTAGTGCCTACATTTTGAACTAAATTGAACTGAATACATGCATTGGTTTCTGAATTGGTGAGTGTGAAGGGGGTCAGTAAGCACACAAATAAGCTTATATGAAGGTTTTGTTCCGGATAACTTGCTAGAACGTTTATGACCAAAGGAGCATTACTGGAGCAAGCCTGAATCAGCCCTCATAAAAAGTTGAATAGAGGTATTTATTTATATAGCAAAGAAGTGCATGTAGGGATGGAGCCCTCAAAAACCAGCCAAACAAGATGGAAATGATCGACACCACAATATTTTCACACCATCCCTTGTGCAGTGGAGTGGGTAATGCTGGGTGTGTTAGCAATATAGTCTCGTCCCCAGACCAAATTTTTTGCGCACCATGCAGACTCACCGAAAAATAGGGTCTGGACACTTTCACTATGAAAACTGGGGCAAGTTGACATATGGCGGTCAGTAATTGTAGGTGTTAATTACATTATCATCTACCAGTAGTGTTTGCTTTGGCACCAAAAATCTGCAAGCTGGCTATCTGTGATGACATAACTTTACCTGAGCAGTCTGATTGGTGCGACAACATGCTGATACGCTCGTATAATTGGGACGAGTGCAGCGAGCTCCACACTTGTGGTATACCGAACGGAAAATTGTCTATACATATGTTTAAGGTGGCGGTGGAAGTCACTTGGCGGAGGTTAATGAAAACATAAACCTGGGTTACAGTCAGGACCAGTGTTACTCCTAGTTTCAGGGTTAGGGTTTGGTTTAGGGCAATCTTGCTTTGCCTAATTTTAAAAAAGGGTTTTAGTAGCTTATTAATATATTCATGACCCAAAATTGCCACTCTATGGACGCATCTACATGCTCACTGTAGGTAGCCTCCTAACCACCAATGTATCTCAAATCAGTCTGTGCTAGCTTTTGCTCAGAGCTACTCTCAAAGTCAGGCTAGACTCATGTTTGTCACTACTCTTGGAATGGACAACTTTGACTGCACCAAAATGAATGCACATTTCAAAAAATTCACAGCTTGTCTACGGGAGGGGCCACTCCCAGATTTTATCTTGCAGCCGTGGAGAAAAATCGGGAGAAGGCCTGGTACCAATACTATGTCACGGACCAGAAATGGTGGACTCAGTTAGTACGTAGTGTGGACTCGGTTTCGTAATGATGGCAACGTGCCCACGCAATATGCGGCCAATACAGCAAGCGATCGAATAGTAAAGCTTGCCTAGGCGTTTTGCCAACAGCCACGGACTTCGCAAGTACCAAGTCGCTAACGAAGGATGTGTAGACGTAAGTGGAAGGCGTTATGCGTGTACATCGACTGAGGAAAGCAGCAGGCTGAGGGCAAACGCAATCAATAATCAGTTTATAATTAAGTTAGTTAAGATGTGGCCTGGCGGAACCCCTCATGTGGTGGTCGGAACTTTGAAGATAAGCTTAGATAGACGTAAAAGAAGTTTAGTAGAGTGCTGTAGTGTCAGCAGCTGTGAGTAGTGTGTAATGCCTGCTTGTGAAAGCAAGCTTGTGTCTAGAAGCAGCAGAAAGGCCACAGTGGCCAAGACTGTACTCATTGGGTAGGCCCAGGTCTTGTGATCGTATGCCAAGCCTAGTAGGTGAGCGTGGCCCGGAGCTTCGAGTGCCGGGCTGGGCTTTAACTAGAATGCACAAAATATTGTTGGTACTACGCTGAAGTGGACAAGAAAGCTGAAGAGTGGTTGTGTGTGGAACAGAGGCGTGAGTTGTTTAGCAACATAAGGGGGAGAGGTGGGGCTAGTAATGCTTGCTTCCACTTGTGAATGAGCCCCTCCCGTAGACAAGCTGTGAATTTTTTGAAATGTGCATTGATTTTGGTGCAGTCAAAGTTGTCCATTCCAAGAGTAGTGACAAACATGAGTCTAGCCTGACTTTGAGAGTAGCTCTGAACAAAAGCTGGCACAGGCTGATTTGAGATACATTGGTGGTTAGGACGCTACCTACAGTGAGCATGTAGATGTGTCCATCGAGTGGCAATTTTGGGTCATGAATATATTAATAAGCTACTAAAACCCTTTTTTAAAATTAGGCAAAGCAAGGTTGCCCTAAACCAAACCCTAACCCTGAAACTAGGAGTAACACTGGTCCTGACTGTAACCCAGGTTTATGTTTTCGTTAACCTCTGCTGAGTAAGGTAGGACAACCTTGAATCGCGAATCGGGCCGATTCTGCTCATGAATAATTAATGAGTCAGGTGACCATAATGGCGCGATTGAAATTCATTGGCTTGTTTACACTTTCCCATGGCGGCAACCGGAATCAACAAGGGGGGTGTGTCCCTTTGATGTGGCCTGCCGCCCTTTGTAGTGGTCTGGCGGCACTTTCAGTGGCTGGGGGGAACTTTGAAAAAATCCTCCAACACTTAAAAAAAAAAAACACTAAAAAGAGAATTGATGAAAAAATCCTTGGCTCAAGTGTCTAGTGCTAGCTCCCAGGAAAAGTGGAAATACAAGATATCTTAACCTTGAAAACGACTTCTAGGAAATGAAACTGAGTTGATAATACCATGAAATTTGGTTTCCTACAGACACTTGAGCAATAAAACGCTTCCAAGTGCTTGAGAGATTCAAGGGCACTTATTGAGTTTTTATAAGTGCAGTTCATATAAGAATAATGACTATGTCACAAGGACTTACTTGAGGAGCCACATCTAGGTGGAGGATCTTTGGTCCTTGACACTCAGAAGGTTTGTTCAGCATATCTATGATATCATCATTGGAAATGTCTGGACCATGAATGGGAATTGTGACAAGCTTGTCAGCAGCTTGAATGTTTTGCTGCGTGGTAAATTGAAACAATCGTTTCCCCAGTTTCTTGGCCATTCGAGTAATAAACAAAGACTTTCCCATTCCAGCACGGTTTGACAAGACAAGCCGTACTGTTGACCTGTATGCAATGAAGTAATAAGATATGTGAATGCATATTTACTTCATATGAGATTACTGTATGATGGAAGGTGTGGTAGAAATTTTGGAAAATGTAGTTATGTTCTTAAGAGGTTTTGATGACATTGTATAGTCTCATTAACACACCAAAAATCCAGCACCTGTAGTAGTTATGTATGAAGAAGTAGGCTGTAGGTTGCAGATCTGTGATTTGTCAGTAAGTGATACATGTAGTCATTTACAACTAGAATTACAGATTACATCTCTGCAAACTGAGCTAGCAATAATGGCTGCATCACTTGCCTATCTGTAATAATGAAAGCACTGGAAGTTGAAATTAAAGGTTTATTCTAGCCAAGCTGTTTGCTCAGTAACCTGAGGTTTTGAGTGCCATATAAACCTGTAGTGCTTCAAGAGGTTGGTCATGCAAGCAGCCATTTTCCGTCAACAGCGGTGTCGAAGATAGACAGCAGATGGCAGTAGCTATGTCCGTAAGTGCAGAGTAGTCTAGCAGTCCACACTCTAGTAGCAGCTTTGTTGGAATTGCACCATCGCAATAGCTGCCCTTGCATTGCGTTATATTTAGCCCCATGGCGTGATTATAAGTACCCTACGTGATCGGTACCACAATTTTGAAATAGAAGTACTCACCTCTCATGGTCAACATGTGCAGCATGATTGACTTGCCCAACAGATTGTTCCACAAAGTGTTTTTTCAGGTACCCACAGATTTCTTTATTCTTAAACAAGACAGAAAACTTTTTCCTATATCGGTGGAATTTTGATACAACTGGTGACTCCTCCTCTTTACTGCTGCACACAATTATCAGTCTGTATCCTCCTGTAAGCAATAAAAATAACCACACAGTTATACCAACATGTGATTTAATTTTTTTTTTAATTCTTGCCTTCTTTCTGCTCTGAGAGTTCCATTAATGCATAAAATGCATCCTCACTGACTCGATATGAAAGCCTTTCAGCATGCACCAGGCAGAACAGCCTTTTGTGGTCTGGATCACCTAGTGCTCGGTGCCATAGCAAATTTACCTAGGTTTAGAAAATAGCTGTAAGGACAGTGTGATGTGTTGAGTTTCTGATACTTAGCAGGATTAAATAGGTATCTGACCCCGGCGTATCATATTGTCACAACCCAATGTGCTGGCTAAGTTGCCAGTGACCTGCCACTATATATATAAGCAAGAGTGCATAAGAACGGGCGGCTAGAGTAAGAGCGTGTAACTACGTAAAATTTGAAACCGGGCGGAATTTACCGCCAGTACTAAAAATAGTAACACGCGCTGCGCACGCTGCATTGACATAAGCTATTATGTAGGGTTGCTAAGCACGCACGTGACCGGGTGTTCTATTTTTAGATAATTTTGCCCGGACTACGGGCTTCTATTGGAGTTACACACTCTTACTCTAGCCGCCCGTTCTTATGCGCTCTTGATATAAGCTATGACAACCAAGTACACATAAAGGATTGTGAGGGCTAGTGGTTGTCCGTTTTTTTTTTTTGGTAGCTCAGTGGCAAAGCACTGGCAGCTTAAGCCAGGTGTCCTGGGTTAGATTGACGGCGACTGCTGCATAGGCACCTGCAGGCCCGGGCATACCCGGGCATTGCCCGGGTTATTTCGAATCATGCGTACTCATATCACGAGGACCGGACACGAAGACACGTGGTCTGTGTGTGCTTATGCACACACAGACGTACGTATAGCGTACAGTGAGTGTAGTAACAAAATACGCTTTCCGCAATTGCGCATCAAATGCGGCGTAGCCAAGTCTTGCCCAGGTACCCACACAGCACTGCTGGCCTTTTCACTTCTTCGGCTAAAAAAATCCAAATTTCTCAACACTCAATACCTTTCACCATAATTACTAACAAGCTACTAACAGTGTGGAAGATTGCTACCTCTTATGGCAGAACCAGGTGCTACATTTCACTATTTCATTTCACAACCACAGGGTAGCTTCCATCGAACAATATAATCCATGTAAAATCATTATTGGCTTAACCCTATGAACGCGGCAGCAATTTTACGTCACCGTTCAATAACTGTGACAGCTGTTGCACAATCAGCATTACCACTAATTTGAGGTCCAAGTGTCAAGCATTGCTTAGCAAGCCCTAGACGTAGCCAGTGGCCTAATTTGTGTAAATAGTACATAACTAGGCTGGAATAGTTTATCTATAAGTAACTGATCACTGCTAGGTAAGCTATTTGTTCTTGTTTGAATCCATTTACGTGTGGCTTTACTTGTAACTTACAGTCCTGACAGATTTAGCCATATTTCCACGTTATTTGAAGGTAGCACTTTTGTCTTAAGTGAAAACTGGAGTCTGTTTGCTTCCTTGTTTGAGAAAAAGCTTCGTGTTTGGCAGCCCTTGCCCCATTTACGATCATAGTACCGCTCCTTCCTGCTTTTCCTGGATAGTGATTGTAAGTGAAAAGGTGTGGCCTCAACTAAACATGGAAGGATTTACCCCAGGGAACTGCTAGGCTTTGCTTCTTCGTGTGGTAGGAGCCCAAATATAACACAGGCATATAAATACGGCATTATTTGCGCTCACGGGAAGTAAAGATTAAGTGTATGTATATGCCGATCGTATTCAAAGGGTTAATGCAACTGAGTGTTCTACAATCTAACACATCTGAGTAGTTAAAAAAAAATTGAGATTTGAACCCACACTTTACCTCGGTGTGCTCAATCAAGGGACAAACCTCTTCATATGTTGTACTTGGTGTGCACACAAGCACTTCTTCAAAAGTAGGCAGTGGAAGAGATTGTTCTGCCATGTACAGTGCTAGAACCGTCACAAACACTTTTCCTGTTGGTATATAGTGTATTTAAAACTTTAGAGAAGCTATGCAATTACATTGCTTTCAAGTATATATACCTGGATCAGTAACAATGAGGTTTGGTGAGCCAGTGTCAAAAGTCTTTTCAAAGGGCCGCTGTCTGGGAACTCTTTCTAAATGAGATGTGGTTGATTACACAACACAAACACCTTAGTCATCTCCACATAGTGGTTACAGTATTACAAATGAGAGGAAAGGTGGATAGATGTAAAATGAATGCATGAGCTGGATTTCAAAGTACAAGGGGTGAAGGTTTGCATAATGGCTAACACATCATGTGACTCTGCGTAACCTCTAGATTACAGATTGTTCATACCTTTTACAAACTTTCCCAACTCTATGCACTGCCGGCATTAGCAAGGGCTTACAAATGAAGAAATGAGATTCAGTTAACCAATGACAACATTACCAGTAATATTTCTCTGCAACTGTTCCAGAGTTACTCCAACTTCATCAAGACTTAAGTAAGGCTCTTCCTCAGGTTCATTCACACTGTCAGGAGGACAAATACAAGCATCATACACACTAGTATGCATGCACTACATATAAGTTTACAACATGCTCTTGGTACTCTTACACTACTCCATCATCTGTATGATTGAGGTCAAGTGATGTGTGTTCAACTCTAGCACTTGAGGTACATGGTTCAGTAGTAGAGTATGACAGCATGACATCAGGTTTCTTGCCAAGGTGCTCCCTGGTTGTGTGGTAGTTCATTGTTAAACCTGCTTCATTACTCTGCACTGAAAAACCACCAAGGCTTACTTCATCTTCACATTGGCGATCGAGAATTTTTTGCCGACAGTATGCATACGCATCACTTTCACTATCACCATGTTTCTGCACTGCTTCTTGTGCAATATCATCTGCGAAATGATACTGTTTAGTCAAACTGTCATATATGGCTCGTTGATCAATACTAAAGCCTTGATCAGGACTAACTGAAGGTATCTCATCACTGTGGCAGGAGAAATCATCAAGGCTTACTTCATCCTCAGATTTGGAGCCAGTTAACTGCTTTCGGCAGTACCGATAAGCATCACCTAGACTAGCTTCACAGTGTTTAACTGCTTTGTGAGCAACATCTTCAGAAAAGCCCCATTCTCTTGTAAGATGTTCAAAGACCTTCTGCTGTTTTTCAGTAAGCATCCCCTCAATTTTATTTATGTCAGACTGAAGACATTCCTCTGATGTATCCTTTTGAGGATCTTTCAAAACTGTAGTAATAGATGATGTAACAACAGCAAAACCTGAGCCCATTGGGTTGGGGATGACTTGGAGTGCAATGTGTGTTGAACGCCAGATCTTCTCACTAGAAACTTCTGCAGCTATGCTTTGTAACATAGCCAAGATCCTTGGGTTCATATCTGGCTGTGGACTAGTGCGTGTAAACTTTGCCTTGCAAAGAAATCGCCTGATGGCACAAAGCTGTTTATTTGTAAAATTGTTCAGGTGATAGTATCTCCTCCGAGCCTGCTTCACTTGTTCATCCCAAATATCCAACTCTACACTCAGCCTACTAAGCCACTTCTTCAGAACCACTTGGGTGACCTTTTTACAGCTAAACCTCACAGACCATCCAAAATAATGCGTGTTCCCTGCTCTTTGAAGTTGCATAAGCTTCCATCCAATAGATTGAACAATCTGCATCTCCTGTAGATGTATATACATTCATCAAAGGGACTAATAGTTACACATAATATTATCTCACAACATCAACATCACATGACAAAACTGTTCACCTATATGTACTTTTAAAATACCGTATAGCCGGAAATATTGGCGGTCTTTAAATTTGGCGGTTTGGCCCCAAACCAAACATTAAAAATATTGGTGGAATTTAAATTTGGCAGTGGAGCCTCGCAGTGTATTACGTCAGCATAAATATTGCACTAGCGTTTATCGGGGAGTGTTGCCGTCCTCTCGCTTGAGGTACTTGAACTAAGCCATGAGTTCACAGATTTATACAAGAAATACAACTGGCAGCGTGCTAGCGCTGAACTAGCTATACATATAGCTCGCATAGAGGGGAGCCGGGTGGGGCTAAATAATATTGGTGGATTCTAATTTGGCGGTTTCAACCCAGACCGCCAAACCGCCAAATTTAATTCCCCGTCAAATTATCCGGCTATACGATATACCTTTTGTTAATGTGTTAACTGAAGGCTAACCATAGCATGTGCCCACAAATAGGCAATACTGGGTATTCAAAACTTACATCTGAAAATGTATCCACAACTTTTCGGTTCTCAGTGTCACTCTTAGTGGTTAGAAGCAGTTTGCTCTGGAGTTCCTGAAGCTCAGCTAGGGAATACCTTCTTTCACCTTCCTTTTGGTCCCTAACTATAAGGGAAAACACTTTATGAATGTCATAGTTAACATCCTCTTTTGCAGAGCCAATCTTGTAGTCCCCTAAGTCTTTAATTTTACACATTTGGTTGTACGCTGCAGCCTCAACTGATTTCTCACTCTCTTCCTTAACCTGATTGTACCAGTCACGGTTTCCATTGCATTGCTCCTGCAATTTAAAATTAAACATAAGCTTCAATACCAAAAACAAACACGCTATCTGGAAAATGCGGATCGATGGAACAGTGGGCCAAAACAAAAATGGTCCAACAGTAATATTAACTTTTCCCTAGCCTGGCTGCCTAAGAGTATAACGCCTAGGGTTTTGAAATGGCCACACTGCAGTCTGTATTGCAGTCTGTGATCCTTCAATCCAGATTTTCCAGACATTCACTCCAATTGCATATATGCAGTATACACAACCTAACTAGACAGAGGTAACTTACTAGCAACTTTGACAAATTTTCTGTTTGCTTGAGAGCCTCCCAAACAGTGAACAGTTGTTGTGTTAGTTTGTCATATGTGTCTCCATGCCTAAAGTTGTAAATCAGAGACTGAAATCCACTTGCTACAGTAAGCAAGTCCTGGAGTTTGTCACTATCCATTTCACTTATCTCTCCTGTGTTTGAAGCTATGTCCACAAAAGTATTAAGATCCTGAAGTCCTGCATGTACAATAGAGATCCATTCAACACAACACATCAACACTTCTCAATTTGTCTATAACCAACCTTGTGGCGAAAATTGTTTTATCCACTCAATTAGTTGCCAGTTGTTGGTAAGTGCTCTCAGGCACTCTACTCGTTTTGGATACTCAGCAATACTTTGAAGGTGCTGCCCAGTTTCAATGAGATCAGAAGTTAAGTCACACAGTCGTTTAAATCTCAAGGATGAGTCGACCTGGCAGGTGAAGTATATTTAGGTCAAACAGCACAATATTAAGCAACATAAAATTCTAAACTAGAGTTCACTGTTACCTCTTGGGGTAATGCTTGAACCAAATGAAAGCGTGGAGTTGGTGTAAACTTGAGTTTGTCCTTCAAACTGATGAGTATTTCTGCTGTATCTCTTGCTTTACAGAGTAACCAATACTGCTGTAGAACACCCACTAGGCTTGGTATCCAACTTGTGCTAACTTTCTGCCTTTGGCATTTAGCAATAGCAGCAGAGAAAGATTGAAGATCTCTCTGCAAATTGGCAGCAATCTTTTGATGTTCAAAGTATTTGTCCACATCACTCAGTTTAACTTGTCGATTTTGTAAATGCTCTAAAAATCCCTGGCAGTGAGCAAATGTTGGCTTCCACACTAATTCTGGAATTTCCGCTATTGTAAGGCTAGGCCTTTTAGCTTTAGCTTGGTTCATTTGTTCTTCCCAAATAATCAGAAATGTGTAACTATTGTGTTCGAGAGACATTATATAGAAAGGTTTCAACATTGGCTGGAGTTTCCTAGCTCCCTGGAACAAACAAAATCTTAATCCACCATTCACGTTTTGACACACTTCGCGAATTTCCTTCCTTCCATGGTCATTCTGTAACTCTGCAAGCAGTTGTGCAGCACCTGCAAAGTCCAAAGACGACAACACTCTCCATGCAGTCAATACTTACTATAATACAGGTAGTCATTGCTTACCATCAATGTCTTTCATGTGGTTGCAAAGTTCACCAAGATGTACCTTCAACTCTCTGTAGAACTGAAACTCTTCAAGACGAGTTTTAAGCCTTTTTAGTACATCATTAGCCTGTAAGAGCTCCCGAGAATCTACATCAGAACTGAATGGTATAAGTTTGCACAGAGTTCTCATCTGCTCTTCATTTTCAAGGATAATCTCCAGGTCTTCAACTTTAATACTTCCCTCAAAAATTCGTCTAGCTACATCTTCTATTTGTGATGCTGACTTTCTGCAAAGAGAGGCACTATCCCTTTCCATTCCAGCTGCAGTAAGTGGAGTTTCTGAAAGATGGAAAGTAATCCCTTATGATAAAAGTTGCCGTTTTACTTTTTGGATCACATTTTCAAAGGTAAAATGTTACATGCTTGGTTAAAAGCAGTATGTTCAGCACATCTGTGCACTGAGAATTCAAATCTATTTGTGCTACAGTCTCACACTTACTGTAAGCTTTGAGTATTGGAGGCCACAATGGCCACTCAACCAGACTCCTCAGGGTGAGATTGAGAGTTTTTGTCTTCATTAATATGCTCCCTATGATGTGACCAGTCTGCCTGGATGGCTTGGTTTCATGAAGAAGCTGCTCCAAGCAACTTGCTGCAGTCTTTGGCTCCCTGATAAGGTATGACAACATTAATTCAATGGTGATGTGTGCTTTTAATGTACATTTGCATTGCAATTTACCTTTCACACAGCACGTTGAGCCCCTCAGCTATAGCCTGTATGACTGTACTGGCAATCAACTCTGGCACTGGTTTGCTTCTTTCTGAGTACTCCTTCTCAATGTAAATCAACAGGTGTACTCGAAGTTCCTCATTTACCTACAATTGAATAAGTAATGGGGTTGCTGTAGTATTTGGAATTAATAGCATGCACAAATGCATAAAGGAAGGCCAAATGAATTTATCTTAAATACGTATGATGAGTTGAATTTATAATGAACTAGCTCCCCATAGCATTACAAAGTACTATCACAGTTCCGTACCCATAATAGTCTTATGCACAGCAACAGTCTTAGCTAGATCTGTTATGTACGTAATACATGCAGATTTTTGGGAAGGGATCCTGAATAACTGCATAGACCATGCTCTTGCCTTTGAACACAGGATTCTGTGGGTTTGCCCTGAATTTCACCGGGCCACAAGGACTGACAACACACAAAGTATTAGGTCACCAGCAGTTAAGCACTTGCAACTTACATTTGTGACACGACCTTCCAGGACAGCCCTCTTCAAAGTCAGCCATTCTTGAGTAAGTGTTGGTGGACAATCCACTGAAAGGATCTCATCCCAGAGCTTCAAAGTAGGTAGGACATTATAACAAATCACACTAAAGATGCCTCAGCGTAAGGTTTCACAAGAAGAAAGGTAATATTATTCACTTACTTTGATTTCAGGTTTCGGTTTTTTTACTTTTATCTCTCCTGAACCAAGAACTGCTGAAATCCACTCACTTAGCTTTTGCTGAAGATCTGCAAATATATTTTGTTTAACAGATAAATGAGATTGATAATCTGCTGACTGATCATCACTTGGGTAGTCATGAACTTTCTGGGTGGTGTACAGTATCAGTGAGAGTGCTGCTTTCATGCATTGCACTGCAAGCTCTGCTGTCTTTTCTTCAGTTTTAACTTTCAGTTCGGTAAACAGTTGAATTGAAGCTTCTGAGGCTAGGTTGAAATCCATAACCCTGTAGGCAGAGAAACCTCTGAGAGGATAGTAGGTGGATACACCAAAGCACTAGTCCAGTAAATGTTGTATAGGTTGGAACAAGATTTAAGGTTATGGGTACATGTTCATGAATAAAACTAGTATGTCCTTTATAACATTTCCTACAAAAAGCTACTGGATTTTTACAGCAACCAGTAACTACAAGAGGGCATTCGGCTATAGTTGAGCGTAACACTAACGTTTGCTGCAGTACATACACTCGAGTGACAGTAGGCAACTACTTGGTACAAGTACAAATTTGTATGTCAGTTTGCTTGCATTGTTGCACACATACTGCCGTATACCAGCATTTTATCTGTTTATACAACATTGCTGCAGGTCCACATGATGGGTTTTTGGAAAAAAATTTCTAGTTCGCCATAGTTTGTTACTTGGTACCTGCTTTGTGAGTATCCAGTAGCATTCCAGCCACTGCCACTCTGTTGTATTCTGAGATGTGAGCAAGAACTCTTCATGTAGCTCTGCAGTGAGTTGCTCTGGCTCTGTTGAAGCCATAAATAGCACCTACTTTCTCCTACCATTGCAGTAAACTGACATAGAAGTTTGTACTTGTACTCCACCGAGCAGCTGCCTACTGTCACTCGACTGTGTACTGTAGCAAAGTTACTGTTATGCTGAACTATAGCCAAATGCCCTATGTAGCAACTGGTTGTTGTAAAAGTCCCGTAACTTTATGGTAGGAAATGTTATACAGGCAAGTTTGTGACATACTAATTTTATTCATGAACATGTACCCGAAAAGCTACTTAGGTAAAACTCACTCTTTCTCAGTTGTTGGTACAGTGGTATGTTTCAGTTCTTCTAAAAGTAGACTTATGTTCCTGACCAATGTTGCAACCTGCAATGAGATGAACTCTGCTAGTTAATTTGAAATGATGTATAGTTGCATGGTTGTGATGTCACTTTGAGCTAAACTTGTTCATTTCGTTGAGCACTTTGAGAAAAATTTCTGATGCATGCAATAGTAACAAATCAGATATGCACATATACATGCATATAGCTAGTACTTATGTGTTACAGAATCTTTTTAAATAATTTCAAATTAAATACTATGTCTTACACAATACAATGCATTTATAATTAAATGTAAGCAAGGGCCTGTGGTGGGCGAACTGCACAGAGGAGCCAATGTGAGGGAATGTATGTTGCTATGAACACCCCCCATGTCTGGAGTTGAAATGGTGTAGCTTGAATATTACTACCTAATATATGTTGGAAATGGATCCAGTTTGTCCCTAATGGGGCTCTGATAGCATGTGCAAAATGGTTGTTAATACATAGTTGCTGCTTGTATCAGAATGTACTTCAGTACCCACCATGCACAGTCAAAGCTTACAGCCTAAAAATCAAGCGGTGTGAATATATACCACTCCTATACTTCCACAGCCTATAATACCGTATAGCGGGAAATTTTCGTATGGTGCAAAATTTCGTATATTTCGCATAAAACTCCAAGATGCGAAAATTTAAACTACAAAAAATTTTTCCGTGTGAAATTTTGAAGACGTCAAAATTTTGATTCTAGCATGAGGAGCACAGAACAGTTTGAGATCAAAAGTAAAAGAGATGGCATTGTATCAATATTTGCAACCTCTGGACGCCCTTCCAGACCCCTAACCCCCTGCGTAGATAGAGAGCACAAACAGATGATATCTTCTTCGGAATGTGGCCAACGATGGCCTCCCCTCTGACCACCGCTACAGCGAAAGGGTCGGCTCTGTTGCCATCTTCACGCTGGCATGGCAATTCCTCACCGACAACAGTAGCCCAGATATCCTTGTAGACATGGTAGCCTCTCACCATTGCCTCAACCGAAAACGATGCCATAATTGCTGCAAAATGACATGTCGTGTGAGAGGGCGTGGCAACATGCTAGCGCTTGCGTGTGAAAATTAAAATACGAAAATTTCTTCTAAAGGCCAGTCAGTCATTTATGCAAAAATTTGCACCATCGAAATTTTCCCGCTATACAGTAGGTCAGTGGAAAGGGCATCGGATTCTGAAAGCCCAGGTCCAAATTCTTGCTCAATCAATTTCAATCTGAGAGGCTATTGGCAAACTGAAAGTTTGAAAAATTTACAATCACTCTACTTGTTTTTCATGGCTACACTAGTTTGGCTCCATCTCAACAACATCACCAGTTGCAGGAAAATCATGTGAAAAGGTAAACTCTAGGCCAGCGAGGTCAGGTGAAGTGTTTCACAACACAGCAAGGGGGATACACAGGACAACCTTCACCCAATCTGACCAAATTTCTATTAAAAAAATGATATGATGAGAACCTGTTCCCATATAAATATAGAGGAAGAGGAGAATGGCCTGTGCACTTTGAGCAACCAAATGTTAAGGATGAAAATCCCATTGTAAAGCCCCCACTCCTTTGCTAGCCATTAACCATACATGAGTGGCCTTCGTTGATGACCCACATGTATGCATGGTTGAGCCCACATTTGTGTGTGGCAAGTATAGTTTGTGTGTGTGTGTTATACGAGAGTATTCGCAAACGAATAGTCAAATCAATCTTTGAGTGCACACAACTTCGTAACTTTATGCAACGTTTTGGTCCCGTAGGACCTTCTTCAGGCATACAATGCTGGACACTCTGTACAAAACAGACACAGAGTGTCCAGCATTGTATGCCTGATTGAAGAAGGTCCTACGGGACCGAAACGTTGCATAAAGTTATGAAGTTGTGTGCACTCAAAGATTGATTTGACTATTTGTTTGCGAATACTCTCGTATAATGTAACTGCACAATCTTTGGCCGAGAGATCGGTTTTTCGAGATTCAGACTACCATAAACTTGTGTGTGTATGTGTGTGTGTGTGTTTGGGGGGATAAGAGGAAACAGTAAAGAAAAAAAAAATAAGGGTTTGTTAGGGTACTTGTCCATCCTCCCACAGGTGTGTCAGGCCAAAACCATTTTTGTCGTTAAGTTTGGATGTCCTCGTTCTATTGCTAGATGATCTAGCCTCGTTCCCAGGCTCTCCCCGCTAAGGAGGGGAGAGCCTGGTACATTTTATTATCACATGCATGACGTCAAGGGTAGACATGACTTAATTACGTGGGGTGGACTAAGCTGGGTGTCCACACACGTTCAAGCACAAGCATTTTCAAGACTACTGCTGTCTTCTTTTCGGGGGAATACGGCTTTAGTGTGTTACCTTCGTCCTCTTTGCAGTCAGCGATATATAGTTGTCCACATAGAACTAGTCCATTTCATGAGTCAGTGGTGACAACTTGAACAACAACGACGCTAGTTTACAACACACAACAAATCACGGAATTTCTTGCCATTCAGCCCGTCAGGTGCCATGTTTGACACTGAGAATCTACTACACCGGTCTACTTTGTGATTTACGGCTGCTGTAGCCAGCGGCTTTTGTGCCATCGTAGCTATGTGTGTACTTGTACGCTTGTTTTTGTTTTTTTTTTGTTTTTTTTTGTTTTTTTGTTTTTTTTTTCTTCTTTGGCATGCTGGTCATCAGGGGACTTCCACTATCCACAAACTTTCGTTGATATTAATTTACACCCCAAGATGCAACTTAAAGGACCCGCGTAATTAATATAATATAACTAAACCAATATAATACACAGGCCGGAGGAAGCGTTGGACATCCAATCTGAGTTGATATTCGTTGATGGCATGGTGCACTTACCCCAGGAATGAAACTTTGGTACACCAACAACTCTCCCTTCACCAGCTACACCACCATCACCCCTCACAGTGACTCCCGAAGCAATTTTTCCGCTTACGTGATGTCACACATTCAATATACCTTTTTGTATCCAGCAAGCTGTAATAGCACTGAAATATAAATAAAACAAAACGCTCAAAGGAGAGAAGATACAAGAAATAAAACAGAATACTCAACTGTGTAAGATTCATAAAATGAGAGTTACCAATGAAGCAGTCAACTAAGCAGCTGCATGTGCCTCCCTTGATATCACATCAATGGCAGCCGAGGGGCAACTTGCGGCATGACCACAGGATGAGCGAGAACCCCTGATACACATGATGGAGGATCGCAACAGGGAAAAGGAGAGATGGCATCTCAGCCAGGCCATGACACGGCTATAGGGTTGGTCCCATTTGGAGGAGAGGAGGGATCCCAGTCATTTGTAGCTAGGTGGTGGTCGCAGCTGTGCCCAAACCACCAGTGAGAGAGATGACTAGGGGGGTGAATGAAGCATGCAACTTCTCTCACTCGTTGCTTGTACAGACGCCGCTTGAGGTTTTCATGACGACGGTAGATGGATTCAGGTTGGGAATGTTGATTCGAGGGGGCAAATGGATTGAACACTCGGACATCATAGTAGGTCCTCTCAAGCCTTCCACCCCCAGAATCCACTTGCCACTATGTCAAATCTTGCACCATCTTGGATGTTAGCTGTTGCATGAGGGAAGACTTCACCACTTAGTGCTTGAAGATGAGGCTCACTGGCTACATCATGACAGACCTCTGAGAGGAGGGTAGCTGTTATGTCTCTAATCTCATTATGTCTAATGGAGGGAAACCCTCCCTTTGGACAGGATAGGATATGCTCCATGCTGAAGCCATTACCACAGGCACATGTTGTGGGAGCATGAAGAGGCAGCCAACCGTATCGGAGTGCAAGTGCATCCCGAAAGGCCCCTTTGTGCAGGGCAAAACCGAACTCGTTGATTGGAAGGGTGGTAAGCCAACTGGAGGCGCATTTCTCTTGGGCAAGTGTCATAGTCTGCTGAAGGGGTGGTGAGAGGGTTGAGAGAAGGTCAGAAGCAGTTTGTTGGAGCTGATGGCGTTAGAGTCTGTAGTTGGTTGCTTTGGCGGCAAGCTGTTCTTCTTTGATGTGAGCTGGGTAGGTTGTTAGCTGTTGCAGGATGGGGCTGGTTAGAGGTTGGGAGATTTTCTGTGAGGCAGTGTATTCCACATGGGAGAGGTTAAGGGGGTTGGTCAGGCCAATTCCACCCAATCGTGCTGGTAGGGCCAATAGGTCACGTTCTGAGTTGTTGGGGGGTGGTCTTCCTGTTAGGGTTGGAATAAGCTGAAGTCTCAAGATGTCCTCAAGGGGTTGAAGGAGGTGGCTGATAGACGGTATTGTACAGATGAGATGAGTCCACTTGCTGGATACACCATGTGTAAATGCAGCATAGGTGGTGTGTGGTTGGGTTGAAGCGATAGAGGATAACGTTTTCAGTTCGTTACACCATTGTTGAACTTTCGTGCTCACAAATTGACTAACAAAAGACTGTGTTCCCAGAGCTGCTCCCAAGTGCGGTCTGCCTTCGGCAGTGATGTTCACATGTGAGTCTTGGAAGGTGTTGACTGCATTGGAGAGGTGGACTTCTTTGGTAACCAGCCAGGTCTTAGATGGATTGGCATGGTAGCCATAGGCAGGGCCAATGGAGACAAGCCTGTCCCACCAGGATCTGAGGTGAGATAAGCTACCAGTAGCTGTGGCATCGTCAGCATACCATATTTGACTTGTGGAGCTATCAGGATCGTTTAGCCTGTGTATGAGTGGAAGAGTGGCAATCGCATACATGGGCATGGCGAGGGGGTCACCCTGTGTGGTACCTTCTTGGGAGAAAAGGGTGCAACCATCCACAAAGAGCTGGGCTGAATCACGGTAAGTGTTGATTAGTATGGTAGCAATGGCAGGGCATAGCTTCTGAATGTTCTGGAGGGCTGCTTGCCAATTGAGAGAGTTAAAGGCATTGCTGGCATCTACAAGTAGTACCCCTTCAGTCTCATCAGAAGAGAACCTGAGCCTGGTAGCATGAATTGCTGCTTCGATGCCTGCTGTTTGGCCTGCACAGAGCTGGATGGAACCGGTTACTTCATGGATATCGTCCCTGATCACATGAAGAATGGCCTTCGACACAATGCGCCAAGCAGTCTCGCAGATGCCGATAGGGCAGACACCAGGGTCTTTATCAAGGGCAATGAGACGCAGGCTTGAATGGGCTCAGGTCACCGGCTTTCCATAAACGGAGTTGTCGTTCAAGGCAGGCGGTGTGGTCACGGGTTTTGGAAGAGCGGTGGGGTTTCTGAAGGAGCAGGGAGAGTATGACATAGCCACAGTGAGAGCAATGGCTTCTAGAGCGGTTCTTTCAGCATATGCCTTGAAAAGACGGGCCAGCTCACTCACGAAGGCCTTGCCAGCGTTTCCCAGTGGAACGGTTTCGCCTCCAGTTGACAACCTCAGCATAGGCGGCAGTGATGGAGTGCATCAGAGAGTCAGCGTCAATTCCTCCCCACATAAAGCACGGGTCAGCCATTGGTGTGGGGGCGGTATCGTGGAGCATGGGTTGAGAGGGATGGAGCCCACCTAAAAACATACCACACACCACCATCCTCCCCTTCCAGGACACCATCACGATCCCCATGCAAGGGAAATTGCGCCAATTGTACCTCAGACAGCCGTGACCGCCATGACAGTCGGCTACCTCACCGAGCCACCCAAGTTGGACAATTGTATACCTCACCCCAGACCTTGCTTTCGCCTTCACCCTCAGGGTTGTTGCATGATTCTAGCTTGTAAAACCCTTTTCCCAGCTCTTGGGTGATAGTGTAGTGCCCAAGCCATTTGGGATCCATCTTTCCACCTTTCCTCTTTTTCCTGGTGAAGTCCTTTTTTAGGACTTTTGCTCCAACTCGGTAGCATGGACAGTTAGCGTGTTTCTTGTCGTACTGCTCCTTCTGTTTCTTCTGTGCCTTGACAATGTTGTTCTTCACTTGCTGAAGGAGCGCCTTTGCTTTAAATTATGTAATGCTACTTAGCAATAAATGCAAGTACCTTTCACCAGCAGACTCTTTCTTGGTCTTCGTGTAGAAGACTTCTCCACCTCTCAATACCAGCGTTGCAGCCTTTCTCCGAATTATTCACTTCTCATTACTGCTGCAACCATCAGGATAGCGATGCTCCAAGAGGTAGGTACACACTCTTTTGATGAGATCATCCTCTTCAGGCATGACTAAGTCCTCTCTGTTCGTTGACTGTCTACGTTCTCGTCTCCCACCGTTTTCACATGTTCCACTGGGGTAAGACCATATATGACGGGGCAGGACTAAATATGGTGTGTTTTTTGGTCCACCTGGACCATTTCTGGTCTCCGGACCAAATATTTCGTGACAGGGCAGACAGCTGGAGCAGGGGGTACCAGCTTTCACACATGAACAGTTCAGACACCTGCCACTGCCATTGCACTGACAGCAAGATGGCATCACGAACAACTTACTCACAACTTCAAATTTCCAACCAAACAAATGTGCTTCAATTCAGCTGTAATAGCAAGTTTTTTCTGTGGAGTCAAAAATCATTGCTACATGTATTGAGCGCGCTACCGTGCTTCGGGCTGATATTATGGTATAAAGCAGATGAAGGCGTGCCTTGCTATTCACGATTGATAAACTGATGTCTGGCTCCTCCCTTGAGGGTAAAGCTTTTTTAAGAAACCACAAAACTCTGAACTCTAAGGCTTTCGACTTCAGGTCTTGTAGCTAAGTAGCAGTGAACTTTGTTTTCCTAAAGCCTACTAACAAAGATTTCATCTATGTATAGCATTGAACTCTAAAGTGTTCGAGCCAAGGTAAACCTGCAGCACTAACCTCCTATGAGCATCTTGGGGTGCGGTTACTTTGCTCGTTATGATATAGGTTTAATTAACAGAACAGTGCAATAAATTTTCTTTGTTTTTAAAGGTACTTCCCCCTCTCTTCAAAAACTCACTGCCTAAATACTTTGATCACTAGAACTTAGGTAGCTACATATGCAAAGCTTTTTTTAGTTTTTTCCCGGCATTTTATTTTCACATATGTAAAAATCCAGGCCCTGCCTAAGGCTTGTTTGAGGAGTTATTATTTTTATATCATTAATGTACATGCATGTGTTACTTGGGTAAATTCTCACTTTTGTCTTCTTTTGCGTGTGATTTTGTCACTTAACTTAGCAGCTGCTTTGTTATAATTAACTTGGAAAGGGGTCTCCAGTACAGAATCTAGGTGTCAACATAGTTACAACACCAGCTATAACAATTGTACTCTCAACTACATGTTTTACAGAATTATGTAGTTGTCACACTGCTTACCTTAGTGTGTATGTGTGCATATGTGTGTGTGTTCATATGTGTGTGTGTGTGTGTGTGTGTGTGTGTGTGTGTGTGTGTGTGTTGTGTGTGGGGGGATAAGGTTACGATGAACAACCTGTCCTATCTCAGAATTCAATAAATGCGCTTGAATGTCAGCGTTATAACTCTAGAGTGCTTGGAGGTATTTTAGCGCTTCAAAAGCCTATGGAGATACCGAAGACCAGGCTATACACAATGCTCTTTTGGTCATAACAGCTCTAGCAGCTTATAATCCACACCATCCAGAACAAAGCCTTCACAAAAACTCCCTTGCGTCCTTACTGACGGCCCTCAAACTCACCGTTTTCGGTTACTAGTCTCCTAGCACAAGTATCTAGGTCGAGTCGATGGCAATTTTCAAGCAGCGCTTGAAATGTAGGCGCTACATAAAATTTTGAGTAGCATTCTTCGTAAACCACGACCGAAAAAGCCATTTTCTGACGGTTTGTCCAGAACTTTTTTGGCAAAACTTGACGAGTCGACCTCGAAAATTTAGTACGGAAGGCCGCAGAGCTATTATCTTCCGCAGAAAATAAAAGTAGTTCGCTAAAATTGACGCAAAGTTAGTAACGGTAGGAATGCATTCAGACATGCGGGTATACATCACGAATATAATTATAAATAAGCCTGTGGCTGGAGTTAAGATTTGTGACTGTCAAACTTTGCTGTGACCCTGTGACTGCACTTTTTGCATGAGATGGCAGTCTCAATAATTCCAGTGTAGCAAATGAGGCCTAGCTAGTATTGGCCAAAAATATGTCCTGCACAGTGGGTTACTCTGCATAACATCTAGGACGGGAAGATGTGGTTCATTGATTATTCATTTCTACTCACACTACTTGGACCATGTTTAGGTCATTCAATTTAACTCTTTATACGCGAAAGATGCCTAAAGGTGTCAGCAATTTACATGCGCTAAATGACGAATGATGCCTAAAGACGTCATGGCTATGGCTAAGCGTTATCACAGCCCAGGACAAAGAGCTACAAGCTTCGTATCCGATTTATGCTGAGGTTGAGGCCCCCCCTACTAATAGAAGTGGGTTGGTCCAGAAGCCCTCAAGGGGCGGAGCGCAATGAATGCTGGAAGCCCAATTGGTCGTCGATTGCTTCAATTGTAAAATGACTTATTGGGCACGTTTTCTTTTCAACGCCTATAAGCAGAAGTACAACAATAACTACGGAGGTACAGCAGCCCTTGGGCTTCATAAATATCAAGACAGTTCTGGAGTTGCGCCATGTTATCAACCAGAGAAGCTAAAAGACGGTACACAAAACACACGGCAGGTAGCATCCTCTGTAAACTGTTACACATTACTCCAGAAAAACGTATCCAGGTTTAAAAGAACCTCATAGAGCTTTCTTTTCATTGTGTTGAGCTTTGATTGACTTCCCTGAAGCTTTTAGAGCTTGAAAAAAAAAAGCTTTATAAAGTTACCTTCAAGCAAGATAAATTTATTTCTGGTTTTGAGGGATTGCATTCCATTCAATTTCACCTATATTGGGTTAAGCTTCTGCATGACTAGTTGCTGCTTTAGCAACATTGTCTATTGACATTTCAATGCAATAACCATCTCTAACAAGGACATCACTTACGCCTAAAAGCTTAATAATTATAGCATAGTGTGAAACTCACCCAGTTGGATGAAACTTTTCCTCCCTTCACCAGAACTTCGGTTATCCAAGTAACACACATGTACAGTGGAGCATTTTTTAACAAGGTAGGAGCTTCATCAGCGGGACACACTGATACTAGTTTAGGTAGAAGCAACGCATCTACTTCAGTTAGCGGTAATAGCTTGTGAAAGTGATCATCAAATGAACTGTAGTAAGAACAAAATGCATTGCAATATTTAGTTCAGCAGACAGGTTATTGTTCTACCATGACAAGCAAATACGCACATCTAGCTACCACCAAATGTTCATTGTAGCCTATATGCAGCCTCACATAACCTATGTACATATAACTAGGCAGAAAGTTCCTTATCATGGGGTCAGCTAGAGGGACCGGAGCTGCATACTTCAAATTTCATAGCTTGTCACAGCGCATAGTCCAGGTGTAATTTTAGCAGCAGGGTTTGTCATGCTGTCAATGGATCAAGTTGATTGTTGTACTCGCCCCTCAAATTTTTTCTGTTTCTACTTGTGAACAAGAATAGAGTGCCGTGAGTCCCTACACCTAGTAGTCTCTGGTTCTAAGATTAACAGAGAGTTCTGAGTCATTTTTGCCTATGAAGCTTTTGCTACAAATTCCTGTTACCATTTCCCATTCCCGTCCTGTTTCCCATTCCCTGCCTTCCAGTTGCACGCTGAATGAAAACTCCATGAATATGCAGCATTCACTCTTCCTGAACAGCTCTACCATAGTCTTGCAAAAATTATGGACAGAGCACCTTACACATTTATCAAGAGGGGTCTTTCAAGTACTTACCATGAAGGAACGCCCATATGTCTACTGGGACTCAAGGCACTTGAATTTGAAATTTGTCACCCTGCTGAAGTTGACACAAAATTACTGGATTGAGTAAGGAAGCCACCATCCATAAAGCTTGCTCCAGGGTGAGAGTTTGAGTAAACTTATGCAGGAAATTGAGCTATAAGTTGGGAGGGGTGGGTGCCCTTTCGTGGGTGGGTGCTATTTTGCATGACTATGGTATACATATGTATGGCGAACTGGGTGTTTGGCTAGCTAGGGCTTCACTAATGCCAGATCAGAGCATCCCTTGTACAGAGATGCCTACTCCCTAGTTGCCCTTCCTGAATATCTCTCATGACTTGGTATCTTACCGTTCACAGTGTGCAGATATCCATTAAAGTACCGTTCACAGTGTGCAGATGTCCGTTAAAGATAACACATAGCGGGAAAATTTGGCGAGCATTAAATTTGGCGAATCGGTCTCCAGAAAGAATTGGCAAATTTTATGGCGACCTACCAATCGTGTAGCCTCGGTCCCAGGCCTCCCCCGTTTTTACCTTCGTTTGCGCTCACAATAATACACGGGAGCGGAAGACCGGCTAACCCCATTTTTCGCCGGTCTTCCGCTCCCGTGTGTCATTGTGAACGCAAACAGAAGGTAAAAACGGGGGAGGCCTGGGACCGAGGCTACCAATCGTGAGCCCATGCGCAAAGCGCAACAATGCGTGACGTAATCAAGGGCATTGCAACTTTCTTGTTCTCTCCAACTTCAAGAGTGTGTTTAACTTCTTTGTTAGCGTTCTCGAGGTCCTTTTTGCTGAGGGGTGAATAGGCACAGTAGACGAAGAAGGAAGTACGGGCTTTTCAACCTTGATCCACTTGAGTAGCGACATTATCACCCTGGCAAAATGACTTTCACACATTATCGATTCTGGTGCCATGCGCTATGTACGCGCGAGCTAGTCATTACGTCATCAAAATACTGCATATTTAAATATTGCCGGGTTTTAAATTTGGTGATTTTCCGCAAATTCACCAATTCACCAAATTAAAAACCTTTGCCAAAGTTATAAACCATATTTCTTTAAATAGATGCCACCCTCGAATAGTAGCCACACAATCGGGAGCTCTGAGCAAAATAAACGCTGCCCTCGAATAGTAGCCGCGGCTAGTATGCATGGCACATGCACACATATGTGAATAATTTTCCTCAGGCTAACGCTAGGGCTGTTTGTGTTGTACGACTCATTTCCACGGCTGACAACAAGACTGAGAGACTGTGCATACTACTGGAAGTGTCTAACTGTCATCACTGTATTGCTCGTATGTGCCTTATCCAGCCGTCATCGATGTCTTCCAAGGAGTAAACGCTGCCCTCGAATAGTAGCTGCTCTCAAATAGTAGCCGCACAAAAACAAGCAGGGAAATAAATAGTATATGTAATACAAGTTACCTCTTTGCTTACATTAGCTACATGTGTGGCTGGTTATATCACTGGATGACTGTTCAAGGTTTAGTAAAACATATCCTGGGCTCCACTTCATTAACTTTATTTGCAACTTGCATATATGCAGGCAGTGATAGATTGGACTAAGCTGACATGGCTTTGGTGGATTTGAGGTCCAATGAAGTGTGTTAGTGGTTAATGTAAACATCTGACTGGGTTAGGCGGGAAGTTGGACAGGATTTTCACAGTGATGTCATAACTACGTACCATGTATCCTGTTTTCAGTTTCTCACTGCAATGCGTTTGGGAAGTGACAAGACTCAAGTATACAACGGTAAGTCAACATACCTTGCTTCTGTGGGATATCGCCTTTCCCTCACCTCCCTGGAAAGAGTATTTTGGAGCTCCATTGTAATTGTAGCGATAGCTCTAGAAGGATGAAGCTCAGAGAATGGTTCACTAGCTCCAGAGAGAAAATGTGCTAGGACTGAGACATCTAGCCAAATAGGATTCTTCAAGCCGAACTTCCTTGCAGCAATTTCACAGAGCATGATTGTAGCTCTGCCTGCTAACTCCCTACAAGATGGATACATTTGGATCATATATAATGTGACAGTTTAGCATAGAGATGTGCAAGCAAGGCACTCAATGTGAAAAATTAACCACCTCACATAACCATGCAAATACAACAACAATTTTAACTAGTGAGATGCTGCATCATCCTGGGGCGAGCCTGAGCGAGTAGATGGTTAAGCAAATTTGATAGCTAAAAGGCCCACATGTACACATGTAGGCATAGATAATATACCTCCTCCACACATACTGACAATGCAGCTATTTGTCCAGCAGTGAAGGGGCTACTAGGGCTACTAGGCGTGGGCTAAGCTTCAAACTCAAGCCATGAGCTATAGCAGGAGGAATCCCTGCTATGTATGAGCGGTCAACCCTCAGTCGCTCATGCATGGCACTTACCTGAAGCAAACCTCACGCCACTGTCTGCCGTCTGTGACTCACAGCCTGCCTTGTCATGTGGCTGTCAGACTCATAGCGATTTATCAGGAAGTAAGTTGCCGTGCGTGCTGTAAACGCGTTCAACTTGAGTAGTTTCCCTCCCGGTCTCTTTCACACCGAAGCAACAGTCTGACAGTAGCCCTTCACTCGCCTAAGCTGAAGCATAGATAGTACTCTAGCTACTATTGAAGTATTTTTCCGTGAAATGCGCTCATTTGAAATTTGGGGCTCGCTCAGGCTCGCCCCAATTACACTGGTATTGCATGGAACACTAAACAGCAAAACTGCTGGGATTGTGATGAACTAACCTTTGGTCAGAAAGCATGCCTATGAGAAAGTCGTACTCAGTACATTCTTTTTTGCCAATATTAGGTTTTAAAACAAGCAGCTCCAAAAGGGTAGCGAGATGTTCCATACTAAACTGCTCTGTCCCTCCAACTTTAATTAATGCATAGCTCCTTTTTGTCTGTGTCAACTTGTATAGTATTGTAGAGAGTACTACTGCAGAGAACAATATCTTCCCACTACTTTCAACATCATCATCACATTGGTGCAGAGAGGAGACTATGGACCATAACCAAGTGCTCATAACCTGGAAAAAAGATCATATCGAATTTTTACATTGTATTCATTCATTAGTATTATAGTATAAAAATAATTCGTGCTGTAGAGTAATGGCAGAGTTGAATTTCATCAGAGTGTGTCATAGCTTAAATTGCGTCTATCAGTGGGTAAACTATTGTTTATCAAAGTTGGAAATGTATATACTGTAGTATGCCCATGGTGATATGTTATAACCTTCTCAAATGCAGCCAAGACAATGGTCAATACACAAGTTAAATGCCTGCACATATCATACAAAGATGTGATGCATAACTACCAAAATCGATGTGCAAGGGCAATTTGTATTTATGGGAGCTACAACAAAATCCACACACTGTGGATGTATGCTATATGTATACAGAAATTTTACCAAATGTAGGTTATGGTTTATCCTTACTTTCTTCAAATTTTCCACTGGCCATTCCTCGTAAGATGGTGGTGCCATTGAAACTTTAGAGTCTATGTAAATGAGGTGCTCGGCCAGTTGCAAATATATGTGCACCACATCTGATACAAGTGTTGATGCAGAATCAGGCATGCATTCTAACTTCAGAATAGGTTCATACAGTTTCAGGTAATAAAACAGACACATTCCACGCATCTGCTCTGGAGGAGGGCAATGGATTTCCGGGTGCTTTTCCCTCTCTTGCTTTGACAGAATTCCTTTCAGCTGCTTCAATACAGACTCGGTAGGTGGATAGATCATTGTATCGTATTGATTGAAAGTCCCTGAAGAGATTATAAGCAGTAGCATAAGGTTACTAGCCTCGTCCCCAGGCCTTCGCCCAGCTTCCCGTCGCTTGCAGTACGGTAAAGCGGGAGAGGGCCTGGTACATTTCCTCACGTGAGTGACATCATGGGTAGAAAGACGGTAGAAAGACTTTAATTGAACGTGGGCGAGCACGACTAAATTGTTGCTGTGTGTCTTCACTATCTTGGCTTGGTAATAGTCGTGCTCCAGTGCGTGCGTGCGGGCGAAGTTTTTTGTGGTGCCTGGGAACGAGGCTATAAGGTTACCGTACTCAAGCTGCCTAAGAAAGTGCCCATGCCAGCACCAGCACCCACCCCCCCCCCCCCCCCAGTTTAAAAGCTCTGTGTTTGTTTTCATGTGGTTCTCTGTGTAACCACCTTCATGTAAAACATTTGCATAATCACATTCTGGGTGACTTGTGCTTAGTACACAATAGGCTAGTGGTCTCGATACAGTTCAAGCACCATGACTTCCAGTTGGTTCATGTGCATCAGTTTGCATGTCTGTGCTAAAGCAAGGGGCTATGGAATTTACTTGCATGGTTGCTTCACAAGTTCTTCAGCTTCTTCTAGGATTCGAGAATGCAACATTGGCAATGTGGCTGCATGCCAAACATTGGGGGCATTCAAATACTTCCCATGCAAACTTGCAGCTATGAATTTATCATGTCTAGTTACGAGCACACGAGTCTTTCCTGGACAATAAAGTATTGTGTATTAGGTAAGCAACAAACTTATCCTCAGTGATATTGCAATGTAGTAGTGATATCCATATCACCCAGGAAGTAGCTACATCGTTACATAGCAATGAACAGCACACAGTAAAAATGAGTACACAAAGTAAGGAAAGTAGACAGTCAGCAATCTTATCACATTACTATCTAGCCAGCGAGCTACACACTACAGGCTAAACCAACAAATTTAGTACTAATCACTATTAACTAAACGAACAATTCACAGTGCCACAGAACACTTGCCAGCCAGCAAATCCATATCAATACATGCTTCTAGCTACCAGTAAATTGACACCACTACACAACACTAGCTAGTCAGAAAACCACAGCTGTACTACACCACTAATCAGCTAGCCAGTAAATCTACAGCGCAAAGATTAAAGTTTAGTTGTGGGATTATAGTCAACACTTCAATTGCGTCTATGGCTCAGTGCATATATGATTTCAGGTGTACATGTTGATAATGGCAGAATGCCCACATATAAGGATTAAAATACTAGTAAGATGATTCATGCATCATCGTGGGGCGAGACTGAGTGAGCAATGCATTGCTGATTTAATGGTTTGTCATGGCACACAAACCATGCACTGTTAGTAACAGCAGGATATATTCGTCATTGCACATCTGCTGTTCCATGAGCGTGGTAAGTAAAACTTCATGTAGCCATGCAGTATAGTTCTCACCAGATATAGAAGATCATACATGCTGACAAATTACAGTCATTTCTCTGGTCAAGGAAGCTACTACAGCTGCACACACGCTTGGACTAAACTTCATACTGAAGTTATGAGCTGAATCTCTGGTGCTTATTGAGTGTCAATTATGCATGGCCCTTACCTGAAGTGAACTCAACTACTGTGCGTAATTTGTCTGTCATGGTCCGCAGTTGCCATGCGTGCTTTAACTTGAGTCATCTTCGCTGCGGGTTTCTTTCACACCGATGCTGCACTCTGCCAGTAGGCCTTCGCTGACAGCGGGCTGGGCACAAGACTGTCCGAGGACATTTGACGTTCACGTTCAGTCATAATATTTAAATGCGCTCATTTAGAATTTACAGTATATGGCCACAAGCAAGCAAGCAAGCATACACATGCACATGTGCAATGCAGTCCCGCTAGTGTGTGGCTCACTCAGGCTCGCCCCCAAAATATTAACGTACTTTGTACTAATCATACCAATGACAGGTTTTCTCAAGAGTTTGCATGTGAGTGTCCCCAGATTAGAAAGCCTAGGTACAAAGTTACTTTGTTTCTAATTCTTTTGCTATGCCACTGTCATTAAAGCTGTTTGCTAGAGACAATGCACACAGTAAATCTGTATCAACAATAGCAATTTAGGTAACAGAGTAAAACTGCTACATTCATGCACACTCAAACTAACCTCCTGGTTTACACATGCTCCTTGGAACAGCAAGGCATCTGTAAGTGCTCCGGAGGCCTAGGTGTGACTCAGTACCATGGAGATATTCAGACAAGAACTTTGAGTTTTCTGCTCTTGGTGAGTACACAAAATACTTGAATGGTATTCCCACATCATGGGTCAAGAATGCTTTTAATGGTATGGAAATCTCACTAGTTAATTCTGCAAGATCATCAGTGAGCATTCTGTGAAGGACAATATGATGTGATAGTAATAAACATAAAATCACAGACTCATTTAGTATTCTCAGGTAGATTAAGGAATGGGTACCCTAACCAAGACCTTACAAAACACTAAATTGCTCACAGATGACTCAGTCATACTGTATGTATCACATATGAAACTTGTGAGAATGTTTTATGTACCACACTTGGTATCCTTAATTACTGAAAGCCATGAGCCATGCCTATACTGTAAAAAAAAAACAAGAAGTATGAAAAATTATTAGTGGCAAAAGGTGGACGACTTCCAAACCACAAACGATGCACAGCGCCTACACAAAAGCAAAGGAACCAACCAACTTTCAAATGACCCAGGTGGAAGTAGCTGGTATCTTTAAATCACAGCGTAACTTTAAGCTAATACCACATAGGCCAATAGCTGATTCAATGCCTACCTTCACCTTCATGTTTTCAAGCGGAGATACTTTTAACGACCAAGTACAAGCCATCTACCTCACAAGAAGTTGTTTTCCAATGCTTTCGGTTTGCAGACACATTCTCAGACTGCAAATTACCATCAGAATGGGAAACTGGATGGCATAACTGGTGAACTGGAATCGAAGTAATTCTGCACTTCCAGTTAGCTACACATTGGGGATGGATTAATAATTATAATTATAAAAGTCACAAAAAAGTTTGCCAAACGCAAACAAGCACATGTAGGGATGAAATCCTCAAAAACCAACCAAACAAGACGGGAACGACACCACAATACTTTTACACCATCCCTACATCTTGTGCCATTTTGCCAAAACTGTGTGTTTGTATTTGTTTTTTAGTTGTGTGTAGAAGAGGGTTGTCTTGTAGATGGAAGGGTGTGGCGTGGGTGTGTTGTGCATAGTGAGTATGTTGTGTTGTTGGTGGTTGCTACTGAGTGTAGCAGGTATGGTCCAAGTTGTGTGTAGAAGGTGTGGAGTGAGTGAGGAGTGGTGAGTGTGTGTGTTATGTTGGAATGTGCATTATGTTGTTAAGTTTTATGCCTGTTTAGCATGATAGATATGGGTTGTCTTGTATACAGGTGGCTGTGAAGTGAGTAGTGGTAATTTTGTAATGCTTTGTGAAGGATGGGTTATTTTGTGAGATAGTTGAATGGAGTGAAGTACTATGTTTGTTTGTGGTTGGTGTGGGCTAATAAGTACAAATGTAGAGGGTTTTGTGTTGTGTACAGGTGGCAAAATGGCACAAGATGTAGGGATGGTGTAAAAGTATTGTGGTGTCGTTCCCGTCTTGTTTGGTTGGTTTTTGAGGATTTCATCCCTACATGTGCTTGTTTGCGTTTGGCAAACTTTTTTGTGACTTGTTTCTGTTGTGTTTTTTTTGTTGTTGTGTAACCACACCCCAAGTGAAATGACTTGTTATGTAGTTTATTGTTGATGTTGATGGATTTCTGGAGGATGTTAGCTGTTTGCACTTATCCACTTGACAATGGAATCATGGGTGTAACTGTTGTCTAATTGGGTATGTGCATGTGTGTGTGAGTGGTTGTTCTAAGGCACTGTGGTATATACATGACTGTCTACCTGTTCTGTTGTATGACAGGGTTGTAACACTGTATGTTGTGTGTTGTCCAAGGAACAGTTTCTATAGCTGGTTATACATTGTGGGCAGGTGTGTGTAGGTTGTGTATGGTGGGTGGCAGGTACATAGGTCATAAAGAGGTAAGGCATAACTGTGGTAAAGGAACCCTTGGAGAGTAAGAGTGTTTTTCCGGGTTCTTCCAGTACTTGTTACGGGACGCTTGCCTTTTGCTTTCTTTGTTTCGCAGATAGTTCTGCTTATCCCGCGCCCGTTTCTTGTGGACGTTACGCATACTGCGTTCCTTGTCAAATCCAGCACAAGTACGTCAACTGCTGTATGAAAGTAGCAACATATGCAATCGTTTGGGAATCAATCGATCGTCAAGTTCTCTACAGAAGTAGAATAACCGCAGCTGCATGCCAACTTCACGTGCTGTAGCTGTTGAACTTCTGTTGACGTAATCGCTATGAATATTCTATTCTAACAAAATGGCGTATAGCAGCAAGCATAAGCGTGGGGTTACCTGAGAATCGCCGATTAATTCGACTTCTTTCTTTGAGAACGATGAGTGGTGGGTACAATACCCAGTAATTTATGCTGATCTTTCGCGTTTGAATCGTTGTAATAGCTTCAGCCGTTGTCGTGCTATCGTGGTGAGCAAAAGAAGAAGAAGAAGAAGAAGTCAGAAGATAGACGATTTGCCTTTTTTAGCGACTTGACTGTCAGGTACTTAGCGATGCTTTCCAGCAAATTTAACGATCCTGTTGCCCATGGAAGCACTCGATAATGTCTGATATGGCTCATGGAGGCCGTTGACTTATCTAACGCGTACATTTCGAGCGTGTCATTTGTGCACTTTGAATGTGGCCGCCATTTTTTTTCGGGGTCATCCCTACATATGGCGTACTACCGTACGCCATGATTATTTTATTTTAACACCTAAACTGTTTTCACTTGAGACTACTTTCAACATACACATGCTTGTAATGCACCATACGTATCTTCATTTCTGTCTGAGCTCTGACTCCAAAACTGAACCCAAGTGCACTTTCAGGCTTAATAAGCAGACTCGTGACTTTAACCACACCCGCTTGGAGCCCAAGAAGCTTTCCCTGCCAGAAATGAACCCCCTAAAAGGTGAGAGTAGCGCTTTCTAAGCCTGCTCATGCAGCCAGGGCGAGAATTGGCCCACCTGGTACCAACCATGGTCCTTTTACAGCCAAGCCTAGCAGCTGCCATGTGCACAGCACCCTGCAGGTGATCCCACCCACCTCCCCCTGTCCCACCCTTTCTGCTCACGCAGAACCCAGGTGAAAGTGCGCAGAGACTACCTTTTCTGCGCAGTGTGCAGTATGACATTATCAAAAGGGCACAATAGGGTTTAAAGGGTTTTAAACACACTGGGTCAACTAAGTGTCTTATAAACAATTAGTGCTGCCACATGACTTTCAGCCAATCAGGTGGCAGCTTTATTTTTGTTGAGTTGTTCAAATGCTCAAGCAGTCGAGAGAGCTGTTGTGTGTGTGGCTCGAAAAGGCTGTTATGTTATTGCTAGTTTAGGTGAGCAAACAGGTTCGTAGGTATGACATCGGGAGCTACCGTATAGCGGGTTACTTTTGTGGGTGGAAATTTTCGTGAAAAACTGGAAGAGGCCCTCAGAATTAAATTTTGTGGTTTTAAATTTTGTGGCTTGCATATAATGTAATGTGAACTTTGAACTCGGTACATGCGATGTGGTTTCAACAAGGAACGCGTAGCCAGACTCTCGCCGGAAAGAGTTTGGCTACGCGAGACTAGAGGAAAGATGGAGCGCTTCAGTGTCGAGTCTTGGGTGGGAGGCTACCACGTCTACAAAGCACGAAGTCCATTGGTGCTCGCATACCTGAACGAGAGGTACTGGCCCCGTTTTTTGGTTGTGCTTCTGCCTTGTTCACTTCTCTGTTCACTTCCTCCATCACCACACGTGGGACAGCTTGAGAAAGGGGACCCTATGGATCAAGGGCACTGTCAACAGGGCACAAGTAGCGAAAAGGAGCTATAAAAAACGTCTCCCGGTCTGAACGTTAGCACGTGTAGACAGAGCTGCAGTGTGGGTGGAAAATTCGTGGGTGGAAAATTTCGTGACACCGGGGTAATTAACCACGAAAATAACGAAAATTAGCACCCCACGGAAATAACCCGCTATACCGTATACCGTATCACCATGAGAAAGTCGCCACAGTACAGACCCGAATGACCAGCAAAAGAATCTTCAGTACACGAACGCCTACCATCGAAGAACAAGCCTCCCAGACGCTCCACCAAGACGACACGATAGCGAGCTGGAATCCCATAGGTTAACCGTTTGCCCATCCCCCTAGTTAATATTATGATAACTCCACCCATTGAACCCCACCCCCAATTTGTTTAGTAATTTGAATATTCATAGCTCTGTGAATGCCAACCAAAAGCTGGGCTCCTCAAAGCAAACCTTAGGCGGGGAGTGGTCCCGCCCTTTCTGTAGTAGGCCACGGGTCGGGAGTTCAAAGGGACCGAAACCCGTGGTCATGTGATGAGCAGAAAGGGTACTCCCCTGAAGACCAGTGTTTTTTTGAGCATATCTCCCAAAAAACAATAACTCACTTTGCCATAACTGCCCTACCCATTTGAGCCATAAATGCCCCGCCCATTTAAGTCATAAATGCCCCACCCATTTAAGCCATAAATGCCCCACCCGTTTACGCTACAAATGCCCCATCCATTTAAGCCATAAATGCCCCATCCCCATATCCCATTATTTTTTAACTTCACATTTTATGTATGTGTGGAAATTTTCACATAATGAACATCGATATGCCAGCGGTGTTGGTGCTCCCCCACTCAACACACAACACTTTCTAAGCCTGCTTATGCAGCCAGGGCGAGAATTGGCCCACCTGATGTTGTGTGTGTGGCTCGAAAAGGCTGTTATGTTATTGTTAGAGCAAACAGGTTCGTAGGTATGACATCGGGAGCTGTTTACTGAACTCATGGGTTATTGCTCAAATTGATGTCCTCCACGTTGTTGTCAATGCTAGTCAACTTGTTCACTGGTTAGTGGGTAATTTCTATGCCCATCCTTACCAAAGAGAGACGTTGCAAGGTGCTAACAGGAATTCATAAGGATCTTGCCCATATGGCAGATAAGATTTTGAGGCCACAGAAGTACTTTTTGGGGATTGAGCAGTTGATCACATTCAGAAGCCATGTGAAGCCCTTTAAAACACTCAGAAGGGCAGCATCAAAGGAAAGGACCAACCTGGGTGCCGTGAAAAGACGACCCTGCAAAGGAGTCGTCTTGGGGGCCAGAGGAGTCATCCTAAAATTTTTTGTCTCAAAAGCAGGAAGAGGGGGAGGGGGCTCAGGGAAACAGCAATAGAAAGGCAGTGCCGCAAGAGGTGCTGCTTATGCCTGTCCTCAGAAGATAGGCATGTTCATTTCACACTCTCAGAAGGTGTAGTATTGATTTCAGACACTGGCACTCAGCGCTCAGAAGGTATAGTGCCATGCTCCCAGACTTGTACACCATCAGGCAATACAAGTTTAGCCACTTCGGATCTCACACCACATATACTGAGGGATCAAGACCTAAGGCATGGAGCATGTCATTTTTGCACTAGATACATAGGTATTTATACAAATCACTATTGCGCATCGAAATCTAAAAGACCAGATGAAATGTAATTTATGTATATGTGAAGCCCTAATCTATATGCACGGTACCATGGAAACCGCATTTGTGGGTGTGGCTACAATTACGACTAATATCAATTATGCTAATATTTGAGAATATGTCGTCAAAGGTGGAACAGAAGACAACATTTGCTCACTACCAAACTTGCTATACAAATTCAACTGAAGGTACTATACATGGAAGTATCTGGAAGAACCAGCAGCCTCCTACAGTATTCCTGCATGATGCCAAAATCGGCTAGCGGTGAGACACTACGCACGCTACAGAAGCACTACCAACAACAAGTTTACCTTCTTCGAGAAAGTTTTCTTATTCTCTGATGGTAAGCAATCCTTCGAGCCATGTCCAGTTGTTTTGTTTGGTGTTCTTCTGTTCCACCTCGACACAAACAGTTCTCACGCATACAGTCGGTAATAGAAAGTACAAAGGTCACTTGTAGTCAAAGCGTTCAACTGCTGAATGGAATAATTATAAAGACCACATTTGCGTGTCTTACGTACAGCTTACAGGCCAAGGAACTTATTCACGGGGACATGACAACGATATAGTTGCAAAGCACGGTGTAGAGAGCTATGATACCTTGCTCGCATTTTATGGTTATGCCCACTTCTGTTAGTCACGTGAGCTTCACGTAGTGATTACATGAAAATTAAATCCCATGCCTTAATCGCCCTGAGTTGAACAGTCTTCATGTGAAGAAATGTCACAGTCGCCTGTAAGTCAGCTTGGAACAGATTCATCGTCAGCCAATGACTCAAACAGCGTAGACAAGCCATCCCTTGAACAAATGTCAGCTGCAACTAATCCTTCAATTATTGAACAGTCACCAGCCGTCACCAAGGTATCTATCTGCTCTCCCAAAGCACTGTCTATTACAACGTCACATTCAAGTAATGTGTCTGGAGTGGTCACAACTCTTAATTCCGCTTGTGGATCTGGTGTTAATTCTGCTTGTACCAATTCCAGTAAGAAAGTTTCTCCATTTGTTAAACCATAAATCTCGGAAGGTGCATCCTTACCAGAGGAAGAAAATTTGGTAAAGGGGATGCACACAAAGGAATCTGTTTCTTTGAGCACAACTCGGCGGGTTCCCACTGAGAATTTCTCAACTACCCAAGTCTAACTGGAACTCCAAAGTCCAGAGCCAAGAAATCCAATGGACCACATGTTCTCATGAATGCAGAAGCTATTGCAATGTTGGAAGAAAAGGAAAACCAGAAGAAAGAGGAGCAGGCATTGAAAGAGTTACGGAAAAAAGAGCATGAAGAGAAGAAACTGAAAGAAAAAGGAATAGTGAAGAAAGAGAACTCAAGAAGAAACGAAGAGCCAAACAAAGGGAGAAAAAGAAGGCGGAACTTCAACAAAAGCAGCCAGCTGAAAGGGAGAAGCATACTAGAAGTGGCAAGCAGCAAGTTAGTGCTGCTGATGGTGGCTTACAGTCTGCTGAAATATCTTCAAATGAATTGCCGCATACAAAGAAGATATTGTTGATGGTGTGCTGGAAAAGGAATGGATTCAGTGCACCATCTTGGAAGCCTGTGGGAAATGGATGCATTGTAGCTGCCTCTCTACTGATGAAAAAGGGCTCTATATCTGCCATATCTGCAAAGTCGCATTTTCCTGACTCCTGCTAGTAACATGAAACTTTTTTTTCATGCTTATTGTTGTTATTAATGATTGTCTTGATTACATTTGTTTACATTCATCATTGCCAGAAATGCAATGACACGGACTTCGCACTCTTTGGAAACGTCCGTTACATTTCCGTTACACGTACTTCATGTTTTACTACGGGAGCCTATGGCAGTTCAAACTCTAACTTTAGTAACGAGCATACCTTGTCCGTAAATGTGTTGTTAACGATATATTCACCTTCTGCTTTCTCTCTACTAGCCACAGATATCTACAGTGCTGGCTCCTGAAGGTCACAGAATTTGCCATCCGTGATAGTATTTCTACCGTATTTTCACACATAGAAGTGTGAAAAAATAGCCATTTCAAATTTTCTGAAATAAAAATATACACTTTTGCAGTTCATTTTTGATTGGTTAACGATATAATTCACTTATTTTTGATGTCCTCTGCCCGACTGGCCGTAAAGTTTTCGCAGATTTTGTTCACAGAATTTGCCAAATCGGTACAAAATAGGTACAAAATGTACGCTAGCAAATACAATTACGGATAATTGCAAATACGGTACAACGTAAACTTCCGCGTTTTACTTATAACTCCGTACGCTACGGAAATAACGCCGTGACCGCCGCGCTATTCAAATTTCTGGCAATGTTACATTCTTTGAAGGTAATAATTACTGTACATGATCTCTGGTCTATATAGATTGTGCATGTACATGGAAACAATCACTGTAAACACTATACAGTATCTCTAGCTGTTTTGGTACTGCTTATTGGTCTCTGGTCGAAAATGTGTGTACATGAAACATATGGGTGGCATTCATCAGTCATAACAGACTGCATCTATAGGATATTCCTGCAGAAGTTGAATATCAATGAGCTCAAAGAGTGTTCTAACGGTTGAACTTTGAACCGTATTCTGACGACGAGGCAATTGGAAGTTAGGATGCGGTATATGCGGTATTACATATCCGTAGTGATTCAAAGATTTTCATACAACTTGACTTCTCTAGTAGCCAACTAGCTCCACTGAACAAAAGCTGGCACAGACTGATTTGAGATACATTGGTGGTTAGGACGCTACCTACAGTGAGCATGTAGATGCGTCCATCGAGTGGCAATTTTGGGTCATGAATATATTAATAAGCTACTAAAACCCTTTTTTAAAATTAGGCAAAGCAAGATTGCCCTAAACCAAACCCTAACCCTGAAACTAGGAGTAACAATGGTCCCGACTGTAACCCAGGTTTAGGTTTTCGTTAACCTCCGCCGAGTGACTTCTGCCACCACCTTAAACCCTAAGTCTGGCTCTAGCCCTAACCCTGGTTTGCCTTAACCCTAAAATCCCTAACCCTAATCTCATTAACCCTAATCTCCCAAACCCTAATTGAGCCCATGAATCTAATTAAAGCCTGACCACCTCATGAATATTAATAAGTTGGCTTTAACTAGACCTCAGCATTACCCTTGAACAACCCTGGGTTCAGTCAGCTGTCCAATGGAAGGGTTAGAGTATGTTGACTCTCATGAACCTCATTATTGACCTGTTGAAGCATTGGCAGCTTGGCTTGGGGTTGAAAGGAATGGGTAAATGATGTTGAATATTTATGAGTATGCCCTAAGCCTTTCATGGACTCAAACCCGAACAGAACAGGGCTATGAATCTCATTATCCCTCCTTGGATACTCGTGAATATTGTTAATGTCCGAATTGAGATCAATGAATCTCATTAAAGGCGTGTAATTCCGGCTGGAATTCAGGCAATTCAGGCAATTCGTGCATATTAAGGTAGGACAACCTTGAATCACAAATCTCCGAGCCATGTGGACGGACTGATGGGTAATGTCTAAGCGTACACAAGATTCACAAAAAGTTTGTACCAAACTGCTTTCTCTACCTGATAATGCCAAAAAACTCAATTTTTAGTCCCTCAGCTAAAATAAAAATTTGCACCCTCTCCAAGGCTCCACCCCCAGTCTGACCACATCATCAACACACACACAAAACAAGTAAAAACTTTACGCATGGATTTGTCCTGGGACCACTTCAATTCCAGTCTACAGGCCAAAACACACATTTGACCTCAAAAACAGTCACTTTGGCTGTGCTGGCTTTCAAGACAAATTCGACACACCTCCACTCAAACCAACCAACACTGAGCCCAGTTTCAGAAAGCTCAACTCACCCCCTACAAAATAACGTATGCTTTTTCCCGCTCACCTCCAGGCCAGGGAGTTATGCCCACAAACCTACTCCCTGTCATTGCCCCTAGAATGGAGCCAAGTTACACACATTCCCGCTAGTATAAAATCGGACGGGGCCTACAAGCCCGAAAAGCCAGCTTTCTACAGCACCTTTGCCAGACAACTGTGTGATGACACCCATCTTCCAGGAGGGCTCTCTGCCTTTTCACCACACTCACAAACATTCAAGCCCACTCAGGCAAGCTTTGCAAACACAAATAGCCAACCATCACATTCAACAAGCTAGAAAATCTTTTTACTGTGTTTTTTTTTTTTAAGTGTTGGAGGGAGGATTTCTTCAAAGTTCCGCCCAGCCACATGAAAGTGCCGCCAGACCACTACAAAAGGCCGCAGGCCACATCAAAGGGACACGCCCCCCTTGTTGATTCCAGTTGCCGCCATGGGAAAGTGTAAACAAGCCAATGAATTTCAATCATGCCATTATGGTCACCCGACCTCATTAATTATTCATGAACAGAATCGGCCCAATTCACGATTCAAGGTTGTCCTACCTTAATAGGTTGAATTTAGCTAGCACTGTGTGGCACCCCTAGGCAACATTCCGTTCATTGTTCCTCAAGAATATGATTAGTGGTGTCATGTTTGTTCTATGGTAGCACTGGATTGGGTTGACTTGACAAATGTAACGTGGAATATTCATAGTTCAGTTATGTGCAGCATCTTAAGGCTTTACCAGTAATGTACCAGATTACAGTACTCAGGCTATAGCTAAACAAAGTTTGCCACTTGACTGTAAACATGCATAAGAGCTTTGAGAAAATTGTCGTGATTGCTTAAAATAGCTTGTCATAGATGGTGGAGCCATTTGTCATACATAAGCAACGACTCTGGCTAACTGTTGTATACATAAGCTAAGTCTGAACACAGCCTGGCTTATCATGCATAATCCTTACTTGAGGCATCTTAGAGAAATAGCAGAGGAAGACACCACACATTAGCCATGAAGCAGAATCTCTGCCACCTTCTATGTTACCGTATAGCGGGAAATTTTTGCGAGGTCCAAATTTTCGCGATTTTCACGACCCACGACCGAAACGCGAAAATAAAAACCATGAAAATTTGAACACCTGAAATTTTGTACTCATGAAAAATTTTCACACGTGCGTTTTGTGCACTAGTCTTGCTGCTTGACCATGGCACTGTATCGCTATTTCAAACCAGCAGACGACCTCCTACCCTCTCCCACGGGACATCTTTCATCCTCCATGAGCCCAGCGACGATAAAAGCTGCCAATGAGGCGTAGAGAAATTACCTGTCAAGAAGCGCGGAAGACCCTTGCTGCTTGGGGAAAAGCTAGACGACGAAGTGAAATGCTACATTCGAGCAGTGCGGGAGAGAGGCGGAGTGATATCTACTACAATTACGATGGCAGCTGCTACGGCAATAGTCAGAAGAAGTGACAGGAACCTTCTGTCTGACAACGGAGGCTCTATCTCGATTACCCCTAACTGGGCAAAATCCCTTCTCTGCAGGCTGAATTTTGTCAAGCGAAAGGGTAGTTCAACCACGAAGATGACAGTGGAAAATTTCGAGGCAGTTAAGGAGCAGTTTATTCTCGACATTAGAGCTGTGGTGGAGATGGAAGACATTCCTCCGGAGTTGGTCTTCAATTGGGACCAAACGGGGATCAGCATTGTCCCAGGATCATCGTGGACAATGGAGGTGAAGGGATCCAAGTGAGTTGAGATTGCTGGGATGAATGACAAAAGACAGATTACTGTAGTATTCTGTGGGACATTGGCAGGAGAGTTCCTACCACCACAGCTAATCTACCAGGGGAAAACTTCTGCCTGTCTCCCATCAGTTTCCTGATGATTGGCATGTAACTTGTACACCCAACCACTGGTCGAACGAAGACAAGATGAAGGAGTACATTCAGAAGATCATCATACCATACGTAGATAGCAAACGCAAGGAGCTGAAGGTTCATCTGATCAACCGGCCTTGGCTATTTACGATGTTTTTAAAGGCCAGCAGATGGAAGACATTGCCAAACTCTTGGAACAGAACAACATTTATGTTGTGAGTGTACCAGCCAATTGCACAGACCGCTTGCAGCCTATGGACCTGAGTGTAAACAAGGCAGCAAAAGACTTCATGCGAAGCAAATTCAGGGAGTGGTACGCAGTACAAGTTCAACAGCAACTATATATATACACTGTAAAAACAAATTTGCTGTTTTAGCAAATTATTTCGTTACTACAATTGCGTGACTATCCTTCCTACGCTAATTCAAAGAATGTGGTGCTTGTAAAACATTTTGTGGGAGGCTATTAAAGTTTACTCAAGCATCAGCTCCCACTGCATGAATCTTTTCCAGCACTGCATTCATAAAATTTTATAGTAAGGATAGTCACGCAACTGTAGTAACCAAATACTTAGCTAAAATAACAACTTTGTTTTTGCAGTATACATGAAGGAGAAGATATTGCACCAGTGGATCTCATTATGAAGCCGCTTGGAGCTCGCTGGCTGGTCAGCCTGTATGACTACCTCAAGGAACACCCTTCCATTATAGAGAATGGTTTTAAAGCTGCTGGTGTGCTCATCTGACTCTACATCTTTATTGTACACTTCTATCTGTATCCTCCTGTAAATCACTTGTTGAGTATAATCAATAGCAAATGTTTACATGGGTATAGTAAAAAAACAATGCATACAAATCTATTACAGTAAGTCTGACTGGAGCATTGCATGGTACAGGAATAACTCATGTATGGAGTTATTGAAACTAAGCAGTTGGAAATGGAGAGAATGCTCCCATCTCCAAGCACTTGATGAGGTGAAGTCTCATTGCAGATTGATTGAATTTGATCTTAGCAGGATCTTGACAAAAAGCAAGAGCTGTCGAAATAGCAATTGCATACACTCCACAATCCTGCCCGCCAGTCTGCCTATGGATCGGAACCAGTTCTTTCCTGGTTGATTCGTGGAAAATGTTTGAAATGATACTAACTGTTTCGCGATCAAGGGTACGATAAATGGAGTCATACACCTTCACCTGACCATCCTCAGCCAGAACCGTTGACGCCACAATCCAGTGGTTACCCCGGGAATGTATGATCTGGATATGTTGCTGACAGTCTGCCTTTGGCTGCTTCTTTTTCTGTAGTAAAGGTGATCGTAGTCCAGATATGCCAGGAAACTGCTGTTTCAAAAACCCTTGTGCTACATCAATGTGGCGGTCATTTAGTTTCTCTCCCATCAGGATCTTATCCTTGTCGGTTTGTGTTAGTACAATCGTAGCAAACTGTACCCACTTTTCATCTTCTGGCTCTGGGAGGTCATCACTTAGCTTTCTCTTCTTACTTTCCAGCAAGATCGTTGAGCCCTTGGGAGACACGCCTGATGCAACACCGAGCAGTGCAGACACGACGAGCTTCTTGGCCTTTGTCGTAAGCGTAGCGCCTCCTTCGAAAATCAACACGCATGGGATTTCGAGTCCACCCTGTCAGAGTAGCGTCTTGATCCCGTTGCACGACATATAATCGATCCGCCTCGACGTAGGTACAAAGAGCAAACGGTGGAGATCTTCGGAACGTGGCCTACAACCGTCCCATCCTTCATTACGGCCACAGCGAAAGCATCGACCCGGTTGCCAGCTTCCCTCTCGCACGGCAATTCTTCGCCATAGACAGCGGCCCAGATGTGCTTGTAGGCATGGTAGCCTCTCACCACCGCCTCAAACCACGCCTACCCAAGTACATGTCTCGTTCCCAGTCTGTACTTGTGCCCTACCAACTGTCAGCTTCTAGCTACGCCACTGATGCAATATATACAGTAGATGTTCAAACTGCAGCCATCCTAAATGTCACTGCAAACACAACTACCATCCTTTGTACAATACATGCACACACTCCAGCTTTCCTTCCTGCCTGTCTTTCATGATTGTCATTGTTTAAGCCCACCTTGAGCTTGAGCTACTCTCAAAGTCAGGCTAGACTCATGTTTGTCACTAGCTACTCTTGCAATGGACAACTTTGACTGTACCAAAATGAATGCACATTTCAAAAAAATTCACAGCTTGTCTACGGGAGGGGCTCATTCACGAGTGCAAGCAAGCATTACTAGCCCCACCTCTCCCCCTTATGTCGCTAAACAACTCACGGCTCTGTTCCACACACAACCACCATTCAGCTTTCTTGTCTACGGCAACGTAGTACCAACGATATATTGCACATTCTAGTTAAAGCCCAGTCCACCACTCGAAGCACCGCGCCACGATCACCTACTAGGCTTGGCATACGATCACAAGACATGGGCCTGCCCAATGAGTACAGTCTTGGCCACTGTGGCCTTTCTGCTGCTTCTAGACACAAGCTTGCTTTCACAAGCAGGCACTACGCACTACTCACAGCTACTGACACTACAGCACTCTACTAAACTCCTTTTTTTTTTTTTAAGTCAATCTAAGCTTATCTTCAAAGTTCCGACCACCACATGAGGGGTTCCGCCAGGCCACATCTTAACTAACTTAATTATAAACTGATTATTGGATGTCAATGCCGACAGGAAATGGGGAAAATCCCCAATTTTACGGACAGTGAACGGATGAAGACTCCCAAAACTAAGGTGGCAGGAAATTTTCGCGAATGGCTGGCATTTGTGTATTTCACGAATAAAATTTTCGCGGATTGCCATTATATTAGCCACACCCCCTATTGCACGCGTGGCATGGGTGTAATATTTGCGAATAATATTTTCACGAACTGGGACAGATCCGCGAAATTCGCGAAAATTTTCTCCCGTGAAATAAACCCGCTAAATGGTACCTTCAAAGTTCCGACCACCACATGAGGGGTTCTGCCAGGCCACATCTTAATTATAAACTGATTATTGGATGCCAATGCCGACAGGAAATGGGGAAAATCCCCAAATTTACAGACAGTGAACGAATGAAGACTCCCAAAACTGACTATTCGCTACAATTTCAACAAGACAAAGAAGTCTATCAGCTTGGATTCCAGGTTTAGTTTGTCGACCTTGAAAGTAACAGGGTTCTCTGCCACCTTAACTATATAACTGTTTAATGCCACATGCATTGCTTGCTCATGCTCACGCCCAATATGTTGTACATTCCCCTAGTGTATGTTCTATTGAGCCTTCACCTATAGTACCTATGCATTCAAATGCTTACCTATTAACTTGAAACTCTCCCCAGTTACGATTCCAGTCTCCCAATAAATCACTTCCAAATCGAACATACAAGCAAGAATCTCCCTCAGTCCACTCCCACACACGAAATGGAAGAATTGCATGGAAGACCACCTGCAAGCATTCACTCCGGCAATACCTTGGAGGAAAAAAAATGACCTCATAATGTTGTATACTAACCAGTACATTTCAATCATTTGTACACCCACTCTTTACAGTAGTTCATACATGTATGCAGGATGAAACTTTATTTGTTTGCACAAAAACCTCAAAATATGTACATGTTTTAAAAGTAGCAGAATCGAGGGGTGCTAGATATGCACTCCAGACAGTTAGGCATTTATTTAGTATCCGTCTATCTACAATGTACATGCTGCCAGATGTGGGCCTCCCCTCGAGCTGCCTGTGAGAATTCCTCTGGCTTCATTTCAACGTTTGTAGCCAGTAGGGCAGCGAAGGGAAATAGGACTAGAGCATTATGATAAGTGGGTTACACTAGGCTCTATCCCATACTTCCTTTTCCCTCCCACACATTATAGGCCTCGGGCTGATGCCGCCCACATCAAATATGCCCTCAGTTCCGTCTTTATGGCATACTTATGCACTTCAAAACTTGCAATTAATCGGAAATTATTTCACGATTTATAGTGAATGGCTTCTTAGTGTTCATTAGTAGCTAGAATGCCTATAACGAGGTTTGCAGTTGCAGTGCTTAGTTGGTTAGCTTATGCAAACTACGTACCTGCTAAGCATATTGACTGCTGATTGCCTACCTCATACTGTCCATATGTGGGATGTAGAAATTACAGGGTTTTGCAGAATCTTTGCAACACTACTTAAAATGCATAAAGCGAAAACTGTCTTGCGTGGAAGTCAAAGTTTGTACTGCTGCGGCTATATGGTTATGCAATGTGAATCATCCTTTGTCTGATTATGTACCTATGTAGAAAGTAACATCCTATTCACAGTCACTTAATTTATCAACCAAACACAGCCAACACTTGGCGCTTGCATGCTTCCGCAAAAACTCAGTGGTTTGAGAGGTACTTGCTGATGGCTGCACGTTGTCCACAAGATTCCCAGAAAAGGCTCCTAAACTATTTGCCAATCAAGCTACCATCATCTGGGTTGAGCGTAACTATGAGGGAAAGCGTTGGGTTTCTTACAACTGCCAGTTCCGGTGAGGCCCTTGCTAGGAAAGACCTGAACTGGTCCGTTATGGACTCATGTCTGTACAATGAAACCTTTACTGGGAGAGCCCGCGCCATTGCCAGGTGCCCTTTCTGTTTGTACTCGGCTCCGTGTTGCCCTAAAAACCCTGCCTGCCAGTGGTTTGGATGGTTCCAAAACTCGTCATCTCCATGGCAGCCAGCCTCTCCATAGCAACCAGGTGCCCCATGGCAGCCTTACCGCCTCTTCCTCAGAGTTCTTTGGGGCAGGAGATCTGCTGCCGCTTTAGCAACAGAACAAGTGTTGCTTCTTGCACTTTTGCAGAAAATTCCATGCCCCCCATGCATGGGTGACCTGCCCCAGCAATCACAACACATACAGTTTGCAGCGGAGCCATTCCCCCCACCAACCACCACGCATGGGACTGGCAGGGCCGCCAGCCCCTGGCCCATGTTGATAGTGCCCACTCAGAGACTATGTACTTACTAGCACTTAGCAGCATTGCCAAGCAAGTCGCATCACTGTCGTCAGTCATGGCCTGGGCTGCATTAGCCCAAGCCATGGGACTCGGCAAGTAGCAGTCCTACCGTTGTCTCAGTGTTGTTGTTGGGTATGTACTGGTGTCATGTGTATACACTGCAAAAACTACTTAGTTAAAACAACCCCTGAGTAGTTACTCCAGTTTCAGGGTTCACTGAACTGGTAAGTATTAGCTATTAGGAGAATTCACAAACATACCACCATCCATTGTTCCGTAACAATTCCGTCACGCTTCATTAGGAAGCAAAGATCAATTTGATGGAATTGTGAGGGGGATGATGGATAGTTATTGAACCAGATAACAGTCAGCAGATGGACCATAAGAAGTGGTATGCATGTGCATTAGCTAGCAGACAAGTGTCTGTGGTAGCTCTTAGCTTCTTAGTAAAGCTTGATGGAATTATGGAGAGGATGGTGGAATGGTGGTTACAGTGTGTAAATTCTCTTCATAGCATATAGTCACGAGTTCAATGAACCTTGAAACTGGAGTAACCACTCTGTGAGGTTACTTTAACCAAGTAGTTTTTTCAGTGTAGGTGTGCTCTACTTCTCCTACATGTATTCACAAATCTCATATTTCAATACACGATTTGGAGGGTTCATTTTCAGCTACCTCAAAGGTAGCCTTCTCCTTCAGCTGGCTTTGTGCCTCTAATTAAGGGGGCCCTCTGTATTTCACCCCCTAAAACTGCATTAGAGGGGGACGCTGTGGTCATGTAACTCCTAACATCGCTGCAGCAGGTCACAGGACCACCCAGTTGCCAGCATGGTTCCTACCAGCCTGGTTCCTGCTAGCCTGGCTCCTGCCAGTCAAGTAGGGTTGGGTAAAATCCCTGAGGTGAACTCACGTTATGCCCAATCATTTTAATGGAGTTAAAAATAGATAACAGCAGGGATCCAGACTTCTGCCTGCGTGAGCCCAGCTGGATCACATGGTAAGACACCTGAGCATGTGTGTGTAAATCTGGTGCCAAGCTATGGTAGCTAAACATCGTCAGCAACTGGCTCAAGTCCTCATTCAGAGCTTTCCCACTGCCCCCCCCACATTAGCCTCCTAGCTCCTCATTATGTGGGTACTAGACTCTCTGTCTTTATCATTGAACATCCCAGGCTGGCTGGTTTTGTGCCCCTAATTAAGGGGGCCCTCAGTTTTCCCCCCTAGTCTCATTCCCAAACCCTTGGTACATGCATACATTCCCCCCCACCACCCACCCACCCCAAAACTGCATTAGAGGGGGATGCTGTGGTAAGGTGACTCCCAACACTGCCACAGTGAGTCATAGCGCCAGTCGCCAGCCTGGCTCCTGCCAGTCAAGTAGAGTTGGAAATTTGGTAAGTCCCCGAGGTGAACCCATATTACGCCAATTCATCCCAAGTTAACATAGTATTCTGCCTACCAGGATGCCTGTAGGAATGCTAATTAGACAATTGAGGCCACCTAGAGGATAAACAAAGCCAACTAACTTCCATATATGGCTATAGTGCAGGCCATGTTTAATGTTGACCAGCTGGGCAGATGCTATCACTAAATCTATATCTTTGTTGAGTAGGAGTTAAGAACACCAGGTGTAGCCTTTTGAGAGACGTCTGGTCGGTGTTGTAAACAACTGCCATTGCTATCAAATCATGTATTGTACTCTATATAAAGTGCGTACCTTGCTATTAGGAACATTCAGAGTGTACTTAGTACAACACATGAACCGGCACTTCACAGCAAATATGTGCTTATAAGTGGAATTCGAATGTGCTCAACAATGTGTGTGTACTACAGTATATACAGCGAGCAAAACATTATGCCTACCTTGAATCCCTCCTATGTGCCATGGCTGAAGAGTTGTATGTGGAGCTGCATGTACAAAATGTTCATAGAATATCATAACACAGGTTGGCAATGTGTTATGTGTACAAGTGAAATAAACAACTAGTGTAAATGTAGAACATTGTCACGTGGTGGTGAGCCTGAGTGGGCAATGCAGAGCAGCATCGCTTGGCTAGCTAAGCCTTCACTGGTATATTACCTCACTAGATCACAGCACTAGCATACAGATGATGCATATCTGTAGTTATAGATCTGTGAGCAACCCATGCACAAGACCTCACATGACAGTTTAGGGACAACGTCATGAATGAAGCGGAGAGCTAGCCATGAAGAGATGCTGCATGATGGAGATATTTGTCTTCACAGCTACTCGGTCCATACACACACTGGCTATAAGTCTGGCCTCCTACTAATCTCATGCATATATGGTCCATCCATACACCAACAGCAGAGAGAAGGCTCTAAGTATGCTAGATACACAGCTATTCAACTTAGACAATCAAACTATGAAGCTGTGCTCACTTTGCCTGATTTGTGTATACAACTGTTAAACTAAGGTGTATATATATAATACTTTGCAATTTTACAATTTTATAGTACTTTGTAACTTCGGTGAATGACTATTCTTGCTCCTTTTCAATTTTTTACAAGCATACTATACTAATCTTGAGCTGACATCTTGCTGTACAGCATGTACAGCATGCCAATAGCAATATATGCACTATTGATTGGAGGCCTCATGAGTTATTATTCTACAGCTGTTTTAGTAGATTTATGAAAATCTTGGTATTTTTAGTGTTAGCTTTAATTATTTCAATTACTAAAAATGCTAAGCTGTTACTAAAATATATTTTAGCTTTAGTTTTATTTAACTTAAACCACACTAGAAAATATGCCCACCCTCCTCTTTGAGGAGCCACTAAGTTTTATCGCCCATGGGTATATTTTCAGGAGATTATGGTACACTTATGTAGCTAACAAAGGGACACTTGGTATTGCCTTCATTGGGTGTAGAGTTTGAGGAGGTATCTAGGAAAACCAGCTATAAACTTATCTAGCTAGCACATCCCAGTTGCTGAGTTCAGCAAGGTCTGCACATAATTTGAAGAAAAGCCAGCTATAGACTAATCTACCTAGTGAAAGGACAGTTGGTACTGCCTTCATGGTTGCAGAGTTTGGTGAGGTACATACACAATTCTAGGAAAAACCGGCTATGTATGTACTTCCCTAGTTACTTTCGTAACACATAGTATGGTGTGCTGTTAGTAACAAAATTAAACCTCTTACCCATACCCAAATAAGCTTATTTTGTGCCCAAGTACAGTGCATCCTCACTTATCCGAATCGCAATTATCCGACACCTCAATTATCCGAGCGTAAAATTTCACAAGGCACACCCATATTTACAAAAGCCACGTGGTTGTGCGATTGCAAAATGGCGCCTTCCAATCGTCAAAGCAACGCTGAGAACCGAAAAGGTATTCACTACCGAAGGTATTTGCAAGCTCATAGCTACAGATACATCCTATACGGAGCGCTACGGAAGTTGACGTAGTCGCACAATTTTTAAAAACTGGTTGACATGGGCGTGGAGAAAACAAAGACGATTGAAGATTGGTGAGAAGCGGTGCTTGTTACCGTGGGCAAGCCAATATTGAGGTAGGAATCTGTTTTTAAAGCTGGCAACATCACAATAACTGTGATGTTGACTATTAGTTCTGAATTTTTTGATGGATTTCACTTATCTGAACAAATTCACTTATCTGAACACTTCCCAAGTCTACCATGAACGAAGGTGTTCGGATAACCGAGGATGCACTGTAATGATTTTCATTTCGTACCCAAACAAGGATTCCTTTTTCATACCAAATAACAAATTTGGGTACAAGATAAGGCCATAATAATAAAATACATTGTTTTACAGGCAATTGTTTCTACCCAAAGTAGGCGCGTCAGCTATTCAAATTTAGTGCTCTTTGTACCATCAATTCTTGCTTGTTTGAAAGGAACTGCATCTGCCTTCGCTTACTCTTACAAACTGTTGCATAGCTTAATCTCACAAGCCAGACCCTTTCCATTCCACAGTGCTGATTGCTTCCAGTCACAGTGATCCAATATGCAATCGGCGCTCTGAATGGAAAGGGTCTGGCTTGCGAGACGAGCTTGTCACTCAGGCAAAAGTCACTAGTTGGCAAGATATCAGCAGAAGATGCCAAAACAACATAGCGTTCATAAAACAAGTTTTAGAGAAGACAAAACCCGAACAGCCTTCCTTCGGGTGCTGTGCAAACTCTTTGAAGACTTCCGTTATGGTTGTGAGCACATTCACGAGATGCAAGTCCCAGTTTATTTTGCACATTCAGACTGCTGCAGATCTATATTGGCAAAAAGACCATTCTTCCTGTAGGGAAAACCAGAGACTGAACAACAAGTATTGACAAGTCCACGAGGTGGCACTGGCTACAAAGGTACAGAAACAGTCATGTGGTCATTATTATAAACTGTCGTGTGGGTTGAAATTGGCATGCACTAGATTACCTGAGAAACAGTGATATTTTGGCCTAAGCTTACACACGTATTTGGGTAGTCCTTATCTGATGGCCAAATAAGCTTATCTAGCACCCAGATAACAGTTCTTATTTGGTGGCCAAATAAGCTTATCTCGTACACAAATCACTTCTTCACAACTTTCGGGAGACTAGTAAATGCCCGTATTTCTATATCCACTTGAGCTACATCTGTATACTACTAGAATCTGGAAGGCAAGCACCAGTCTCAAGGCCAGAACCTACTCTTGTCCCATTTAGTAGTGATAGTGTAGCCTTGTTCCCAGACCTTCCCCTGCTCCAGGTTTAAGGACAAAGTTACCTGCGTACGAGACAATTCTTATCTGGTGACCAAATAAGCATATCTTGTACTCATATAACGGTTCCTACATGGTGGCCAAATAAGCGGGTATGGAATAAAAATTGTGATTCGACTAAGAAATATGAATTGTGATTCAACTATGAAATATGAATCGTTATTTGACTATGAAATATGAATTGTTATTCAACTATGAAATATGAATTGTTATTTGACTATGAAATATGAATTGTTATTTGACTATGAAATATGAATTGTTATTTGACTATGAAATATGAATTGTTATGCAACTATGAAATATGAATTGTGATTCGACTAAGAAATATGAATTGTGATTCAACTATGAAATATGAATCGTTATTTGACTATGAAATATGAATTGTTATTTGACTATGAAATATGAATTGTGATTCAACTATGAAATATGAATCGTTATTTGACTATGAAATATGAATTGTGATTCAACTATGAAATATGAATCGTTATTTGACTATGAAATATGAATTGTTATTTGCGTACCAAAATAAGCTTATTTGGATACAAAATTTAATTTTGCTACTAACGGCACGCCATACGGTCTGGTACTCACTGCCTTTCCAAATGTGTTTTATTTTCAATATAAAGCCTCATGTACTTATGTCCCTTGTGTCCACATGTCAGATATGGACACTAGTTAACGTGCAGAACCCAACAAGTGCTTTTTGTGCAGCTTGGAGCATGAAAGTCCAAGACCACTGGACAACCAAAAATGTCTCCTGAAAGATATACCAGTAGGTTACCCCAATTAGCAATTATTCACTCCCCACCAGAAACATCCAATGGACTGTCCCCACCCTCACCCTCCATGCGCATGCACAGAAATTAAGCTCATAGCCACGGCAATTTTGTATCATGTTGATTCATAGCATTATATCTTCTGAGACAATGCTAAGTTCAACACGATCAGCAGGCAAACTTCGAATGCCATTTCTGGGGAAAGTCCCTATGGGCCACCCACACTAATTATGCTTCGATCGACTTCCTGTGGCATATGATATACTAACTCAAAAACGCGCTGCTGTGGTGATAAATAGCCAGAAGCTAACTCGTGCATACTGGCACTATCAGGCTTAAAGGTTGTAAAAATTCTGGCAGCATATGGGCACTATCCAAGGTTAAAGGGTCAATGTCATGCTCCAAATCAACCAGTAGAATGAAGTGGCATGTGCTGCCACCCACAACCTGCCCACTGTGTACCTTCCCTGAAAGGCTAAAACTTAGTTAGGGCCCAAGAATGTTGCTATCAAAACTACACCATGCACCTGACCAGTTTCTAAATGCTTATGGTTTCTTGCGGATTTTAGGAAGAATTGCAAAATAGGCAAAGACTTCATTATGTATTCATTATGTATAAGTGCCAGTTTTTTCGGGTATTAGGATCTTTGTTTTTTTTGTCATACTTAGAGGTACCAGTGCTACTAGAGGACAGCGTTGCTCCTCGAATATTTAGAACAGTTACTGAGTTTTGTAACCAGATACTTTCCACAACAAAATGGCAATAACTTTCCCAAGTATGCTGCGAAACTTAAGATAGTTTTACTGTGTTTTGTTCTTCATATGTCTCATAGGAAGACCAGCTAAGCTGATGAGACTTTCATATCCAAATAAAATTCTATCTATCTATCTATCTAGCTATCCATCTACCTACCTACCTACTTACCTAGGGTGTCTCTATTCACTGGACTGGGACTACTGGACTGACATTTGTGCCAATGAAAAAATATTTTTATGCCCTGTAATTGGAGTCACCTACCACTTGAGTTACACCATACTAGCCTGGCCTCTTGCTGCTCAATCCCTTTGACTACAGATAGTTTCTAGATGGGTGGGGCCAACCACTTCAAGAAGGCAACCAGAGGTATCAGTATACAATCAACCTTTTGCCTTGATAGAAGACATGTCACTAATTGTAGGGATCAATGTAATGCTTCTTACCTGCATTTTGCACATGTAGCACACAAACCCCTCCAGAAATGAATACTTAGTATACTAAGCCACACCCCATGAACTATTCTTACTGGTCACTTGGCAGGTTGATTGTGCTCACTGGTGGCAAGCTTACTTCACAGTAGTGGTGATGCTGAAGTGGCAACTGTGTTGTTAGTACAAGTTGAAAGCTTACAAGGTTACAAAAGCCTCCCGATGGTAATTGTAGAACTATAGTTTTACTCAAAGTGCCTGCACTGAAAGAAGAAAGCCTGCATGGGTATCAATTTGAGGTTATAGACCTTCCCTTCAGTGCTGTAGCATTAGATCACCCACAATTTCTAAGCACATGCCACGGCTAGTTCTGACTAGCAATGCCCATGAGTGTTTTCATGAGTTGAAGGTAGCTGGACTACTCTGGCCAATCAGTCTGCTCTACCTGTAGCTGTGTCAGCAGGAAACCTACATCTGTGCATTGTAAGGCTGCCTTCTAAGGCTAATATGATACAGTATGCAACACTGCAGGTCAGTTACAGGGCATAAAAATGATTTTTAGTGGCAATAAGGTTAGCCAGTCCAGTAGTTCAGTCTAGTGAATATAGAGACACCCTATCTATCCATCCATCTATCTATCTATCTATCTATCTATCTATCTATCTATCTATCTATCTATCTATCTATCTATCTATATCCATCCACACTGTGTATAGTGTAATTTGCTGTTAATGATGACCCATTTCGTGATGATGAGGACAGCATTATTGTATGCTCAATATAAGTGTCTGCTCTTGCATACTCCTCACTACAATAACAAGATTGCTGTTCAGTGAAGTGTTCAGTTTTGTGACCACATATCTTGAGCTAACTCAAAAAATGCAATGCTGGATAGTGGAGCTGATACAAACAATTTTAAGTTAATTTGTGCAGTGTATACCACATAGTACTCTTAATTCTGCAATAGGCTTTCCAGCATTGTTATAGCAATAACAGAATTGCTCACAGAAACTCCTGTGTTATAAACATGATCACTTTCAAGATTAGCACCAAGTATGTGTACCATGTACTTTCTATGCTGGGTGCACGCCAAGTACAACCACAAGAATATTCGGGAGATTCCCTGGGGTATCCATGCACTGTTTACACAAAGTACAGGAATGTTATTACATCTAGGACTGCCTTTTTTTTAGGGATATGTGGCTGTAACTAGGTATACACAGGTGTATCATTCCTCACACATGCAGAGCAAGTGGAAATGGTATTGTGACTGTGGGAAAACAGTGAAGCGTGGTCTAGTGTGCAGAGAAAAATTCGAAGAGTTAATAGCAAACTCACAGGCTTTGTTGAGGAGTCTCACTACAATGACACTTGGCTGCCTCCCTAAGCTCATGGACATGGTTATGAGAACTGTATACCACTCAGCTGCTACTGCACAAGTCTCTTGTCATCTTGCAGTTTCTTTGCCATACAATAAGTCATTTATAGCTTGTCATCTTTGTCTCAAGAGCGCACATGACAGTGACATACATAAACTAATTCGTATACTTCTACTATAAAATTGCTATGGACATACATACATACGTACATACATACATATATGCATACATGCAAATTTTGGTGGCACAAAAAAATCATGATGCTTAGTCTAACACAACCTTAGCGGTGCGTATGAAAATTACAAGCCAACACTCGCATGCGAATACTACGCCGAGGGACTTGGATACGTATGCCATATATACATACGCTCACCTGCAAGAAGCAGGCCTCCACTCCGTGTATTTTAATCGTCCCTCGGAACTCGGTACAGGTTGTTAGAAGAAGGCTGTCGTCGACCTAATTGGGGCGAGCGCAGCGAGCCCCACACTTGTGTTGAAAACGGAAAAATCTTAGTCTCGCAAGCCCGACCCACTTCCGCAAAAGAAGGGAAAGTCTGCATGCCGTGTCCCACCGAATGCAATTAGCTGGATGACGTAACCAGATTTCGCACTCTTGAATTACCTGTTGCGGAGTAAGCACGCTCCCTGAGAAGTATACTCGAAGTGTTTTTACAGCTCCTGCAGTAAGGTAAGGGGCCCTAATTCGGGACGGGTCCTAATTCGGGACACTGCAATTTCTCACCGTTTTTCCCAGGCGGCTCTCAGCTGTAGTTGAACAATGTTTAGTACAAATATGGACCCTACAGCAGCTTCGCATCGATTTTCGGAACGCTAGATTACGTAATAATCACCGTGTTAAATAATTTGCTGGACTTTTCGCGCAATTGTATCTAGCCGGTGCAATAGCAACCAAGAGTGAGTACAGGCAAAACAGCAAAGAGCAGCAGTGTCCCAGAAAGCTGTGGAAAACAAGCAGTTGAGCCCTAGGTTGGCAGGAGAGTGGTTTGGCATACCCAATCGTGCCCAGATCATTTGGTATCCACTTTGTACATCGCGCTTCATGCCGATGACGTCATATGACGTCTGTCGTCCATGGCATTGCAGGTGCGTTGGCGCAGTACACGTTAGACAGTGCAGTCGTCAGCAGTAGCTCGCAGACCTACCAAGTCTCACGCCTCCCAGTCGTTGGGCCAGCGGTCCAGATACAGGAAGTGCACGTAGTAGTGCATTCCAGTGTGTAATTAACACAATGAATATTTCCTGACTTTTCTACAAGCTAGCTCCAGCCAGCAATGGCAGAAACGAACCGGACTTGCGCCAGTTTGCGTAGAGGTACCTCTCTGCTGTTCATAAATGTACTTTGTATCCCGGTTTGAGAATGCCTTCCAGCGTTGCGACCGTTTTTCGCGACCTCGTCGCGGGGCGAGACTCGTGATATGTTGCCGCGTGTTTTAGTACATTTTTTTTTGACTACCCGAACCCTGGCGATATATATATGTACGGATAGCCCATGGATAGCTCTACAAAATATGTAAAAATCAAAAACTTCCGCTCGGGCAGTTAGCAGTTATGCGGGCTCAAAGTTGGGCTGAAATATTATGCTGCGGTTTACATAATTGGCGTGTTTACTGGTGCGTTCTAACTGGGAATGTTGTACAGAGAGATGCACTGGCCACTGTGCAGGGTGAACTGAAGGTAAAGTGATTTGAGTACCAAAAGTAAAGTAACTGACTTGGCTTGTATGCATTCAGGGCCCCCAAGTTGGAAGACAGGCTATGTGATAGCTGATAGTTTAGATGTTTTTGAGGCGAAATAGAGGAAAGTGAAAAGGCCAGCAGTCGCCGGGAATCAAACCCAGGACACCTGGCTTGTGCAGCCAGTGCTCCGCCACTGAGCTACAACAACCAGACAACCACCAGCCCCCACAATCCTCTATATGTACTGCACGGGTGGTACTGAAATGCCTCAGTCACACACCCAGTTCGCCTCAAAAACATCTAAACTCTATTCCAACATGAGGCTAAGCAGCTGATAGTTAATCTCAGCTAGCACCCATTAATGTTTCACACATGCTGGGTGGGATAAACAATCAGTGGTAGCAACCTTAGCATCTGCTGTGCCATAAGAAATGGTACTCAGTGCAGATCCCAGTATATAGAAGAGCAAGAGGAGGACAACAGTGATAGAGAGGAAGATGACAAGGAGGGTGTCAATGTATTTCCATTAACGACAGTACGTTAGCATCCATATGCTTATACAGTGATTTATATGGTTAGGGTGGAGTTAGGGTTGGGTTAGGGCTGGTATAAATACTGTATAGCATATGCATGCTAACGTATTGTCGTTAACGGCTTGTTGTCAATGACAGTGACGACAATGACTTGTGTTAGTGCCTTAGCACTATCAGGTGGGGGAGCCAAAAAGTTAAATCCTAGAATGTCCCAGGGGCCAGCAGCTGAAGAGCCAATGAAGTTGGAGAGCACCACTGCATCTTTAGTGCGATGCATATCATCACTGAGGGCTTGTATGAGTAGCGAAGAGCTTTCAGATGACATGTATATCTTTCGATGGTGTGCCCAGAGGGAACTTTAAAAGAATTTCTCCATGTCAGTAGCAGTGCCCACTCTCATGTAACAAGTCACACTGTGCCTTACATTACTTGTACACAAAGGAGGACCAGTCCAATACGAACACTGGCCCTCAAGTCTTCAGCATGCATGTAGCGCACAACTGAAATAGGCAACCTGGATTATGCAGTATAATGCACTCTGCGTAACTGTTTTGAGCTCACTCTAATACTACCCTGCACATGCTGCTTACGGGGTTAGACTGTAACACAGAATTGCTATTTCCCAAACTGGCCTTAGAAAAGGGGGGGGGGGGGGGGGGGGTTGGGGGTTGTGTAGGGCTGGCAAGTAGCAATGGCTCAGTGTGCTCCAGCCCAGGATCTGCAGTACCATTTCTTATGGCACAGCAGATACAAAATAAGGTTGCTACTACTGACTGATTGATTATCCCACCCAGCACGTGTGTGTTAACGGGTGCTAGCTGAGCTTAACTATCAGCTACCACAAAGCCTGTCTTCCAACTTTGGGGCCCTGAATGCATAGAGTAGCTCATCAATCACCGGACACCACTTAATTCTGGACACCATCAAAGTGTCGGACAACAAATCTTTAAAGGTCGTATAGCTGCTAGCTGATCTGACCTACTCTAGCTAGACCATGACATAATCAATGAATTTCTCCTTTCCATGTCCTCGTTCCCCAGTTCCCATTTCCTCGTTCCACACTTCCCCTATTTCGTTTCGAAGGCGTGCCATGTGCTTGGGCAAACCACTCCCGTTCGGTTTGCGAGAGGTTGTAGGCAGTGGTGACATTGACCCAAGCTGTTTACATTGAGTTGGTTGTAGGCCCCCCTCCAGCGAGCGCCTGTATAGCCGCATGCATGTACGCAAACATTGCCGTGGCTTCCGGGTCGAGAGTACGCTCCGATCGAACATCGGAGTGCTAGCTAGCTATTTGTGTGTAGCGCAGCTGTAGCCTATTTGCTACAACCCTACAGAAACATAGTCCGCAGTTAGGGGTCACTTTCCGAGTACCGATGGTTCGGACAATTGCTACTTTTACAGCTGTGACTGCATAGATCTTAATCGAGTGAGTCTGGCAGTTATCTATCTTGTTTGTCTTGATGATGTGAAGAAGTGTCACAAGTACGGACGCTTAGCGTTCAGCAGTCCGAGAGATATCGTGCTGTCCGCATGATGGTGTCCGATAACGGATGGGTTACTCTACAAGCCAAGTCAGTTACTTTACTTTTGGTACTCAAATCACTTTACCTTCAGTTCACCCTGCACAGTTGCCAGTGCATCTCTCTGTACAACATTCCCAGTTAGAACGCACCAGTAAACATGCCAATTATGTAAACCGCAGCATAATATTTCAGCCCAACTTTGAGCCCGCATAACTGCTAACTGCCCGAGCGGAAGTTTTTGATTTTTACATATTTTGTAGAGCTATCCATGGGCTATCCGTACATATATATATATCGCCAGGGTTCGGGCAGTCAAAAAAAAATGTACTAAAACACGCGGCAACATAGGGTTAGGGTCATTCTCACGCTCTCACGCTCAGATACACAAATCTCACGCCTCTTCCAACGCGTGCCAGTGCCTGCGCCAAACCACACACCCTTTTGTATGTGCTTCGTACAAGGAACGCTGTGCCGAAAGCTAGAACTGAGCACAATGAAAGGCGCTGCTCTACAGAACAAGTTCTGTAATATCATATAAGTCGCTGCGTGCAACACTATGAGGCCCCAATATTGCTCGCCGCATTTTATTCATGGTTTGTCCCCAGACCAAATCTTTCGCGCGGGACCTTCCCGTCGGGCACAACGCACGCGAAAAGTTTGATCACGGAAACGTGAGTACATGAATGTACGCTTGACGCTGGTGTTCATGCACAGCAGTATATGAAGGCAGAGCGGCCCGTGTTTTGATCCTTAGCCTAGGTAGTATTTGTGGTGTACATTTGGCGTTACTAGCTTAGTTCTTTCAGGACAGTGGACAAAAGCAACAACAATCATGCAGAGATGTCCACCGTCCTGATCGTCTGAATCTCATACGGTTGCGAATTTTGCGAGCAGTATTGCCAGGATGCAACGAGAGGGCTTCCTGGCCACAGGAAAATTTCCAATCACAATCAATCACCAGTACCATGTGTGTTATGCTAGGTTGTGCTTAGCTAAATGCCTTCTTTGCTGGAATAGGCAGTTATTTTCGACCTAGCCTCATTGCTGGGCCCCCCACCCTGCTATTTGTCACTTGCTTTACGAAATGAGGAGAGGGGAGTGGTACATAATCTCTAGCAGGTAGAACTGAAGCTTCTGAAATGGTTGGGGAAGTCAACCTTGAAAGGGATTGTCTTTCATTTTAAATAGTGGGGAGAACCTACTTTAGGGCTTAATGCAGCTGCTTTTGAGTTTTCTTCTCCCCACTGCCCTCTACCACTCAATGAACTTAAGGGATGCATATGTCCTCAAACAACACAACAAGTGGTTAGGGATATTAGAGGGGAAAGGCCAACGAGCAAACAAAATGTGCCTTTCAACTGAAGCTCTCAAGCTACAATGGGTAAACATTTTTGGATCGCTGAAATGTGACACAAATCTGCACGGAAGGACAGTGGTATGCTAGCCTCGTTCGCAGACATCTTTCGTGTTTTTGTTCAATATAATACACGGAAGCGCAAGAGCAGTGAAAAACGGGAACACTTACCACACGAAGTGACACGAGGTGGACATAAGTGGGTAGTTCCCTGCTACAAATTTGTGCGCAAGTTTCTTACTGGCGAAGCTGAGTACTCTCATTCTCATGAACGTCTGGGGTCCTGCCTAGCGATGAAGTGCTCGATGGTGAAGATTATTACGTTATTTGAATGTGGACCCCAACGTCCACCTCACATCCACATGATGTCATCATGTGATAAATATTCAGGCCTTCCCCGTTCTTCTGCTTTCTTGTATTGTACTGAATGCAAACCGATGAACAACAAAACGGGGGAGGCTGGTGAACAAGGCTATCAGTGGTATGCCAAATATGGCAAACAAATTTGAACTATTGCATAATTGACACGCACTCTAAGTGGACACTTTTGAATGGTCAATACAGGATGGCAAATACAATATTTACTTCTGGGTTTGCACATTGCTTAATTAAATTACAGGAAGTTGCATGTTGGCGATTCTACTGATGTAGCAATGTAAGGACCTAGCGATGTAAAGGTATATTTTTGCATGATATGGGGGGGGGGGGGGGGGGGGGTGTGCACTCTTATAATCACCAGTGGATACTGACTATTTCCACAGGTAAAAAGTTGGGCCAGATGAAATAGAATGTTACAGTAATGGTTGCAAAATAATAGTGAGATTCTTCTCCCATGAATTCTGCATGTGACATTAGGTGCACTGATATACTCAGAGGAAGGGTCTTGGTACATCAAACATGATTGTGGGGATGACTGGAAATGACATCACAATAAACATTAAGGGTGGAGTTACACATATCAACAGTAAACAATTACTTCAAGCAAGTAAAATTTTGCCAAAACATAACATGAAAACACATGGACCCAGTTCTTACTGTCCCTGAGCACACAAGGCATCATCTGTCGTGCAGCTGCTGCACTGTGAGACTGATGATGTTACCTGGTACGTAGTCTATATTGGAATATTGGATTGTGTTTTTGAAATTTTAATGTGTCCTCTCTGGCAGGAGACAGACCTGTGATGTGGCAGCTGCAAAAGTTTGTTGGCATGAGTGGGAGGGCAGTGAGGGTGGTGGAGGAGGTCTCAGCAGACTGGGAGAAGCTGGCCCTGGCCCTTCGCTTTCGTTGCGGGATCATTCGAGCAGTGAGAGAGAATGAGAGGCTACTAGTTGAACCAGCTTGCCGACGTATTCTAGAGCGGTTATTGGACGAGGAGGGCCGACAGCCTGTTACCTGGGAGACCCTGGTGGAGTGTCTGGAGGACATTGGACATGGCACTCTCACAGGAGACCTGAGAAGAGAACTGGTGCCATGAAGTTAATGGGAACAAGTGTGTACAGATCCTCAGCCTATATAATTTTTCTTTTACATTTTGGGTGTTTATTCTTCACTGCTTTTCAAGTCTTTTCGTAACTGATGGCATAGCTTTCCCCCAGTGTTCATGCAAGACTCTCCTTCACTGGCCACTGTGAAATCCTCCCTGCACATTTATATTAACACATGCACACGCACGACACACACACACACACATGCACACACACACACACACAACAGGACAGAAGTGTAACATACTACCTAGTCTTACTTTCGAGACCAATGATAGTGTTGAGTGCATGTTTTAATATTGACCATAGCCCAGTGCTATAGGATTGTAGTGACTAGCTAGTTATTGTAGTCAAATTTTATGTCTGTAACTAACAGTGGATTGTAATGGTAGTTTATAAGTGTAATCAATCGTAATTCTAACTGGTCAGTTGGAACACCACGCATGTATTTAGTGCTTTTAATTGGCTTAGTCAACTATGTACAATTACATCAATGGGTGGATGCAAAATGCTTCCCCTAAGTTTGCCAGAAACATCATTTCTGTGCTTCATCAGCACCTGTTGAAAGTGCTGTTTTCCTAGTTGTATATACAAGAATGTAGACTCGTTTCCAGGCTGTTCCCATCTGGATCCAGTTTTTGGCGGTTTGCAGTATGCAAAATGGCAGTGATAGTAGATACAGTAGACATTCAAGCAGAGGATGAGACAGGATGGTATCTGGTAGATACTGACCACATGCATGGTAAACGTATATGTACGTATACCTCTCAGATGCAACCAGGGAGCTGGGTATTAGCCGCAGTCACTTTGCCATATTGCTCTTCAAAACATGATTGTTACCTTGCTTGACTTAATGCCATACATAACCATATAAGCATTTGCTCATGGTGGAGTTAAGTGTACACATTAGTTAATCTTGAGTGGCTGAAATCACTTATGAATTGTACAAACCATACAATTTTGCCATGCACATCATGTGCATGTAAAAATTACCTACAGTTCATTGAAAAGTAGTTTCTATATGCCTAGTACAGGGATCAAAGTGCAAAGTCTATGTTCTACTCCAAAATCATGACTATATGAGTTGGTCCACAAATTTAGATTCCAAGTTTTACACAGTTCACTATACATGTGCTGTGTTTCAGTCCATGAAGAAGAGTTCACGCCGCTGCGGTGCTGTGGAGAAAACAAGAGCTCTTCAGTAATTGAAGTGTTGAAATTACAAAGCAGTATTAATAAGGCACTTGCATACGGTAGCAGCCGATTGATGTGATATCGTCACAGCAATTGTGGAAGTAGTAGCACTTCACATCACAGTAGCAGCCCGAGTCAGCCTTGCAGTTGTCTCCAGTACAGCATCCACCATAGCCGGCTGCTGCACAGCCTGTGGCCTGGGGTCTGGTTGCCTGCGTTGGTACTTGGCCACTGCTGGCTTGGTTGAGCTGGTTTTGTACCTCTTCAGCCTTTTTACTACCCCAACCTCCCCAGCCTGCAGAATTTCAAGACAAACAAACAAATCAACAAAAAGATTAATTAAAACACTTTTTTGGATCACATTGCCTTGAACTGGTTTGGCCAGTTCTGTATTCTGAATCAGATGTTACTATTTCCTTAGCCTGGAAGTTTGATGATATTCGAAATGCTGTTTTCACAGAAAGCCTAATAAATATATTTACTAGTGTAGCTTTGGCAGCCAAGGCTGGACAGTCAACTATGAAATTCTAGAGATGGACTCCCTAGGACACTACCAAAAGGAGATGTGCCCTCCTTTATCATCAGCATTACACCTTCCCCAAAAGGCCAACACAGGACCTTCTAGACCGCTGTGCCAAAGCTGCCATCTCGTGCTCTTACCATATATTCCTCGTAAGGAACTCCCCCAGTTGGTCACCCCCTTCCTTGTTGTCATTTTGAACCTTGTTTTATAGTCACATTGCTATAAGTATAGGGTACATTTTCAAATAGACATTTGTAATAGTACATTTCTTGTAAGGGTTCTTGCCATGCCTCACCCTCTATGACTTACTAAGACTATATATGTACATGTACACTTAGACTCTTGGCCACATGCGTACTATAGTACGCATGTAGCCGAGAGTCTGTACCCTCTGTATATTTCCTTGGAATGGTATCCCCCCCCCCCCCCCCCCTCGATTTTCTCCATGTTCCACAAAATTACACTTGGTATGGTATTCTGCAAATGTGTGATTTTGTGTATGTAGCTTGAGGAAGTTGAGCAGCCACTGCAGGAAAATCCGTAGTCTCTAGCCCAGACCCATTTCAAAAGGGGTCTGGTCTGGGCACGAGACTAGAAGATCTGTACGTTCTGTTGGTCCAGGGTCAAACAAAATGTACTCCCCCTTGTGCTTACCTGCATTCTTAGAACTCTTCTAGGATGTCAGGACTCAGAAGGTGCAACACTTCATAGAGACACTGAGGCTGTTTCTGGCTTGTAAAGCACCATACTGGCATTCCATTTCGCAAATTTCCAAGTTGGAGTTCAGAGTCCAACTCGAATTCGGGACTGTAGATCATGTGCTAAAGTCATGTGTTGAGCTGGGTATTATGTAAGCTTATTGCAGATAGACTATTGTGAGTATTGAAGCAGGCTTTCAGTGGATCTCGGCTCTCGGCTTGATCTGGTATGGCTGCTGTCCACATTGGTGCTACACTGGTGGCCATCCTGTTGGCAAGTTCTTATTCCACTGCAAACAACTATGTGACCTATGTAAGCGAGAATGGCCACAATACCAAATCCTGTCTCATGGGCGGGTCTCAGTATCCCTGTCACGATCTGTCATATGTCATGAATCATTTATTGTGCAATAATAGCAATCTCAAGGTACATGCTCACTACACTATTGTGATATCGTACTCACATGCTGTCTTGTCATATTGTTCGGAATGTCAATCTGACACGCAATAGCGGAGTTGGGACATCCACAATTGCTCTTAAACAAGAACGGAGTTGGGTTTGTGTATGGCAACGGATATCCGTCACAGCATGGAGTCTCTTTGTCAATGGTAGGGATAGGTTTTGAACAAGGTTCCCTCAGCTTCCAGTTTATTTCATCCTTGATGTTCTTCAACTGCACCATTAAGATGGGTTTGTACATAGAGAGCTTGGTCAGGTTAACTTTTGACGGCTGTTACTTTTCCTTGATGTCATCAAATATATATCTGTGTGACCTTTATTCCCTTTTTAAGCTGCAGATTATGAATTCGATATTCACCAGTATAGACTCAAACGTGACTTTTATTTCATTCAATGATTTGTACAGTCAAGTGGATTTAATTTTTGAACTTTCCATCACAAATTCAACCTTCACGAATGGAGCCTTCCAAGTAGTAGATCTGTCTTGTGGACAGTGTTCTAACTGCAGTATTGCAGTCATTATTGACGCCAGTTCTTTTGTAAACAATATGGCAATTGATACATCACCAAGTCTTGATTTCAGATCACCACTTCTTGATATAGAGATATATGGTGACAGTAACAACCATCTGTACTTTAACTGTACTAACAGCAACTTTATTGGAAACCAGCTTGGTAGCATTATTGTTACTACTAATAGTGCTTATGCATCAGTACGCATTCTGAACTGCACTTTCCAAGACAACTTGCTAAATGCTGGCAATGTGATAGCCATCTCTGGTGCTGAGATGCTGATTATGGATTCTCTGCTCATAGACAACAATACCCTCCCCCTAACCCCGGCTGATTACATTTCTACATCCGTGCCTCAGTTTCATCCAGTTGCTGTAATGCTTCAAAGGCTCTTATTTAGTCATCTCTAATACCACCTCCTCAAACAACCATGGTACAGCTCTAGGGTTAAGTGGGATAAATTTTATTGCTCATGGAAATATTTCATTCATTAATAATGTTGGCATCAATGGTGGTGCTTGTGCAGTACTTGGTAGGCTGGATCTTCGTATACTAGCTGTGCCTTGTGCTATTAACTTTGTCAACAACACAGCCATTCTTGGAGGAGCAATATATGCGTACAGGTGTGCATCAGGATTTGGTTTCATCTACACAAATTGTTTCTAATGAATACATGTATTTTCATGGTAACTATGCAACTGTCTCTGGACGTTCCATCTACTTTGAAAATCCATCAGCCTTAGTCAACATCTCTCCAGATATGATTCAGAATTGCATTCCTAATTTTGATGGCCCACATGAAGTGACTTCATCTCCAACAACTATAATAATCAATGGTACAGTTAATGGCAATCCTGTTGGTGTGTTCCCAGGTCAGAAAATATCGTTCCAAGCCACTGTGACTGACTATTACAATCAAGCATCATCTTGTCTAGCCGATGCATACCTGGACTGTGGCAGTCGTTTTGTCTGCAGTGATCTAGGGATCAGACTGAAAGGAGCAAATGTTGTCCTGTCAAATGGCTCCATTTATACAGATCTCAAAATTGAGGTACTAACACATGCACTGCCACTTGCGTTTCCCATACCACTGCTTATGGAGTGCAAAAATGCACCAATAGGGAAAGCTAGTGCTGACCTCCATGTGAGAATTGAGCACTGTCCACTTGGGTATGTACCAATGAATGCCAGTAATACCTCCACTTGTCAATGTCACAATAACAGTGAACTCATATACTGTGACCCACTACAAGAATCACAAGTAGTATGTATTCGCCATGGTTACTGGTTTGGGGAAGATACCATACTCCACAGTATAATTGCAAAATGTCAATTCACTTTGTGCACTACAAAGTCAAGAGATTGTCCAATATTTACTTCACAAAATTTTGTACAGCTTCCTCTCAATGTTGATGATCAATGTTCTGCCAATCGTGGAGGACTGTTGTGCACAGGTTGCAGATGTAACTATACCTTCACCTTTCAGGCTGTGCAATGTGTACCCAGTGATAGTATTCACTGTGCTAATTGGATGCCTCCAACTGTCCTCTTACTGAGTGTGGTCTTTCAGTTCGTGCTAGCATTTATACTTGTTGTACCACTAAGGTTGAAGTTAGGACTAGGATCTGGACTGCTGTATCCTCCCTTACTTTACCTGGCTGTCATCAACTGCCTCCCTTTCGGCCACTATGAGAACAATTATCTGTGCTGAAAACAATCATTTCAATTTTTGGCTCTGTGTTTCTTTTAAACTTGGAGCTATTTGGGGAGATTCCTTGGTGCATAAACCTACTCCTCAACCACTCAATTCAGTTCCTAGGTCCCCTGATTGTGGCAGTTGTGCTTCTGGTAACTGTGTATCTTGCTCGTAGGTTCCCCAGGCTTCTCTTGAGGCTCCAGGATTCTCCTGTGCAAGCCATGTGTCTACCGATGTTGTTGTCCTCCTGGTCTTTGGCAAGCACAAGTCTTCGTATAGTGATGTGGGTGTACTTGCACTCTGGTAATGTATCACAGACAAGAGTAGCTTTGTTTCCTGAGATACAGTATCTGCAAGATCCTTACCATATTTCTCTTTGGATTGTTTCCATTCTTGTACTTCTATTCCTCATCTGCGTTTCTATAATGCTAGCCATCACTCCAATGATTGGCAAGAAGTGTAATCTGAACAAGATCAAGCCCTTTCTGGATGAATTCCACTCTTGCTACAAAGCCGAATATCGATGGTAGTCTACTCAGGTGTGTACTTATTTTCATGGGTAGTTCTACAAATTACACTGAGTTTTAACTCTGTGATCTTTTGGACCTTTCTCATCATTCCATCATTAACTCACTTCCTTATTCAGCCTTACAAAAACCAGTGGATGAACAGGTTAGATACTTTGCTTCTTGTGGACCTTCTATTCCTGACCTCACAGATACGTTTCAGTGGAAGTGCCAGTGTAGATGGGATTGTTCTTGCACTTGTGTACATCTTCACTCTCACTCCTTTGTCACTCATGGCTGTTGGGGGAATAATAATAATTGCCATCAGAATCAAAAACAGCAGTAAAAAGACCTCACAACCAGCATCATTGAGGAGCTGCACTATGCCGGACTATCAGACAATTGAACGTGACAGAATAACTACACAGGATGCTTGTCTTTTGACGAAGAATGTGAGTCATTGCTGAAAGTTTTTGTGAAGAAAAGAATGTTCAGCTGCCACTTGAACTGTGTAAGGGCCACATTTAAAGTTCAACATACAAGGTTTGGTAGTATTACAAAACAAAGCTACTCTGTGGTCGCTATCTTGAATCCAAGTCAGATCCAACAACTCACGCTGCGGTTGGTTGCATGAGTCTGGTTTGTGAGACTACATGGACTAGGTGGCTATAAGCTATCGAAAATCCAGGCCAGTACCATGGTATAATCTAAGTTACCCTGTTTTGAAATGATGTCCAGTTCCAGAAATATCCTCTGCACTGTCGTTGGTTAAGTACATTATAGACTGTACAGTGCGCTGGTCATATGAAGTGGCTTATTGGCCAAATGGTTAAACAAATAGGTTATGATTAGGGCTGGGGCCAGGGCATAAACTCTTCTGTATTATTTTGTCTGATTTTATAAAATGTGAGCAACAATTTTGTCTTTGTTTTCTGGTTAAGTCGTCTTGCTATGGTAACCTTTGGAGGGGTGTGTGCCATGACGAAATTCAGGTATAGGATAGACTGAATTCACCTTGTTTGAAATGTTTACATGTCATAAAGGTGACCGTGACATTTAAATTAACTTTTAGTCTATTACAGCTATGACCAGAAGAAGAGCAAGATGTATATACTGTGGAACTTGCATGCATAGCTTATGTGCATCCATGCATGACTATCTGTGGATGGTTGGCATTTGAACATTTCCTACACACATGCACATTGGCATTGCATAGTTCATCATTGATGTTCTGTGTGTACTAGTTTTGTTCCCAGATCTCTCAGGTGCTCTTTCTTCCTTCATGTTGGGTACCAGGCTACACTGTAGTTGTACTGTGTTAGCTAAAGCAATTATGAGCCACGGTTACAAGTTTAGGTAGAATTTGCAGAATGGCCTTAGCTTGTTGTTAAATACAGTGCCATCTATCTATGTACTAACATCCTAAGCTAGCCCCTTCTGCATAAAGCATAATCTCATCACGCATGATCGTTTGTCGTACCAACTTTGTACTGTCATCTTGGTGTCATTGGCAATCTGCAGAAAACCTCCTATAATCTTGTTGCATTGCATAAGTATCAGAATTCCAACCATGCAATATCGTGTATATTTAGCTATATGTACACTGTCAGATACGTAAACAACTTCATGTCGTTTCAGTAGGGACACATAGTCATGATTTTGGCGTAGAACATATACTTTGCACTTTGATCCCTGTACTAGGCATATAGAAATTACTTTGCAATGAACTGTAGGTAAATTTTTACATGCACATCATGTGCATGGCAAACTTGTATATGGTTTGTACAATTATAGTGATTTCATCCACTCAAGATGTTAATGTGTATACACTTAACTCATAGGCGTAGGAAGCAAATTTGAAGTGTAGAGGCCATGTTGTATCGCGCGAAGCGCAGCGGAAGTGTAAGATAATTTCGCCGCGCGTAGCGCTGCGGCGAATTTTTTCAAAGTGTGCACCTTTAGACTGCAAAACAAAGCCATTTTTCAAGGGTAGAGTAAGTTAGCAATTATCGGACGACATCTATATTCGGACGCTCAAACGCGGAGAGAAAACTGCGTAAACATTCGGCGATACCACAAGACTGTAGCTGAGGTACGTGGTACCTGGTGTACCAAAAATGACGCCCGCGCATTGTTTCCTGTTGGCGCTAGAAGCGATAAAATGGCCGTCCGAAAAACATCAATATTCGGATAAGTGTATGTATTTTCAGACACCGTTGTTTGTGCCTTCTCTGAAGCTGCTTTTGGAGAGATTTTAGCATCGATACGATGCCCTAAGACCTCCCCAATTCGCAATATATTTTGGTAGCGGTAGCTGCTTTGAACACTCAGGGGCGCAGCTGAACATGGGCCAGTCCGATTCGATCAATAATCGGACGGTGAAATTTGTCGTTTCTTACCGTGTTGTCTTCAAACAAGTTGAGGTCTCCACAATATTAGCATCAGTAGAATCTACAGGCTCTTGGCTACATGCTGGTACTTGTCCGGAGTTTGTGCGTTGAGTAGTTCTCGAGATATAAATATATTTCATGTTTCTTTCCATAAAGTACGCTGGTTGATTTATGTGCAGTATAAATAGGTGAGTTCAAACGATATCGTGCAATATCTCGAGAACTACTCAACGCACAAACACCGGACAAGTACCAGCATGTAGCCAAGAGCCTGTAGATTCTACTGATGCTAATATTGTGGAGACCTCAACTTGTTTGAAGACAACACGGTAAGAAACGACAAATTTCACCGTCCGATTATTGATCGAATCGGACTGGTCCATGTTCAGCTGCGCCCCTGAGTGTTCAAAGCAGCTACCGCTACCAAAATATATTGCAAATTGGGGAGGTCTTGGGGCATCGTATCGATGCTAAAATCTCTCCAAAAGCAGCTTCAGAGAAGGCACAAACAACAGTGTCTGAAAATACATACACTTTTCCGAATATCGATGTTTTTCGGACGGCCATTTTATCGCTTCTAGCGCCAACAGGAAACAATGAGTGGGCGTCATTTTTGGTACACCGGGCACTGCGTACCTCCGCTACAGCCTTGCGATATCGCCGAATGTTTACGCAGTTTTCCCTCTGCGTTTGAGTGTCTGAATATACCTGTCGTCCGATGATTGCTAACTTACTCTATAAGCTTTCAGACCTTCCCAACCGTCCAGTAAAACATTTGGAAAAGGGATCGTCTAAGTTCACATAGCTCTATGAGGTTACGTCATAAAACCTCACATGGGAGTTCCCCGTGCCGCGCCCACCGCATAATCGCGATAACCCTCTTTCTACGTAATTTAACTTACTAAAATTGAACTAGTATGCATTCAGAGAGTATGCAGCATATCAAGGTAAAAGAGACCAAGTAAGCATAATATCAGTAAGATATAGTAGTCAGGATGATGGTATATATTCGTGGCAGTTGTTGAGGGGGGAAATCGACTGTACAGGACTGAGCTAGGCTCCATAAAACATGCATATATTAGTACAGCATCTAGTATTTGGTAAAGATGATCATGTGAGAGTACAGTCAGTCCATGAGGGCAGTGAAAGCATTTACATGCATGGTAACTTCTTGTCACACACAAGTCGATCAAGGTTTCAAGTGTTTGTGTGCATAATTTGTTAGTACCATGGCAAACCTACTGTGTACAGTTAGCTGTGTGCATTGTGAGCTTGCACTCAAACTCAGTGGCGTAGCCAAACCCGGGCCCACCCGGGCCTGGGCCCGGGCGTCAGCATCCGGAAAACAGTTGAACATTGTACTTTCGTAGTATAGCTATTTGCAATGATGCAGTTTCCTACGCTCTCTTAACCTCACTGTTCGCACGTTTGGCATTCATTTAATACTGGTGAAGACCTGTACTGCATGCACGTATGCTGAAGTCATGGGTCAGAACTACTCCCGATTCAAGACCAAAAAAAAACAAAAACAAACGCGTGCAGTGCCCGGGCGTCGTCTGTGACCTAGCTACGCCACTGCTCAAACTATCCATGAAATTTCTACCTTCTCCACTGACTACTTACTTATGTTGCTTACTTGATTCTATTTACACTTGATATGCTAAATTCTCACTCAATGATACTGTCTGTGTCACTGCATACACAGCCAGCCTCATACTACAAGCCCAAGACCGTGTCACACAAGTATACCAATCATTACTTTAGCAAACTTGTATGTTTGAAATCAGCCTTGTTCCCAAGTTCCCACCCAGCTTTCTGTCGGCACTGCAAGTGATGAAAAGTGAAGTAAGGAAGGCCTGGAAATGAGGCTATGATCAACTTGTGGATACACTCCCCTCCCTTCACCAACAAAACGACTACACAAATGCAGACAAATTCTAATACCACTATCAGATCACCAAGAAATAGACTAGGGGAAGCTTCTCCCCTGCCCCTGAGCCCTGGAGGAGTACTAGGAAATGGCTTTTGTTAGAAAGCCACCTAAAAAATAAGAATGCAGCTATAGGTGTGATTTTACCCCTCAGATTGCATCGCAAATGATCTCAGACCACCTGAAAACCAAATTTTTGTTGAGGAGCATGCCCCCAGAGCCCCTAGACAATGCTTCAAACAGCTTCCCCAAAAAACTCAAAAGAGCCCTCTCTTCTCAAAACATGAGGGGACAGACTGCACACAACAGACCTTCCTCTAGCAACCCACTTGGAGAAAAAGGAGACATCCTATGTTTGAGACAAGCATCCTGTGTGTATGTTCCAACTCTCACTTCAAGTGTCAGGCATCCCATGACCCGTTTGTTCCCCAGTGATCTCTATCTGTGCTGTTCTACCTGGATGGGGCTTAACAGATACTTCCATCACTTATTCACTTGATGAAATTGTCTGAGTCTGTATTTATGAACTCTGTCTGCTGAGAAAAGTTGTGGTAGTGATTGCATGATTAGAAATCAGAAGTCTGGCTGAACTCTTCACTGAATCTTGCATCCTCGTGCAAATTTATTCAGTGATCAGTCCCTCATGGTGCATGGATTGTATATTTATAGGCTTTCCTTAGCCTTGTACCCAGGCTCTCTCAGCATAAAGCTATGTTCACATATTTGAAACAGTCTCAGACTTCACAATGCCAAACCATCCCCTACCATTTCTCTCAGAGCATCAACCCTCCTTCTCCTAATTTACATTTTAGTTGATGTAATTTGTGAAACAGGACTTGTTGTGTATGCTAGTGGTATAATGGTCGTCATGGGACCAGCATTATTATTTTTTTGCTGTTTCAAACAGGTGGTTGCTTTACACAGGTCATTTTGCACATAATTAGTACAACTGGGACCAGGAGTAGTGGCCGCAACAAACAAGAGGTGGCTGTTTTTAATATCCAGTGACCACTATAGACAGGTTTCACTCTAGTGACAATACATTGAGTGAGAGTGCAGCATATCAACCAGTAAGCAGTAGAATGTCAATGGAGAACGTACAGATTCTACGACGAGTTTGAGTGCAGCACAGTTAGCTTGCAGTACATGCCAATATTAAATGCACACTGTCACTGCTCACTTTGGCCTGGGCTTGCTACGGAATGATGCACACAGTGATCAAAAAGTAATTCGTGTGGAATCGGTGGAATCCTTTTACAAGCCTTTGCTGCCCAATACAGCACAAACTTAGGCTTCAAGAACAGACTGTACCTTCAAATGGCCATCTCAGTTGACTCCAACATGCCTCTTATGGAACCTAGCTCAGTCATGTACAGTCGATTTCCCCCCTCAACAACTGCCACGAATATATACCTTCATCTTGACTACTATATCTTACTGATATTATGCTTACTTGGTCTCTTTTACCTTGATATGCTGCATACTCTCTGAATGCATACTAGTTCAATTTTAGTAAGTTAAATTACGTAGAAAGTGGGTTATCGCGATTATGCGGTGGGCGCGGCACGGGGAACTCCCATGTGAGGTTTTATGACGTAACCTCATAGAGCTATGTGAACTTAGACGATCCCATTTGGAAAACAGTAAGATTATACGTACTGACTTCGTCGTTGTTCTCAGGAGACCCCCCAGCTTTCGTCGCTTGTAGTAGTCTCTGTGAAAATGTGCACTAGCCTCGTACCAAGCCATCTCACTGCCAAGATTTTGATTGCTTTGTAGTGTACTTTAAGCGGAAATGTACGCATGTAACTGCATATGAGACTCATGCAGGTGCAACGAAGAAGCTGCTTGAGCTTAGGCTCTTTCCCAGGGAACGAGGCTAGCTTTAGCTATTGTAGTAACTTTAGCAGGTTATGAATATTAATTTGCGGCCTAAAAAGTGTAGCAGCCAAAGCCGCTACGGCCGCTACGGTTCCTACGCCACTGGTTATTAACTCCAAATGCAATGCTTATGGTCATGTAGCTAACAGAGGTCAAGCAAAGTAACAGTCGTGTTCTAGGAGTTATTTCACTTTTGGCTGTAGCAAAACTAGCCAGACCTGACTAATGGCAAATGAAACTGTTTTGTAACTGTCAAGCAGAATGTGCAGAATGTGCGGAGCTACTTGTTACAAGACTGCTGCACAAACTACTAAAATTTCAAGGTTCCAAGGTTCATCCAGTTCACTTTGCTGTGTTTCAGTTCATAAAGAAGAGTTCACGCCGCTGCGGTGCTGTGGAGAAAATGAAACAAGAGCTTTTCAGTAATTGAAGTGTAGAAATTACAAAACAAGTATTAATAAGGCACTCGCAGAGCTAGCAGTAGCTCAGGGGTGGATCCAGCTGCAAAAAAGGCGAAAGGAATGAAATTGGAAAAGCAGCTTACTTTTTGTGCATTGTCACACTGAGCACAGAAAAATAAAGGCAGGAATTTGGCTTCCTGACTGCATTTTGATGAATGAAGTACATATCTATTGTCACCATTGCACAGAGAGTAGTTTGTAATTACTTCGCACTGAGCGACTGATCAATAACAATGTTTTCCATCTATCTACTTTGTGCCACGCTGTCAGCACTCACCGGCACCATACACAGACATTTTCTGCATTGTACGGATGCAGCTGTAATCACCTTGACGTCATATCCCTAGTTTGAACCCGGATAAGTTACCCGGCCGTTTCTCGGCGCGGCCTGGGTATGAAACTAAGTGCATGATAAAAATTCGCTTACGGGTTACGTGAAAAATTTGAGGAAACTCGTACTTGACCTGAATTCAAAGGTCGGATGGGTGGCCGTGAAATCCGAGCAGCTTGATGGCAGGCGGATGACTGGAAACAGACAAGGTGCTATTAAACCGTAATTTGGTGTATGGATACTTGGCCTTTTGGAAGCATGTATAGAAACTCTCATACTCTAATCATCCCTTGTCTGCATGTGCATGCTTTTTAGTAGTCTCGCACGCCGCCATACCTGCTTTTGTGGAAGTGGGTAGGCCTATGGCTTATAAGACAAGGTTTCCTTTCATCTGTTAAATTATGTAAACACATGAGAAGAGCTACCTGAACTCTTTAGAAGCTGGCTAGTTTACTAAGGGCACTCCAAGTTGATTCATGGTTTCCCATTACACTGGAAACTTGAGGACATGCGGGCACACAGTTCACTATTCATTATTTATTACCAGAGGCTTGACATCGTAGCCGGTCACGGATGACCCAGCTGGGCGGGGTGTGATGTTTAATAGACTCGAAGAAATCAATGAACGAATGCTCTTCATCCGCCACGGAAATGATCGTCCACGGCAGCACCGTGCATTTGGTTGATACAGAGTAAACGCAAACGTTTACAATCGTGCCGGGCCTGCTGGCCATTCGAAATCAGTCATCGAACACAGGACTTCGACAGTTCATGACAGTGGTGGGCAAGCACGTGGTCATTAAGTTGTTCACATGATCTGCAGCACGATCAATAATGAATGAACGTATGCATAATAATGCGGCTCATAAAATGGATGCGGGCGGGAAATGGGAAACAATGAATCAACTTGGAGTGGCCTAAGTAATGCAGTGTGTGGAATGGCATTGTCTGAAGTGTAGGATGAGTTACTGGCTAAAAAATTAAAAGTCACTTGCAAGAGACCCACTGTCAGAACTTTCCAAAGCACTAGCATCCCATCCATCAATACACAATTCCACATTCAAAGCTAAAAGTTCGTTCCAGAGTAAAGAATCAACTATCTCATGTTACCCTGCCATACCGTACGCTTTAGATATACTGTCCCCTAAAATGGCTGCACAAAGTTTTTTAGCTATAGTATACGGAGTACACGCAGTGGGTTCACTGTAGTAGACATTCTTTCTGTTGCCATTGCTGCATGTAGCTTTATTACTCTTGAAATGGTTGTTTTGTTTTTGTGTAGATCCCTTCATTTGCTACATTGGTAATGGCAGTGGTGCATGATGTCCAGTGGTGTGAACAGTTGAAATTGGCTTGTGAAAAACACAGAAATGCACCATGTGAGATGGTGAGGGGTGCAGCTGTAGTTCATGGCAGTGTGGGCTACTTCTGTTCAGCTGGCAGTTGTGATGTGTGTGCGTACGACTCAGAGAAGGGTGACTGGAGCATTCTGCCAGAGTGTCCTCAGACAGCCTTTGGATTAGCAGTTATCAATAATCTTCTAACTGCAGTTGGAGGTGTATTGCATAAAAAAAGTACCAACCGCCTTGTTAGTTTCAATGGTAGGAAATGGGTGACAATCTTTCCTCGAATGCCAACCAAACGACACTGGCTTACTGTCATTAGTGTACAGAACTACCTCATAGTAGCTGGAGGAGTGTATATACAAAGACTAGCAGTGCAGTCCACAGTGGAGGTGATGAACATTGCTACTCGAGAGTGGTACACTGTAGCCAGCCTACCAGAACCTGTTTGCCTCATGTCAGCTACTGTCTGTGGAGGGCGTCTCCACTTCCTGGGAGGATTTAATGCAACTTCCAAACCGACCTGTACAGTCTTCACCTGCAACTTGGACTCAGTTCTTCATTCACCCTCACAAACCCTGTCCCATGCAAATGAAGCTAGTTTCTGGCAGCGAATCGCTGATGTACCAGTGATGGAATCCACTTGCATCACTTTGAATTCAAGATTGCTAGCAGTTGGTGGGAAGGACTTACATGGCACCATCACAGCTGCTGTTCACATGTATGATGCTGACTCTAACTCATGGGCACTTGTGGGACACATGTCCACAGCTCAATTCAGGCGCCTGGTAGTGGAATTGAAGGACTGTATTGTTGCTGTTGGAGGCTACATCTCAAGCGACCTCACTAAAACAGCATTTGTTGAAGTTGGCCACCTGCAATTACCAGGTGGGCACATGGTAATTATATTTGTGTGTGTGTGTGTGTGTGTGTGTGTGTGTGTGTGTGTGTGTGTGTCCATGCATGCAGGCATGTGTGTGTGTGTGCACCACAAATTGTTCGAGCAATTATGTTTATTTGTGGCTCTGATAGGAACATGTAACTGCAGTATCTGTCAAGGCATGAGACTAAGCAACAACATGTAATTGCTTGTTACTATAGTGACCATCCATGTACCTAGAGTGTGTTGCTTCTTGAGGAAATACTATTCATCACCTCTCACACTGTCCTCCCCCCTAGGCCTCCCCTCTGTTCCCTCCCTTTCCCCTCCTTCCACTGCTGCCACAGGATCAGGCACTGCCTGTCCCAGGATAGGTCAGTGAAGTTAGTGTAGGTAGCAAATCCAATTGTGTACAGCCAGAAAAGTGCTGGTGTAGTCATTATCAACAGGAAGCCAACTTGTATCTATGTAAACATTGCCGAACCTTGGAATGAAAATAAGAACCTTGGCTATAAAGGAATTTAGATAAAAATAGAAGAAAGTGAAAGAGGCCAGCAGCCGCCGGGAGTCGAACCCAGGACACCCCTGGCTTGAGCCGCCATGCAGTGCTCTGCCACTGAGCTACAGCAACCGGACAACCCACAATCCTCTATATGTACTGCACTTTCACTTTCCTCTATTTTCGCCTCACAACATCTAAATTCCTTTATTTTCCAGCATGAGGCAAGATGCTCTGAGTGAACCTTGGCTATGTTTGTGTCGAGAGCTCATTTTAAGCTTGTGTTGTTCCTTACAACACCGCTCAGTCTTGTTTTTATGTTGTACAGTGTAAGGTTAATGTGAATCTGCATATTCTGTAGCACAATTTTCTCCAAAGTGCTTTGAACAGTCACATGCATTGTTTTGAATATCATATGGTATCTACTCTGAGTAAGGTATATTGTAGCCGCTTAGAAGCTATTTTTGAAAGTAACCCATGTGGAATTTCCATGAAGGGTAAAGATGAATTAATTTTACTGTAAAAAAATTTTTGTTGGTTACAGCCAAAGGTGTGAAGTTTAAATGGTTGATGTGTGTGGCATATTTGCCTGTTCCTGTGCTTTTGAAAGAGATATTAATACTGGTAATTTTAGGGTAACTGTGCCCTATAACCTACCATAGGGGAACCGTGTACATGCTGTGAAGTTTTTGAGTGCCTGAGGAGTGTGATATCTGAGGCCAATTTCAACTGAATATGCAAACTACACGGTATACTGTATAACCGGAAAATTTGATGGGGAATTACATTTGGTGGTTTGGCAGTCGGGGTTAAAACCGCCAAATTAAAATCTGCCAATTTTATTTCGTATGCTCTTGGGAAGAGACAGCCAAGACACTGATAGAATTTATCACTACTAGCATTACAAATGCTACTCAGATAAATTATTGGAACTTGTGTTTGCTGTTTTTTAGGATATGAAATAAAAGAATTAATTACTGTAAACTCTGGTTATTAGGCGCACCTTGCTATTAGGCGCATGCTTCCTTCCTGGTACAAGGCATCTTTTATTAAGCGCATGTGCAATAAATAGAGTACATGATGGCAGCGAGAGATCGAGTAAAAACCATGAGCATGCAGTACACTTCCTGAACAAAGAAGAGCTACACAGGTTTTTCCCGCTTCTAAGTCACTAGCCTCATCCTTCACAGCTTACGACTGGACTACTAGGCATAGTAAAATTTCTCCCATACGACGCGTAGAGCCCCGCATTTCTCCTTGAGTATACAATGGCTGCGAGTGACAGTCTTTTTGAGGAGGATGGAGTCTTCTGATTTTATGTCGATACTTGCCAGGTGAACGCGTCTAAAGATCTACTCACACTCATGCCCGCCGTGCAGGTCGTGGCTTTATTTAGCGCATATCCTCTATTAGGCACATATTTGCTTACCACTTACACTTATAAGCGCATACACTTATTAACCAGAGTCTACGGTATGCATACAGAAAAATGTGCATAGCTGGCAAGCTAACTAGCTTACAAGAGTTTTGAGCAACATAGGTAGCATATAGCATGAGGTAATATAGGTGATGTGAGTATCTGACAGCACTATAGCTAGTGGAGACTTTCACTATATGGACCTGTATGACCAGCTCCAGAAAGTTCCATGTTGGTCTGTGTCGGCCATGGTTCTTGTGTCACTGTGAGTCAACCAAGTACAAGAGTGCGCTTCCCTGTGTAAGGTGAAAAATAAACCCATTACAGACCCGTAGCTAGGCTTTTCAGATGGGGGGTTACATGTCTGATGTGTATGTATGCTTGCATAAGCATGCAAGACTCATGCAAGACTAAGGGGGGTCTGGGGGCATGCTCCTCCAGAAAATTAGATGCTCTGAGATTGATTGCTTCTGAGGCTATTTTGGAACAGAAGCAGAGCCGTGGTTGCTACATGGCTACAGACATCTTGCGGTCGTATAAGCTTGATGCTCTTCTGACATATTTTCAGTATTCTCTGAATACTATTTCACTGTCTGTCACCCCACCTGCTGTTCTGCCAACTGTAGTACTTTCTTTCGTCATGGAAATTTGATTCGAGCGAACCTCCTCGACCCCCTCCCCCCTCCCTGCCTACGGGCCTGCATTAACAAGTGGATGCATGCTCAAGATAATTAAGAGAAATTTTAAGTGTTATATCACGATGACAGACTACACACAATCTTCTGATCAAGTGCAGTCCGCGCAATTGAAATTGTTTTGTGGCTTCTCACCTGGCAACGATGTTCGCCAAGGACCGATGGTAGTCTGTCGCAGTAATCCCGCTCTCTAAGACTGTAGTATATAATAGCGAACGAAAGTACTAAGCTACACTTTCGACAGAAACTGGTTCCTAGCGATCAAACTGTACAAGTATGAAAGCCTTCGTATTACGCTTACCTGGAGTAACGCTCCTTCTGTGAGTTACCATGGACTCTTCCTCTCCAGTAGCGAGGCAAGTAGCACCATCCAAGACGGTTTTAAAGACATGACTTGCACGAGTACAGCGTTTGAAGAGAAGAACTGCTAGGTATCGGTAGAATTTGCCGATGCCGATACTGCCCAGAAAGTGCATTATTGGCCCAATACCGATAACCGATCCGATAATCGGTGCATTACTAATTACAATCACCAGTAGTACCATGTGTGTACAGCTAGGTTGTGCGGAATAGGTAGTTATTTTCTACCTAGCCTCATTGCCGGGCCCCCACCCTGCTATTCGTCACTTGCTTTACGAAATGAGGAGAGGGATACATAATCTCTAGCAAATAGAACTGAAGCTTCTGAAATGGTTGGGGAAGTCAACCTTGAAAGGGATTGTGTCTTTCATTATAGTGGGGATATCCTATTTCAGGGCTTATGCAGCTGCTTTTAAGCTTTCTTCTCCCAACTGCCCTCTACCACTCAATGAACTTAAGGGACGCATATGTCCTCAAACAATACAACAAGTGATTAGGGATATTAGAAAGACCAACGAGCAAACAAAATGTGCCTTTCAACTGAAGCTCTGAAGCTACAAAGGGTAAACATTTTTGGATCGCTGAAATGTGACACAAATCTACATGGAAGGGGTATGCTAGCCTTGTTCACAGACATTTTCATTTTTGTTTTTGTTCAATATAATGCACGGAAGCGCAAGAGCGGTAAAAAACGGGAACACTTACACACGAAGTGACACGAGGTGGACGTAAGTGGGTAGTTCCCTACTACAAATTTGTGCGCAAGTTTCTTACTGATGAAGCTGAGTACTCAATCTCGTGAACGTCTGGGGTCCTGCCTAGCGATGAAGTGCTCGATGGTGGAGGTTATTAAGTTATTTGAATGTAGACCCCACCGTCCACTTCACATCCACCTGACATCATCACATGATAAATGTTCAGGCCTTCCCCGTTCTTCTGCTTTCTTGTATTGTACTGAATGCAAACCGATGAACAAAAAATGGGGGAGGCTGGTGAACAAGGCTATCAGTGGTATGCCAAATATGGCAAACAAATTTGAACTATTGCATAATTGACACACACTCTAAGTGGACACTTTTGAATGGTCAATACAGGATGGCCAATACAATATTTACTTCTGGGTTTGCACATTGCTTAATTAAATTTACAGGAAGTTGCATGTTGGCGATTCTACTGATGTAGCAATGTAAAGGATCTAGCGGTGTAAAGGTATATCTTTTGCATGATATGGGGGGGGGGTGCACTCTTATAATCACCAGTGGATACTGACTATTTCCACAGGTAAAAAGTTGGGCCAGATGAAATAGAATGTAATGGTTGCGAAATAATAGTGAGATTCTTCTCCCATGAATTGACATTAGGTGCACTGATATACTCAGAGGAAGGGTCTTGGTACATCAAACATGATTGTGGGGATGACTGGAAATGACATCACAATAAACATTAAGGGTGGACTTACACATAACAATTACTTCAGGCAAGTATACAGTTCATTCAAATTTTGCCAAAACATAACATGAAAACTCATGGACCCAGTTCTTACTGTCCCTGAGCACACAATGCATCATCTGTCGTGCAGTTGCTGCACTGTGAGACTGATGTGTTACCTGGTACGTAGCCTATAGTGGAATATTGGATTGTGTTTTAATATGTCCTCTCTGGCAGGAGACAGACCTGTGATGTGGCAGCTGCAAAAGTTTGTTGGCATGAGTGGGAGGGCAGTGAGGGTGGTGGAGGAGGTCTCTGCAGATTGGGAGAAGCTGGCCCTGGCCCTTCGCTTTCATAGTGGGATCATCCGGGCAGTGAGAGAGAATGAGAGGCTACTAGTTGAACCAGCTTGCCGACGTATTCTAGAGCGGTGGTTATTGGACGGGGAGGGCGGACAGCCTGTTACCTGGGAGACCCTGGTGGAGTGTCTGGAGGACATTGGACATAGCACTCTCGCAGGAGACCTGAGAAGAGAACTGGTGCCATGAAGTTAATGGGAACAGGTGTGTACAGGACCTCAGCCTATATAATTTTTCTTTTTACATTTTGGGTGTTCATTGTTCACTGCTTGTCTGTTCGTAACTGATGGCATAGCTTTCCCACAGTGTTCATGCAAGACTCCCCTTCACTGGCTAGAGGTTGACTGTGAAATCCTCCCTGCACATTTATGTTAACACACATGCACACATGCACACACGCACACGCACACACACACACACACACACACATCTATGTACAGGACAGAAGTGTAACATACTACCTTGTCTTACTTCTAGACCAATGATGGTGTTGAGTGCATGTTTTAATATTGACCATAGCCCAGTGCTGTAGGATTGTAGTGACTAGCTAGTTATTGTAGTCGAAGTTTATGTCTGTAACTATCAGTGGGTTGTAATGGTAGTTTGTAAGTGTAATCAATACAGATAATCGTAATCCTAACTGGTCAGTTGGAACACCATGCATGTAGCTGCTTTCTAAAGTCCAACTATGCATGTAGAATTACATCTAATGGGTGGATGCACATCATTTCTGTGCTTCATCAGCACCTGTTGAAAGTGCAACCTGTTTGCCTAGTTGTACAAGAATGTAGACTTGTTTCCAGGCCATTCCCATTTCCAGTTTTTGAAAGATGGTTTGCAGTATGCAAAAAGGCAGTGATAGTAGAGACAGTAGGCATTGGAAACAGGATGGATATCTAGTAGATACTGACTACATGGTAAGCATATATAATATATGTACGTACCTCTCAGGTGCAACCAGGTAACTGGGTAGCAGCAGTCACTTTGCCTCTTCAAAACATGACTGTTACTTTGCTTTTTGACTTCTGTAGCTACATGACCATAAGCATTGCATTTATAGCTCATGCTGGAGTAAAGTGTACACATTAACAGTGGCTGAAATCACTATACAATATACAAATTGTACAAACCATACAATTTTGCCATGCACATCATGTGCATGTAAAAAATACCTACAGTTGCAAAGTAGTTCCTACAGGGATCAAAGTGCAAAGTATATGTTCTACTCCAAAATCTGAATTGGTCCACAAACTACTAAAATTTCAAGGTTCCAAGGTTCATCCAGTTCACTTTGCTGTGTTTCAGTTCATAAAGAAGAGTTCACGCCGCTGCGGTGCTGTGGAGAAAATGAAACAAGAGCTTTTCAGTAATTGAAGTGTAGAAATTACAAAACAGTATTAATAAGGCACTCGCAGAGCTAGCAGTAGCTATCAGGGGTGGATCCAGCTGCAAAAAAGGCGAAAGGAATGAAATCAGAAAAGCAGCTCACTTTTTGTGCGTTGTCACACTGAGCACAGAAAAATAGAAAGGCAGGAATTTGGCTTCCTGATGAATGAACTACATATCTATTGTCACCTATCCACAGAGAGTAGTCTGTAATTATTACTTCACACTGAGTTGCAACTGAGCATTATACATAATAACTGGGGATCAGCCCATCAAGGCCAATTGTGCTTACTCTAATGACTTCTAATATGCTTGATACAATGACAGATTGCTGTTAAACCTAATTATATAACCACAAAATTCAAAAACTTAGGACCTACGCACACATCATTGCATCATGCACTTACAGTAGCAGCCGATTGATGTGATATCATCACAGCAATTGTGGAAGTAGTAGCACCTCACATCACAGTAGCAGTCCGAGTCAGCCTTGCAGTTGTCTCCAGTACAGCATCCACCATAGCCGGCTGCTGCACAGCCTGTGTTGTCTGGGGTCTGGCTGCGTGTGTTGGTGCTTGGCCACTGCTGGCTTGGTTGAGCTGGTTTTGTACCTCTTCAGCCTTTTTATTACCCCAACCTCCCCAGCCTGCAGAATTTAAAGACAAACAAACAAATCAACAATAAGATTAATTAAAACACTTTTTTGGATCACATTGCCTTGAATTGGTTTGGCCAGTTCTGTATTCTGAATCAGAGGTTACTATTTCCTTTGCCTGGAAGTTTGATTGATTCGAAATGCTATTTTCACAGAAAGCCCAATAATATATTTACTATAGTGTAAGCTTTGTACTTTGCATATTAAAATACCAAGAAATGAGCAATAACACAGTGGCGTAGGAAGCACGGGTGCTCCGGGTGCTGGCGCACCCATGAACTGCTCATAGAATCAATTAGTGCCATTCTACCCGTTACCGTACTGTGAAGACCCACATAACTTGCGACTTTTCTATTAATGCCCATCATCAGGTCAGTAGGTATCCCACGTGGGTGCATTAACAGAAACATGCAGTAACATACCCCATAACTACTAACAAGGCTCGAAATGTATTCTGTCTATACAGCCCATTCCAGCCCAATTTGCAACTTGCCTGTTCTTGGGCAGGTTGTACCAATATCGGGACAGCAGTTCCCATAGGTACGGCAAACTCTATCACACCAACAATTGCCAGCAGAGACGAGACAGCCATTGCCACTCCGAGTACAACAAGTACTGAACCCAGCAGCTTTACATGTCTTTGGGGGTGTTGGCTTCAATGTGACAGGGGGAGCTGAAGAAAGGAGTGGAGGTGGGGGGGGTAAAAGATAAGTGCAGTGTTGTGTTTTATTTATTAGGTATGAGGCTTACCACAACAGAAGAAAAGGTGGGGTTTGGGAGACAGTTAAGTGTTGTTTCAAAATATGTCGACACCTAATATAATCATAGAAGGTGAACACTCCAGGAAAAAATTGTTTTAGAAGTGGATAATTGGAATGGTTTTACTGTCACTGACACCTACATTGCTACTAAGGTCAGCAATGGAGAAAGTTGCAAACAAATTCATGTTGTCTAGTTAGTAGTTTAAAGTGAACTACATACAAATGACGAGAAGTCTGTTGCATGTCTTTTAGGTCCTAGCTACTTAATCTCCAATTGCCACATTTATTACTGACTTACGTTTAGCACACCAGAATGTGGAGATATCTGGACAGCAGTTACTGTGCTGGTGGCAGGCAGCGTCACACCAACACTTTCCAGCAGGGATGTAGCATTTGTTGCCTGGCTCATTGCCGCATCCACTGCTGAAACCAGCAGCTGCACATGTGGTTGGGTTTGCTGGTGGAGCTGTTGGTGGGGAACTGGTAACTGGGTTGTTGGGGGTCAAACTGGAGCCAATCGTAGAACTCAGCAAGGGTTGGCCCATAGTTGCCACACTGACGCATATCTGCTGGTGATGGGTTCTGGTTTGGTTGTGCCTCATTAAGGACCACTCCCATGCCTTCAACTGCGTGGTTCTCAACATGACAGTGCATGAACCAGATGCCAGGATTGTCTGTTACAATGTCGATTATCGCATAGCCACCGGCTGGTACCATTATTGTGTCTTTATGAGGTGTGCGTGGGTCAATCTTGCCAGATGCCGTAGGTGTGGGAACATTGCTGTTAGTTGTAGCTGAGGGGTATGTGTACTCTCGCCCAGCAGCCCACTTTGTTACAGGGCAGGCATAGTCTCCTCCTCGAGGATCTGTAACATAGCCACATCTTCCAGCAGCTGGGTACTCACGATCACACTCAATGTCCTCAGAAAAGCATTCAACGAAGCCAGTTCTTTGGTTCATTGGTGGTAGACCAATCTTGACCACAAAGAAACTGTGTCCATGCATATGCACTGGGTGGCTGAAGGTGCCGTGTGGCCCTGCTACAGTGAGCACAAGTCGATAGGATTTTCGATACTCAAGACTCCTCATGTAGGCACACCAGCAGTCTGGATTTAACAGTGGTCCTCACATTTTCACACAATCTTGGGTTATCAATATCTTTGCAGTATTCTCTGTCAAAAATTTCTTGAAACTCTTGATCATTGATCGTCAACTTTGGAGGTACTGATGGAAAAAGTGAGCGACGTCCATCTACAGAACTCAGAGCACCTACACCTTCTGTCCCAAACTGGAAGAAATGTACATGGTCTGGAGTAGCCTTCGGCAGCACATATTCTGGGGAGGGAAGGAGAAGTCGAAGGGAGTCCACATAGATACACTGCCAATTGTAGGCACGATGTATATTCCATGGGCAGTTCATCATTTTACAGGGACTGGATGAGGTGCAAGTTGAATTGACAGGCACAGAATTTTCCTTGATGCGCACATAGTCTGCTGAAGTTGGTAGTGAAGTTCCCTGTATATTGTAATGGAGAATCGACTCGGCTGCCTGATCTAACATTAGGCGGTAGGGAGGGTCAGTGGCAGGGGCAGTGCCCTCTGGTACATAAATCTCTAGTGCCTCAGCTCGCATCCAGTAGTCACCTTTAGTTGGATTGTTGTTAGTAATGAGTTGAAAGTCATACCTCTCCCCTGATTGAAGGGCAATGTAGTCCGCTGGCACAGGTTTCACCCAGTGCCCATCTGTTCCTACAACCCAGAGTTGATGCTCATCTATTGAAAATCTAAATGCATAGTTATTGATTGAGCCAATCAGGCGGAAACGGTACACTTGGCCAGGATCAACAGTGAATACAGAAAGACGCGATTTCAAATAGGGATACTGATTGTCAGGATGTTTGCCCTTTCCGTTAATTAGTGCAGACCAGAATGGATAATTCCCAGCTTCCTTTCCATCAGGTCCAATGGTAAATTCTTCAGCATGAGTGTTTGGGCCTGGGGGGTCGAGACCAGAATTTTCAAAGAACCAGGAATTACTTTCAAGCAATGAGTATGCCTCTAGTGCATCTTCACGAAACCAGTCAGAAATGATGAGTGTATGTCTCGGTACTGCTGTAGTGCTTGAGACAATGCACTTCGAATTTGACTCTCCTTAGCTGGTAATTCCCTAACAGTGAGTGCTCCAAACAAGCCATCTGATCGTTGGACTCCAGTGTGAGAGTGGTACCAGTGGGTGCCAGACGGTCTTGCCTTGAAAATGTAGTGGAAAGACTTCTGTGGATCTATTGCACACTGCATGATGTGGTGGACTCCATCCATAAAGTAGGTGTTGCATTCCATGCCAGTGAATGGAGATGGTTTCCATTTGGAGTTCATTGCTCACGTTCACAACGACAGTCTGGTTTTCCCAAACGATTAGATTAGGACCTGGAACTTGTCCGTTCACTCCAATAAAAGGTTTGAAGGTTGATGCATCAAATGTGTACGTTGGGGTACACTGACTGACATTGGTCCTCTGTTTCATTAAGACAAAATGGATGAGAAGGTCCTGTGTGACCATAAAGTCGTCCATCATCGCCAAAGTAGTACACACGTGCCACGTTAACTCTCTCTCTCCCTGGCATTTTGATCAATGTCGTATCGAGTGAAGGCATGAAGTAGTTCCACCTGCAAACTGAAGATGCATACATCAGCATTTTGGCGACATTCACAAGATGTTGTTGTGTGGTTGCATCGGACAGTATGCACATCCAGGGTGGATACATCAACTGCAGCAGAAACACACGTGATTGGAAGGAGGAGGGTGAGGATGAAGATGATAGGAGCCATGGCTTGCTGCTATAGCTCCTATGGATGGACAAAATGATTATTATTATTATTATAATTATATCAGCAATTCAAGGCAAGATTTCAACTACAAAACTTTAAAACCCCACTTGTTTGGTGCCGAGAAAGGATGACATGGTGGAGCGCTTTTAAAGGGCTAACTGAAGGATTTTTTTTTAGCCAAAAGAGAAATTGAATGCTACAGATCATAGTTTTGTTGCAAGAGCGTATCGGGATAGTTACGCCGTATCCACTCAAGCAACAGTGACCGTGTTGTTCTGCACAGCGTAGGAGTCCTTTTCGGAGTACCTGCTGTAAAGAAAATTAATACTCTACCAAAGGGCCAAGAATTGAGACGTCCGCTGGTAGAGGGGCACTGCACAGAAATGGCTTTTTAGATTAATTATACCGTATACATAATATACTGCTTGGTCAACTTGCTGCCGAGATAGTTCGGCCGGCAAGACTGAGGCCGAGAAGCAGAAATAACACAGAGCACGGCAGACGAAATGAGGGCGCCCCAACTTAACTAACTCTTTTGTCCCCTGCGGAAAATCTGCTTACCAATGTAACGCAAGGCAACACTTGGGAGGTAGCAAAAATAACTTATGACAAAAGCATACACGAGAATGTACCAATAGTGCAGCAGCCTATATAGTAGCTATACATGCGCGCAATGAACATATATACAGACGAACAACTGCAAAGTAACGAACCGATCAACTTCGGTTTCACTGCAGATCAGTCACTGGTAGGATAGGAGCAACGGCAATCACTTCAATCTCGAACGAGTAACAGAAGAAGAAGCTGCAAACTGGAGAAGGCAGCTAGCAGTGAAATCTGGTGCGAGCAGAGGTCAGTGGTTTTATACTAGGTATACGCATGCGCTGAGTATTTCGCGCGGGCAAAGTTCAAAGTTTCATAGTAAATGCCCCAAAAGGGATGGATATATGTGTACACACAAGGAAAGAAATATGTACACGTGAAATACAACAAAGACTATGTACAGAACATGTATTTAATTCACACAAATTTACTGAGTTTGAGACCAGTTTGAAAAAGTTCTTCTGAACATAAAAATATTTGGCTAAGTAGAGAGTCGATGTCGATATTCAGATCCGTATGTTGGGTTAAGAAATGTTCATGACAAGCAGCGTTAGGTGGTATGACAAAGTCACAACCTTCCGCATTACATTGTCTGTTTGCGAAAACTGTCTTGCTTAGTAGCTTGAGGATTGATAACACAGCGATAGTTCCAGGTGGGCCGTGATCTAGGGCTGTATCCCAAACCTTCAGCCACCCCATATGGCTGGCGACTTCTGCAGCAATCGATTGTGATGGATGGGTCCTGGCTTCACTCAGTAGGAGTGAACAATCGGCTTTGATAATTTGTTCTTTTAGAGACCTCATGACTACATCAGGATTCGTGAGAACTTCATCGGTAAACTTTTGTGAGTAAGCTTGTTCTAATAGACGACATTGATTGATGAGAAGCGTGGATTCAATACTGGGAAAGGTCAGAGTATTAAAAACCTCTGTACCCAATGTACTTCGCTCACTTGAGTGAATTTTATGAAGGAATGATAATTTGGCGCACAGACAGCGGCATCTCATTGTAGGCCAATTTAGAGCCAGCAGAGGAACCTGGTTGGCAGTGAACTTTGGCAGTCTTAGAATCTTCTTGCCTATTTCAGATTGGAATGATTCTAACTTCGAGACCATATATACTGCATGGTTCTGAGGTTGTTGGTGAGCTTACATAAAAGTGTGACTATATGCATAGATACAGTTGCATGTGGATTCACACATGTATGTGTACATACACGGCATGCATCCCCAGCATTAGTCTATCAAGCTATTCTAGAGGTGTGTGAGAAATGGACTAGTAGTGTACAGGATTAAGAAATGTGCTGGCTCTGAAGCAATACAGACAGACACAAGTAGCTGCTGATTCTTCTAATGAATGCAACCATAGATATAATAATTACTGATGGGCTGCAATGCAAGAAAAACAATTGATACTGCTGAAGCAGCACAACCAGTATAGACATGCTTGAATGTTTCAAGGTGAGCATCAGACCAAAGTCATAGTGCAACTTGTGAAAGCAGAACTAATTTAGACATCACATTCAGTAGGCTTCGCAAGTGTGAAGGGAGGAGACAGACAAATTGGTGAGACAATTTGATCATGTTTCAATGTATGTGTTTGTGAGAAGAAACACCTGCACTTTTCTTCTCCTGGTAGCCCCAAAAAAGGTGTGTCAAATCCAGTAGTACAAGTAACAAAACGACACGAGAGGGATTTGTTATGGGCATGAGACTACAAAGCACATGACACAGGGGTTGGTTTTAGGAATGAGACTACAAAACACATGACACATCAGGGGGTTGGTTTCAGACACATGTGCATTTAAGGTACACCGGAGTATGGAAGCCACTGGGGGAAATGCATCACATTATACCAAAAAAGTGCTCAATAGTCCCCTTATCCTTTTTCTTCCAAGAGGGTAGGGTATGAGCAGAATTCTTACCATTCAGTTACAATCATTGCACTGGTAGCTCAAGCCAGGATCCCTGCATGGGTTCAACTGGAGCAGCCAGTTCTTCCCTTTCCTCCTGTAACATCAAACATGCCTTTATTTCTGGTTGAGGAAACACAAGCTGCAAAAGGTGATTTTCTTTAGATACAGTTGGAGGCATGGCCCATGTTTCGTTACTAAGTAAACAAATGGTTTTGCAGCTTGCATGGAAGCACAAACTTTTATCATAAAAGTGCATTCGTTTCTCTGGTAACAAGTATAAAAAGGAATTGCTAATTTTTCAACAATGATCATGAAAAAGGGGTTAGCAATGTTTTAGACTTTTAGTGGTGGCAAAAGGAACCTTTTGCAGATAAGAGAATAACATTAGTTGCACTTGGACAGATAGACAAGGCCTGTATATTGTCACACCCCTCCCCCCTCTCTATACCTATATACGCAGACATCGACGTTATTCATGTGATAAACCGGATGTACCAGGCCTTCCCCCTCTGTTTTTGCATACTGTAAGTCAATCAAACAATGGACAGTGGGAAGGCCTGGGAACAAGGTACTTGCCATTTGGACACACTCAACAACATGTGTGCTATATACATGTGACACCTGCATGAATATGGTTACCAAAGTCTGGACAAAAATTTGGCACATGATGAAATTCATAATGCTCTACAATACTCTTGCCAAGTTTCTATGAAAATTAAGCAACCTGCTAGGTGATGATGCAGTCCGTACTGTGTGCATCACAGTATGAGGGTATGGAGCATATGGGAAACAACCACCAGACCTATAGTCTTATTCTGCTTAGAGCTACTTCCATTTATTAGATGTATTACTTAAACGCAAACTATGAATTAATTTGTAGCTAAGGGAAACATCTCCATACACACAGCTTGAGAACTGGTTGCTAAGGGCAACATCTCCATACACACAGTTTGAGAACTGGTTGCTAAGGGCAACATCTTCATTCACACAGCTTGAGAACTGGTTGCTAAGGGCAACATCTCCATACTCACAGCTTGAGAACTGGTTGCCATACACACAGCTTGAGGACTGGTTGCTAAGGGCAACATCCCCATACACTCAGCTTGAGAACTGCAACCTGTGTTGCATGATTAGAGGTTTTGTCTTTGTGTAGATTGACTCAGTCTAGAGAACTTGGGTTATTCCTGCTACCTATGTTAGCCATTTGAAGAAAGCTCTTGCAACCATCCACTGCTTGCATAGCCTCAAAAGCTGTAGTCTCGCGAGCCAACCGTATTTTTCGTTATTTCCGATGGGAGGAGCGAGAGGGAGAGAAAAATACGTCTGGACACTGGCCAGCTTCCCGTGCCACGAAGGAAAGTAATAATTGCTGCAGGTCACGTGCACGGTATGCAAATTAAAACATTTATCCAGCTATGTGTTACTGTTTTGTAAAGCTTGTGCCCACACTGGCAAACTGTCGCGACAGAGAGCTCATTCAGAACGATCCCGCTAGCACACGTTGAAAAAAGAGTCGTCTCGAGAGTGGACGCCGTCTGTAATTTCACCTACTGGAAGAGCGGCCACAGACGCGGCTTCCGGCGACTTGAGAATTCAAGAGCAAGTCGTCTTGATGCTGTTCTTGCACTCGCGAGGTCCCCGTCATGCGCCTGCGGAGCCAAAAGCAAAGTCAGTATCGTAGAATGCCATCGTAAGCGAGTAGTATACGGATTGGCATGCAGGAAGTCATGTGCTTAGTTTAGAGCAGACCAATCAGATTTGAACCTGCGGATGTCCACGGGAAGCTGGCCAGACGTATTTTTCTCTCCCTCTCGCTCCTCCCACCGGAAATACAGTCGTTCCGCCAGTGACAAGTATACGGGGATTATTGAAAAAACAGGAAGTTAAAACGCAGGCGCATTCCAGCGTTTAATTAACGGCACCTTGTCTTCCGGTGAGTTTCCAAAGTCTCTTGCCAACAAGCAAGAAGCTGTAGGCGCCTACTTTGCCAGCGGTTTTATAGACCAATGAGTCTACTATCAAGATCCAACGTTTCAAGTTGCAGCTTCTTACCGCTTCGTGTAGGGAAGCCGTTGTTTATGGATGGTTCGATCGTACCTCGTGCGACAGGGGTGCGGTTTTTGGTGGCACGTTTTTGTTCGCCCCCCCTGAGCTGCATGAAACAGGTACCATTCGAAAGCACTGGAATAGGGCTACAATATATGCAGAAACTAAGCGTGTACTCGAACAACTCCCTGAGATACGCGAGCTGGAATGCGGACTAAAAAATTGCAAAACGCAAGACCCCCTTCGCCACGTGGTGATCAGGGCTCTAGTGAGAAAATCGAACTGGGGAGCTCAAGAACAAGTTTATCCCTGCTTGTAAAACGCATGATTTGTAAAGGCAAAAGCTAACTTCTTTATGGGTGTGATACCGTAGACGTATATAGTTGAGCTTTTTCTCAAGCCTGACATATGAATCAGGCAGCAGAGGGTGTAGCCTCTTTTTCAGGCTCCTACCCATCTTTCTGTTCTTGAATTACAGAAAGTAGGCAACCAAAAGCTGGGCTGGGCCCGTGAATGAGACTGTACTAACCAAGATTCACCTGCTAGCTTCAAGGTTTTATGAACTGTGTGCGCATTGATTTACAGTGTATTTTGCACATGTAGGCATTGTAGCAACTTCTGTTTCTCCAAGCTGCCTCCAGTGTTCCACTATAAACCAGAACTGTTTGCCTCCTTTGAGGTTGAAGCTACGATGAGTCCTGTCACTGTTGTGATCACTAGCTACTCACTCTGTCCAAAGTAGTATTGTACTGTGCGTGTAAATTACAATCGCTCAAATGTGCATTATTTAGGGCCAAATGTAGCCGCTATGCCTGCCATCCTGAATGTTGGTATTTTTTATACCCTTTGTAACTAGTTACATATGACATTAGCTTCCCAAATTCTTTTTCCATGAACACAAGTCTTAGTATCTGGGTACCATGTTTACCGTTAGCTGAAATGCTATTGCCTTTACTTTCCTAGGTGGAGCACACAATCCTGGTGCATGCACGGCTATCAGAAGTTTCTACATCCGTCTCAACTTTACAGTGTTTGCCTTATTATGACTAGGAGGATGGGGAAGAGCTGGCAATGGAGGAAGAGACAGACAAAGATTGGAGCAACAAAGAGCAAGAAGAGTGGCTGAAGATTACTAATTTTATTCCGCTGCATTATAGGCTTGTTCCCCCCAATAGCCTCGTACCCGCTTTTCTGCACGGGGAGAGCCTGGGTACGAGGCTACCCCCCAACACACACACACCTTTCTATTGTCTTTAGCACCCTCTCTCTCCATCACATTTTCATATCTCTTGTGAATTTGACTATCTAATGTGTACTACTAAAGAGGCTGCAGTAGTGCCTCCTTAGTCACATCAGACTCTAGCCTCTGTCTGGGACTTTGTCCAGGCTTAGTCCTACAGTATCAGTGGGTTGAACCAGTGATGTGTTTGTATTTCAACTATTTGCACAGTTTCCATGTTACAGATAACATGCGTTAACCGCAATTTTTTAGTCCGCATTCCAGCGCGCGTATCTCAGAGAGTTGTTTGAGTACACGCTTAGTTTCTGCATATATTGTAGCCCTATTCCAGTGCTTTCGAATGGTACCTGTTTCATGCAGCTCAGGGGGGGCGAACAAAAACGTGCCACCAAAAACCGCACCCCTGTCGCACGAGGAACGATTGAACCATCCGTAAACAACAGCTTCCCTACACGAAGCGGTAAGAAGCTGCAACTTGAAACGTTGGATATTGACAGTAGACTCATTGCTCTATAAAACCGCTGGCAAAGTAGGCGCCTACAGCTTCTTGTTTGTTGGCAAGAGACTTTGAAAACTCACCGGAAAACAAGGTGCCGTTAATTAAACGCTGGAATTTTTGTACGCTTACACTTTCCGTTTTTTCAATAATCGTCCGTATATTGTCACTGGCGAAACGACTGAATAAAGAAAAATACGGCTGGCTAGCGAGACTACAGCTGGTTTGAAGCCAGCTTCAATGCGGTTTAGGCGCACACGTGGTGCGTGTAAACGCCAAGTGGCGGCGAATCTCGCTATGTACAGACGAATCTCAGACTTGCTCATGAGAAAAAAATTACGGGTTTACCCCAAATTTAGATTTTAACCCTCTCTTTACGAGATTTAACTTAACCGAATTTCTGCATACAAGCGTGCATTCAGAGAGAATACAGCACGTCAAGGGAAAAGTGAACAAGTAAGCATGGTATTAGTATAGTATTAAAGTTAGTCAGTATTGAATGTCAGAGATGCATTTCTGGCAGCTGTGTAGTGGAGAACAGACTAATATCTCAGAGCAGCCTCACAGCCTATTAATCAAGGTGATCAATATGGAGGCCTAAGTTTTGTGTACTCCGTGCAGCAAAAAATCTTGAATTGTATTTTCTATTTCTATCTATGACTGATCAACACTCTTGTGTTTGGTGCATAATTAGCAAACCTGCTGTGCACTGCTGCAGTGTGCATTAGTGCACTACGTTGCTGTAGACTGCAATCTAACTATGCACCGAAGGTCAAACATTGTTGAAATTGTCGATGATGTGCGTTGAAATCAGGTTTAAAAATGAAGCTATTTTATGTCTGTTCAATGAGTTCATGTTCCTACACTAGAGGCAAAAATTTATTCTCGGACTGATATATTTTTGGACCTCAGACTTCAAAGGTCTAAGCATGGTAGTAACTGTGCCAGATCATCAGAGCAACAAGACATGCTGGGGCTGGGATAGTTTTCGATACCCAAAACTATTGTAGTACGCGGGGATAGAAAATCACATCTGAAAATACTTCTTTACCACCTCCTCCGAAAAAGAAAGACTAAAATACTTGCCCTTCCATTGGCCTTGCCTATGAGCCCATACCATGCTGCAGCAGTTGCCAAATTTGGCTAGCGATGCGATATAATACATGATTATCAGGCTTGTCCGCTAGTAGAATCCTTTTTCCGAGGACAGGTGCTTGAACAGATGTAGTATTTCTTTTGCTAAATCCCGGGTAGAAGACTGTTTGGAGTTGAATTTCAAGTATGTTGATTATCAAACATTAGCCCACCTATCCTATACAGTTCTTATGTCTGGTGGACCTCTGCATGCACAACAAGAGTGCAACGTTTCTTATGTGTTGGAGCATCAATTAGTTCCTCTATCTGTAAATTTGCCGAAGTCCTTTATATCTGTGTAATCCATGCATGTGACAAATTTGTAGCAGCAGAATTAGCAGAAATTGTGCATGCATTAGAGCTTCGAATTGAACCTCACTATGCATGCACATATTCAAATTAGCATACCTTCTGCAATGTCTTAATGCTGTGTTCTTATTTTACATATCAAGCAAATTCTCATTTCTATACTGTCGTACTTGCATACAAAACCAGTCTCATACTGCAAGCTCAGGGTGTGAGGAGAGCCTGGGTAGGAGACTATGATACACTTCCCCAATTTATTTCCAGTGTAAAGACTGCATGTACAAATGTACTGGTATTTGCTTTGACCTTGCAAAATAGCAACAAGCTCTGCATATGAATATAATTATGTGGTAAAGTTCTTTACAGGCTACTTAAATGGGAGCCTAACCACATAATTATATTCATGTCAAACCTTTTTGGTTTGTATTTTGCAAGTTCAACAGTACATTTGTACATGCAGTCTTTACACTGGAAATAAATTGGGGAAGTGTATCATAGTCTCCTACCCAGGTTCTCCTCACACCCTGAGCTTGCAGTATGAGACTGGTTTCGTATGCAAGTACGACAGTATAGAAATGAGAATACAGACATCTTTCTCCGAGACTACATATTAGTTCTCCCCTAGCACCCCTTTCAGAGCACCAGAGGATACAGGACACACTGCGCACAGATGAACCTTCCCCTAGCATCCCTCTCTTTGAGCACTGGAAGACAGTGTAATCAAAGAGAGGCTGGGTATACATTTACACCTTCAAGTGTTAGGCATCCCATCCATAATTCTGTACTATCATCTCCAAGCTGGATGAAGCTTGCATTTGACTGATATCCACTTGTTCAATTGATGTCATAGATATAGTACATGTACTAACATACGTATGTTTAGCACACAAGTATTGATGTTCGATGAATGCATGATTGTATTTTCAGTAACCACTTTGGCTTACCTGCCCAGAGCTTGTAGTGTGTGGCTACACTACTCAATGACAGATAAACTATCCCCTATATAGCACTCCCTCAAACTACCTTCCTGGCACTTATGAGGTAGTGTTCAACTTGCTCCTTTGGATTATTTGTATGTTCTATCATCGAACATGGGAGCTAGCATGCACATGTGCAAAACGTCTGCATGTGCACATGCTGCCATGTAGAGTCAACTCTTATTTTGTCCACTTCATTATGTTGTACTCGGACAAACGCACACCACAGCAGGTTTGCTAATTATGCACCGAACACGAGTGTTGAAGGATCATGGAAAGAAATAGAAAATATAATTCAAACTTTTTTGCTGCCCATGAGAACGCAAAACTTAGGCCTCCATACTGATCAGGCTGTGAGGGCTGCTCTGAAATGTTTGAATCTGTTTGTCCCTAGCTACCAGAAATGCATCCCTTCTCTGATATTCAAATTTTACTGACTAGTAGCGAGTCCAAATGATATTCATAACAGTGAAAAATTGCATAACCCTTTTCGGAGCGGAAGTGCCATATTGAATGTGGCACCGTTGTATGTGTCTTGCAAAAACCTGCGCCCACAGTCGAAATTTCGGCCAATAGCCTTACAACGCACATCAAATTGAAGCACTTTCATTCTTCTTTTCAATTCTGCTGGTAAGAACAATCATTTTTTAGAAAAATTCTACCTTTTTTCGGTGTTTTAGCCGCTTTTTACAAATTTCACTGGACTTCTAAGGTATATGCAACCCTTACCATGGGAAATAGGTTTCTTGGGGTGCAGATCTCAATTCTTTGGGTTGTATTTGCCGTCAAAACAGTCACACTACTGTGGTAACCAGCAAAAGCTCAGGACATTGCAAGCTAGTGTCACTCCAGTACAGTCATTTGCTGCTGCAACTTACCTTATTCTCATTATGATTACCAAAGGACCTCAGCTGATCTTGGAAACAAACATTTCACTCCTGATACCTGAGTGGTGCATGGAGGCTGTGTACTGACATAAGAACTGCATATGCTTCTGTGTGTGGTAGCAAGTCTGTTCATGCATAATAGAGCTAAAGAGAGTATGAAATCCATAGCTGTAGCTGCTGGGAGATAAAGTGGGCCCACAGAATGATGAAGGAAAGAAGAGAGTGTTTGCAGTTGCAAAGAAGATGGACTATTAAGAGATGCACAAACAAGAATGTGATGGTGAATGACCAGTGACTGGGTTGAAAGAAATAGGTGGACAAGCCGTACTGCCCTTCCTAGAGACTCCAGGCACTAAGGTGCAGATTATGATGACCATGCATGTTGGTGACTCCTGTCTGCAGGTTTGGGGACTCACTGGTAGCTACACTTAGACTCATTAGCCAAAACAAACGTCATTTTCATTATCAGAGTCATCCCCATAGCCAGCTCTTGAAAGAAACAAACTTTAAACATCTACCATAATATGCACTGATACCACTGCTGTGAGCTGTTGTGCTCCAAAAAAAGGCTAGGATATCATAGCACAGGACTCATTTAGATCCCCAGAAAATTTAAAACTGGATGAGGTGTTATATGTACTTGATCTTTAAATGATGTTGCGCGGTGCCACCCTCTCCATTCAATTTTGTTGTAAAAAGTGGGTACGGTACCATTTGACTTCGGAAAGCCATATCTTGGGGTTAAATATAGGTAACCCAGGCAATATGCATATCGTTCAATTACTCTAAGGCTGCTCTTTAAAAGCCTGTATTACTAACTTTTTTCGATTGCAAAATTTTATTTTTTGTTTGGACACGCTATGACTAGTTTTAATACTATACTGATATCGTGCTTACTTGTTCTCTTCTCCCTTGATGTGCTGCATACTCTCTGAACGCATGCTTGTATGCAGAAATTCGGTTAAATCTCGTAGGGAGAGGGTTAAAATCTAAATTTGGGGTAAACCCGTAATTTTTTTCTCATGAGCAAGTCTGTACATAACTTGACGAGATTCCGGCTCCACCCAACGGATGCGGCATTCCGCCTCCACAGCGGTAATTACACGTATGATTGGTAGGACCGCAGGTATAAATAGACAGCACAGCAGTTGTTATCATTGGTGTAGGTCTCGCCAAAGTACTGTAGTTAGTGCGGCCGTAGCCTACTGAAGCTGAGATCTCGGAAAATGGCCACGCATCATTGGGGAAGCCAAGACGAGAAGTTGATCGAAGCCGTAGAAGAAGGACACATTTCTGATGCTACGAAAGCGCTTGTTGCGGGAGCCGATCCTAACAGTCGCTATCGTGGAAGAAATAGGCATCATCTGGTTTATGATGATACACCGCTGCACATTGCCGCAAGAAATGGAAACACCCTGCTGGTGAAACTGCTTATTGTCTTTGATGCGAACCTCAGACTTAAAAACCGGAATGGAAAAACGCCTCTAGAGGTAGCACATTCTTCATGCCGAGAGATAATTGAAAAGGTTTTGAAACTACGCAAGAATCTCGAAGCCAGGCCTCGCAAAACTGCAAAGCCGCCACCCAAGCCAGACGATGACGACGTATTTTTACTCTGCCTAGATGGTGGTGGAATTCGAGGACTGGTGTTCATCCAGGCTGTTATCGAGTTGGACAAACGACGCGAACAGCTGTACCCGGGATCAAAGCCCTTTCTGTCGTATTTCAACTGGATCGCTGGAAATAGTACGGGAGGAATCGCAGCCCTTGCTCTTGCTATTGGAAAAAGCCCCATTAACGGCCGCCAGATGTACTTCGAGCTAAAAGACAGCGTTTTAGGCGGGAAACTACCTTTTTCCAATAGTCAGGTTGACAAGGTCATGAAAGATACCTTTCAAGAAAAGGTCATGTCCGACATCAAAGAGTACAATGTTGCTGTGATGACAACACTTGCTGACACCTTACCACCAAAGCTGCACATAATGCGTACATATGGAGGTCCTCCTGACGATGGGCAAAAGGGTCCTGATGAACGACACATTTGGGAGGCTGCACGAGCTACTTCAGCTGCTGTGCCTTATTTTCATCCATTTGGAAAATTTATTGATGGTGGTTTCATTGCCAATAACCCAACAGTAGATGCGCTTGTGGACATGCAGAGTTACTTCACAAAAAAGCAAAGCAAGGCGAATGTGAAGGCTGTGATTTCACTTGGTTGTGGTTATGTCCCACCAGAACCATTTTCGATTGACCAACGTAAAGCAGACATTGATCCTGAGCTGTTACGTATACTAACACTTGATACCACTGATCGTAGGGTTCTTGAGTGGTTAATAAAGCAGGATTCAGAGGAATTAGTCCAGCCACCCGTGATTTTTGAGGGGGGTCCACCTGCAACTGAATTGAATGAGGCATTCGCCATGGAAAATGATTTTAGGGAGCTTGAACTTGCTAATGAACTGCTGACAACCAAAATGGGGCTTCAGTTTCTGCTAACAAATATGTCTACAATCTGGAAAACTCTCAAGTTATGCATCAGTCAAACAACCCAACCATCTGGAGAAGTGGTTGCACGTGGTGAGGCTTTTGCAAAAGCGATTGGAGCTAAATACAGTCGTGTTAATCCCAAAATTGAGAATGTTGATTTCATTGAAACCGATGATAAAAAGTTAATCGAAATGTTGTACACAACGATGTTGTACATGCTGGAAAATCACACTGAAAAAATGGATCAGGTCTTGGCAGCTGTTATGGAAAACTGACTGGCATTGTTGTAGATGGTACTTTGATAATTGTCATTGGTGTGTAGCTATATCATGGCGTACGGTAGTACGCCATATGTAGGGATGACCCCGAAAAAAAATGGCGGCCACATTCAAAGTGCACAAATGACACGCTCGAAATGTCCGCGTTAGATAAGTCAACGGCCTCCATGAGCCATATCAGACATTATCGAGTGCTTCCATGGGCAACAGGATCGTTAAATTTGCTGGAAAGCATCGCTAAGTACCTGACAGTCAAGTCGCTAAAAAAGGCAAATCGTCTATCTTCTGACTTCTTCTTCTTCTTCTTCTTCTTCTTCTTCTTCTTCTTCTTTGCTCACCACGATAGCACGACAACGGCTGAAGCTATTACAACGATTCAAACGCGAAAGATCAGCATAAATTACTGGGTATTGTACCCACCACTCATCGTTCTCAAAGAAAGAAGTCGAATTAATCGGCGATTCTCAGGTAACCCCACGCTTATGCTTGCTGCTATACGCCATTTTGTTAGAATAGAATATTCATAGCGATTACGTCAACAGAAGTTCAACAGCTACAGCACGTGAAGTTGGCATGCAGCTGCGGTTATTCTACTTCCGTAGAGAACTTGACGATCGATTGATTCCCAAACGATTGCATATGTTGCTACTTTCATACAGCAGTTGACGTACTTGTGCTGGATTTGACAAGGAACGCAGTATGCGTAACGTCCACAAGAAACGGGCGCGGGATAAGCAGAACTATCTGCGAAACAAAGAAAGCAAAAGGCAAGCGTCCCGTAACAAGTACTGGAAGAACCCGGAAAAACACTCTTACTCTCCAAGGGTTCCTTTACCACAGTTATGCCTTACCTCTTTATGACCTATGTACCTGCCACCCACCATACACAACCTACACACACCTGCCCACAATGTATAACCAGCTATAGAAACTGTTCCTTGGACAACACACAACATACAGTGTTACAACCCTGTCATACAACAGAACAGGTAGACAGTCATGTATATACCACAGTGCCTTAGAACAACCACTCACACACACATGCACATACCCAATTAGACAACAGTTACACCCATGATTCCATTGTCAAGTGGATAAGTGCAAACAGCTAACATCCTCCAGAAATCCATCAACATCAACAATAAACTACATAACAAGTCATTTCACTTGGGGTGTGGTTACACAACAACAACAAAAAAAACAACAGAAACAAGTCACAAAAAAGTTTGCCAAACGCAAACAAGCACATGTAGGGATGAAATCCTCAAAAACCAACCAAACAAGACGGGAACGACACCACAATACTTTTACACCATCCCTACATCTTGTGCCATTTTGCCACCTGTACACAACACAAAACCCTCTACATTTGTACTTATTAGCCCACACCAACCACAAACAAACATAGTACTTCACTCCATTCAACTATCTCACAAAATAACCCATCCTTCACAAAGCATTACAAAATTACCGCTACTCACTTCACAGCCACCTGTATACAAGACAACCCATATCTATCATGCTAAACAGGCATAAAACTTAACAACATAATGCACATTCCAACATAACACACACACTCACCACTCCTCACTCACTCCACACCTTCTACACACAACTTGGACCATACCTGCTACACTCAGTAGCAACCACCAACAACACAACATACTCACTATGCACAACACACCCACGCCACACCCTTCCATCTACAAGACAACCCTCTTCTACACACAACTAAAAAACAAATACAAACACACAGTTTTGGCAAAATGGCACAAGATGTAGGGATGGTGTAAAAGTATTGTGGTGTCGTTCCCGTCTTGTTTGGTTGGTTTTTGAGGATTTCATCCCTACATGTGCTTGTTTGCGTTTGGCAAACTTTTTTGTGACTTTATATATATATTGCCAGTTTTAATTTAGTTGTATGCTTATGTTTAAATAACATTATATAATATATTTGCAAATTTAAACTGCACCCTAAACAGTGGTACGGGCCAGAAAATAAACTGCTTGGAGCACCCTGGGATATGAACCCACTATCTCCTGAGACATAATTCATATCCTCCATAACCCATGATGCATTGTAGCTATAACACTTCTATCCTTCAACTACTTGGAGTTCTGAAGTACGTGGAGGTACACCGACTGCTTCTGCTGTCTAGAGTCACTTGTCCAGACTTATTGGTAAATGAAGCTTTCATTTGCAAGGTAGATCTGCCATGGTGCTACAGTTAACCGCAGAGTGGTAATCCTTGGTTGCAGACAAGCTGAACAGATATAGAGTGGTCACAGCTATGTGGAGACATTGGAGACTGCATAAGACAGTTGGACAGGAAGGTAAGAAAGCAACCCAGATCACCTTACAACCATACTGTGGTGTAACCTTGGAATACATTGTGATGTTGAAAATTGTCATAATTAGGAGCTTTGAAGTATAGTTGGATGACACTTGAAAAGTACTCAGCATGATCGGGTGTCCATTGTTTTAACTGGCCAGTGAACTGAGATGCAGCTTCATTCAATATCTCTTTTCACGAACATGTGACAAAGGGCCTGAAAATGAGGCTATCGCTATTTTTGCTCACGAATTTTACTGTATAGTTAATTACTGTGATATATAGCTCCCTATGAACTACACTAAAATGTCCCTCCCAGAAAATATTGTGCATGGAGCAGCAACATGACAATCATCATGGACAGCTCTTGTAAGATTAGTTATGACTTGAAATTTGCCTATAGTACTAATACAAAACCACAATGTGTTACCTTGTTGGAGTTTGCAGCCCTACTCTTGTTGAAGTAACCATATATATCACAAGAGCGCATAAGAACGGGCTACGTAAATTTGAAACTGGTCGGAATTATTGAACCGTACTAAAAATAGTAACACGTACTGCACAAATGTGCGTAGACATAAGCCGTTGTTGCTAAGCACGTGTCGAGCATTCTATTTTTAGTAACTGTTCAATAATTTTGACCGGACTACGGGCTTCTATTGGAGTTACACGCTCTTACTCTAGCCGCCCGTTCTTATGCGCTCTTGATATCAGATAATCTGATGGGAAAGGAGGAAACTGGTTCCTGTGGTTACACTGAAGAAACAAGTTGATATGATAATCCTGTTTACAGACAAGCTGAAAAGATAGTGCTTATGGAGGTATTGGAAACTGCCATGTAAGTGCACTAACACTTTATACTATGTGGGCCATCAAAAGCTCATAAGAAAAAAGGGAGGGGGGAAGAATGTGTAATTACCTCTCAATAGTTGCGTGTATCCTCAGTAGTGCATGGCTATAAATAGCAGTGTCTGTTCACACTCTTCACTTTCGCCTGATGATGACTGGAGCATTTAGTCAAAACATCGGCAAGTTATTTTCCGAGCTCAAGTTGGTAACAGATAACATTCCTCTTCATTTATGCAGGAGCCAACTGAGAAGCCATTGAAAGAAAGTCAATAGAACAGTGGCGGCAGAATCTCCTGTCTGTAGAACTTCCAGTTACATGACCTGCACATATGGCTTCACTAAGTGTGAAATATGGAAGGGAAGCTACAAGCATAATGACTGAATACATATACAAAAGTATATGCTTCCACTACTAGCTAGCTACCAACATTCCACATGTGGGGGGGGATTCTGCTGGTTTCAATAAATTACACCCTCCTTTTCTCTTATGTGTGCTCTTGGGTGTGAAGTAGCTATCACTGATCATGCTCAAAGGTTTTGTCATGCACTTGTCCAAACTGTGGGCAGCCAGTAAAGTGTGTAAATGTAGTCATAAGGTCAACCACAGGGTATCAACCGTAAAGTGGGTTACTACTGGCTGACCACAGGGTATCGGCAGTGAAACTGGGTAGCGTGTTAGTACTGGCTGACCACAAGGTAGCTATCAACTGTGAAACTAGGTGGCATGTTAGTACTGGTTGACCACAGGGTATCAGTACTGGCTGACCACAGAGTATCAACTGTGAAGCTGCTAGTACTGGCTGGCCACAGGGTATCAACTGTACTTGTGAAGCTGGTATTGTGTTAATACTGGCTGACCACAGGGTATCATCTGTGAAGCTCGGCAGCGTGTTAGTAGCTACTGGCTGACCACAGAAGTAGGCTACAGGGTCTTAGCATGCTGCACTTTTTTGACCGTGAACCTTGAACTTAATGCTTAATGGCTGCTGTGTGCGCTAAGTTACGTGCAATCTGCGATCACTAGCTACGTCATTGTGGACGTGTAGTAACTTCTGAATTCCTGCTTGCCAAGAATTATACAGAAAATATGCCCAAAAATGCTAAAAAAAACGATGTCTGAGCATGTAATTAGAAAAAAATTTCATGGGGAGCATGCCCCCAGTCCCCTACGTGCTGTGTGCTTATGTGTGTGACTTTGGCCACACTATATAGCTACCTACAGCTTGCTACAGCCCCCAGCCCATAATGTTAGCATTGCGTGACCAATCTTATAACTCAATGTGGTAAATTTAAATTAAATATCCTTATACATAAGGTTATTACGTAAAGCCGAGGCCCTGTGGGCCGATGCATTAGCTATGTGATAACTGATTGTATTGTGGATAGATAGATAGATAGATGAAATTATTATTTTTACGGGATGTTTTCTTCAGCTTCGTAACTGATTTTCAGGAAGGCCCTGCATTATGCTAATATATAGCTAAAGCAAAAAACAAACAAACAAACATTACAGGGTAACTACCTGCATAGCAACCACTTTCAATGCAGCGAAAGTAGTGAAAGAAGCAATTTTCATCAACTTAAGGTAGGACAACCTTGAATTGCGAATTGGGCCGATTCCGCTCATGAATAATTAATGAGGTCAGGTGACCATAATGGCACGATTGAAATTCATTGGCTTGTTTACACTTTCCCATGGCGGCAACCGGAACAAGGGGGCGTGTCCCTTTGATGTGGCCTGTGGCCCTTTGTAGTGGTCTGGCGGCACTTTCATGTGGCTGGGCGGAACTTTGAAGAAATCCTCCAACACTTAAAAATAAACAAAAAAAACAACTCACTAAGTAGATTTTCTAGCTCGTTGAATGTGACGGTTGGCTATTTGTGTGTGCAAAGCTTGCCTGAGTGGGCTTGAATGTTTGTGAGTGTGGTGGAAAGGCAGAGAGCCATCCTGGAAGACGGTTATCATCACACAGTTGTCTGGCAAAGGTACTGTAGAAAGCTGACTTTTCAGGGTTGTAGGCCCCGCCCGACTTTATGCTAGCGGGAATGTGTGTAACTTGGCTCCATTCTAGGGGCAATGACAGGGAGTAGGTTTGTGGGCATAACTCCCTGGCCTGGAGGTGAGCGGGAAAAAGCATACATAGTTTTGTAGGGGGTGAGTTGAGTTTTCTGAAACTGGGCTCAGTTTTGGTTGGTTTGAGTGGAGGTGTGTCAAATTTTTCTTGAAAGCCAGCATAGTGTGTTTTGGCCTGTAGACTGGAATTGAAGTGGTCCCAGGACAAATCCATACGTAAAGTTTTTACTTGTTTTGTGTGTGTGTTGATGATGTGGTCAGACTGGGGGTGGAGCCTTGGAGAGGGTGCAAATTTTTATTTTAGCTGAGGGACTAAAAATTGAGTTTTTTGGCATTATCAGGTAGGGAAAGCAGTTTGGTACAAACTTTTTGTGAATCTTGTGTACACTTAGACATTACCCAACCATCCGTCCACATGACTCGGAGATTTGTGATTCAAGGTTGTCCTACCTTAAATAAAACATTAACAGTTTTACATAATGTTATTTGTGATATCGGTAATATATAAAATGTACTGGACTCTGGCAGTCCTATAGCTAGTAATAAAGTGAAGGATGCCAAAACGACAGTCCTCGGATCACCAAAGTTTGCATGGAAAGTTGCATGGAAAGTTGATCAGAATCACAAATAATTCACTTCAATGAATGCAGTAGGTAAGCTGCCTAAAGTGAAGGACTAGCTTGAAGTGGATGGAAGCCAGCAAATACCATTTTCTCATTTCCTTATAACGCATACAGTCTGTGGTTTGGGAATGAGACTAGGCAGAATGCAGCTGCATGTTAATGTGTACTGCCGATTGCAGCATTTTTGCAGCATCTTGTCAACAGAGTGTCTCGTATATTAACTACTCGACAATTTCAATGGATGGCAAGCTTCACACTCTTCGCGTCGGGTTGTGGTGTATCATATCAAGATTGGAAATGTTCAAATTGGTAATATTGAAAGAATTGGAAATGCTCAAATTGGAAATGTTCAGACTGGAAATGCTGAGATTGGAAACATCAAGCTGGGAAATGCTGAGATTGGAAGAATGGAATGGCCCTCCTCAGCCACCATATATGTTACATGGCACTGAAAAACCCAACCTCTACTATAATCATTGTTTCTCAAGCTGAGTCAGTTGCTTGAATGTACCATGGTCTCACGGAAGAGCTTCATAGGTGGAGCACTTTACCAAAGAGAAAGGTGGGCGCTCTTTCAAGTGATTCCCCGCATTTTTTTAATCACAAAAGAATGCCCATGTCATGTTTACAGCGACTTGATGCCCCTGAAGCAAACAATTGAACAAGTAGCTAATAACAACATACAACAGAGCAACCAGCTCTGGAAGCGACTGATGCACTATCAGGAGACGAATTTAGTGGAATCAGGACTTTATGATCATTCACATCAATGCATGATGGATAGCATGGCCAAACTACATTGAGATATGGTTCACATGCACAACCATTGCACTGGTCAGACCAAGTCCCATTGTAGTCAGGTAGGCAAAGGTCTATTGTAGCATTACCAAATGGCAGTACGGCAGTACTAATTGCATGTGGTATAGGCTATGTTTGTAGAGCATGACAATAAAATGTGATCTGCTGAGTGAAAACTGGCACACTCACAAATATGCAGTAGTGTGTTGACAGAGACCAAGTTAAATAATTGAAACCCTAAATTATAAAAGCAAGTCAGAACATGAATTTGTTGCTAATCGCACAGAAGAGTATATTATTTTGTGTCGTCCCTCTAGTTTTTTAGCACAGAAAATACAGGGCTACCTCCATATTTGCATAATATGAAATGTGCCAGAGATTTATGCTCAACAGGTCACAATTAAGTGTGCACACAATGCATGGTAGAATGGTAAAAGACTTACATATTAAATTTGCTTACTTCATTGGTGGGAAAACCGCTATCACTTCCATGACTGGAGGTGGATCAGTTAGCATCCAGTGTCCCCTCCCACGGAACGTCTCCCTCATCAGGATCCTTACAGTCTTCCGACTTGGCTTCTGCTTTGTCAACTCATTAATAAGGTGCTGAACGTTGACTTTGTACTGTGTGCTGTCAATCCAACAGATGAACCAGCTCTGTGGTTTTCTTGGGTTGATCTCTTTCCTTTCACAGGATTCTATGTAACAGGTGAGCAGTAGTGCCGTTGAGCATACAGTAAGTAGGACAGTTATAATAACCTCATCCTAGCCATGCCATCCACACGTTTGACAAAGAAAGCCTGGCGACTAAGATCTATTGTTTTTTCCTGGATTGGTTTTATGCCATGGAGGTGTGTTGGTGAATATACCTTAATGTTACTTTTAATTGCACATACTTAATAATTACTTAGCGATTTTGAATACACCTCGTTTAGCGTGTATTAATTTTTTTAACAGAAACCAAAATTAATTCAACATATCCTTATTGGAATTTATTAATTGCGAGTACTTATTTTAGCAATAATGACTCTGATCGCTAAAATCGCTAAATTTAGTATGCGCAATTAAAAGTAACATTAAGGTATAATTGCTGCACCAAGACTTTTCTATATTTTGTGTAGCCTTGTGTTAAAGTAACTACCATAGCATTTTTAATAGTTTGTGCATCCTATTAATTTGTACATCTTCCTTTCCCAGAACAAGATGACAAATTATGCACTCTACTTCCTTTATACACATACAAATGAAATTACTAATTAAAAATTTGTAGAGCAGAAACACAAGAACGATGAGATGGTGCAAGTATGGTGCTTGGTGTTGATCATACAACTAGGGATGATGGTAAAATTGTACTAGTTGTTCCCTACGTAAGTTTGGTACCATCAGTTTAGATGGCATTGTTCAGCAAGTAATCATCATGAAATATCATATTCATGGTACTTTGCTAGCTTAATACCTGTCATTTATAAACATTGCTCAATTTCTTTGTAAAACAAGCAATCATTTATTCTTGGAACAATGACCATGGGTGTAACATCCAGTAACTGTTAGTGAGTTCAACCTGGAATGCCCATTGTTTACCTGCATGGATGTGGAATGCACCCACAGGCAGTGACATTCATAATCTGAAGTCACATTTGGTTTCAATTTCAGGCATGAGGATACACTCACATACAACATGTATGAAGATCGCTATGTTATGAAGTGCTTTTCTCACCCCATCCTACCAACTCTATTGCTGCTGAGGATATGAACATCTTACTGTGCCTTATGCTCTTTATTCATAATCTGAAATGCTTTCCTCTCCCATCCCATGATCTGCATCAGTCTCCACCAAGTTTCTACTGTTACCAAGGAGTATTTCGTATGTCATGATGGGTGCCAACAATCAAAGCTCTTGCCTACTTGTACTACAACCATGGGTCAGACGGTGCAGGAACTGAAACTGTTGGAGTTCAAAAATGCCAAAGTTATACACTCAACTGTCAAAGATCAATGGTTATACTTAAAGGGTGCTGATATGAGCCTAAGGGGTACAGGAGGTGAGAGTAACACTTACTCTAGCTGTGAATCTCACTTGTAACACCCAGATAGTACAAACCAACACCCTTGTGGTGTCATGTAGTACCCCATACCACTGCACACTGGAGATGGGGTGCTGGAGAAGCACAACATTTTTGTAATAGCCTGCACAACATCATCACTATAATTATCCTGTTATTGCAAGTCTGTGCTTACATATCCACCCACCAACTAGTTATATCAGCACATTCAGTTTACTTATATACATATCCCACCTGCATGATTGGTCCTTTGCATGCTGTTGTTTTTGTAAACTATGTGTACAGTGTTTATACATGCAGTAACTTAAACATTATATATACATATGACTGCATATAAAAACTTTCCTATAGTAAGGCAATGTAGTGTAGTGTAAACTAAAAATACATTGAGACGGGAATTATGAGCCATAATTTCCCTTGTACCCCTCAGGGAGGGAAAATATCACAGCTAAACCCAACCTGATGTATGGGTAAAACAGTACTAAAACTATACTAGGTGGGACATATGTAGCACAGGTGGAGGGATTTAAACAAACCTCATTCACGGGTTCTGCCCTCGGACTTGGTCTGCTTACTACCATAAATCCCTGGCACTGTGCTACAACTATAACAAATATCAGCCTCTTTATGTCTAACATTGTAGCATTTACAAACATTATCCGACGCTATTAGTGGATCTGCTAGATTCACTTTAGTACAAGCAGTGGTATCTGAATTTGGTGGTGGGAGTCCTTGTTCCCAGCCTCTCACATCCCCAGCTTTCATCGCTTGCTGTATACTGCTAGCGATGAAAGCTGCATGGGGATGTGAGAGGCTGGAACAAGCTGCTGGCCTACAAGTGGCCATACATATGCATTTCTAGCTTGTTTTCCACAATAAATTTTGTTACCTAGCTAGAGCAAAAACTGAGGCTAAATTATTCTCTCCAGTTTTCAGTATCCAGCACTGCTGTTGATTTAGCTAAGGCCACTCCAATAAAATGTTTAGTTTCTGGTCCCCCGCCCGCCTCTATTTTTGGAAATCTATAAACTAAATTACGTATGGCAAAATGGGCTATCATTTGCTGGAAAGCTATTACAACGATTCAAACGCGAAAGATCAGCATAAATTACTGGGTATTGTACCCACCACTCATCGTTCTCAAAGAAAGAAGTCGAATTAATCGGCGATTCTCAGGTAACCCCACGCTTATGCTTGCTGCTATACGCCATTTTGTTAGAATAGAATATTCATAGCGATTACGTCAACAGAAGTTCAACAGCTACAGCACGTGAAGTTGGCATGCAGCTGCGGTTATTCTACTTCCGTAGAGAACTTGACGATCGATTGATTCCCAAACGATTGCATATGTTGCTACTTTCATACAGCAGTTGACGTACTTGTGCTGGATTTGACAAGGAACGCAGTATGCGTAACGTCCACAAGAAACGGGCGCGGGATAAGCAGAACTATCTGCGAAACAAAGAAAGCAAAAGGCAAGCGTCCCGTAACAAGTACTGGAAGAACCCGGAAAAACACTCTTACTCTCCAAGGGTTCCTTTACCACAGTTATGCCTTACCTCTTTATGACCTATGTACCTGCCACCCACCATACACAACCTATACACACACCTGCCCACAATGTATAACCAGCTATAGAAACTGTTCCTTGGACAACACACAACATACAGTGTTACAACCCTGTCATACAACAGAACAGGTAGACAGTCATGTATATACCACAGTGCCTTAGAACAACCACTCACACACACATGCACATACCCAATTAGACAACAGTTACACCCATGATTCCATTGTCAAGTGGATAAGTGCAAACAGCTAACATCCTCCAGAAATCCATCAACATCAACAATAAACTACATAACAAGTCATTTCACTTGGGGTGTGGTTACACAACAACAAAAAAAAAACAACAGAAACAAGTCACAAAAAAGTTTGCCAAACGCAAACAAGCACATGTAGGGATGAAATCCTCAAAAACCAACCAAACAAGACGGGAACGACACCACAATACTTTTACACCATCCCTACATCTTGTGCCATTTTGCCACCTGTACACAACACAAAACCCTCTACATTTGTAATTATTAGCCCACACCAACCACAAACAAACATAGTACTTCACTCCATTCAACTATCTCACAAAATAACCCATCCTTCACAAAGCATTACAAAATTACCACTACTCACTTCACAGCCACCTGTATACAAGACAACCCATATCTATCATGCTAAACAGGCATAAAACTTAACAACATAATGCACATTCCAACATAACACACACACTCACCACTCCTCACTCACTCCACACCTTCTACACACAACTTGGACCATACCTGCTACACTCAGTAGCAACCACCAACAACACAACATACTCACTATGCACAACACACCCACGCCACACCCTTCCATCTACAAGACAACCCTCTTCTACACACAACTAAAAAACAAATACAAACACACAGTTTTGGCAAAATGGCACAAGATGTAGGGATGGTGTAAAAGTATTGTGGTGTCGTTCCCGTCTTGTTTGGTTGGTTTTTGAGGATTTCATCCCTACATGTGCTTGTTTGCGTTTGGCAAACTTTTTTGTGACTTGTATATATAGGCATGACAGGGTAGGTTTACATTTCCTTTTCATATTTAAAATGCAATGGGTAGTCCCACATAGTCTCGCACAGCCAGACTCTCGCGTACAACGGAGGGTCTTGTCTACCGCCTATCTGGCAGCGGTGCAGTAAATCACTTCCTGTACTTTAGAAGCACTTCAAATGCACTTCCTGTACTTTAATAGCACTTCAAATGCACTTCACGTTTTGTAATAATAACAATAACTAGGTAGATGCAGGGCATCATGGGGCGAGCCTGAGCTGGTTCATATGATGTAATTTACGCATGCGCAGATGTGCAAGTGGGTGTGGAGCCACAAAGTCAGCAGCACCAGTTGGAAACAATGTGGGGAAGGCACATGAGATGTAGCCCTCAGTGCTGAATTCATTGATGGGTGTTAAGCCACTGGGAGGCCATGACACTGTGGGAGGAGACACTGGCTGCTGGTGAGATTGTCGCTCTTGCACAGACTGTCTGAGTGTCTCCTCTTCAGTCAACCGCTGAGTAGTGTTGGGCACAAACGATCCTGAGAGATGGGCATCATAGGGGTCCACATCTTCGACAGATGGTGCTTCACTGTCATCAGCAACAGAGTTGAGTGTCACAGACCTCAGGCCAGTCAAATTTCCATCCTCTGGTAGTAGAGCAAGGGTATCACTATTGATCTGAACACTGTGATAATACTGGTTGTTGGCGAGTAACCACTGAAGTGCAGCAAGCACTACAGACCTCCTGACACGAAAGTCATGATGGGAGTCAGCAGCTCCTTGCTTCCTCACAACAATGATGTCAAGTTCAGTGGGCAATCGTGGCAGAGAATTGACGAAGGAGGCCACGTCTTGTGGCAGGTTGATGACGTGTCCACTGTATGCGTACTGCCCATGAGGTAGTCGGTACAGTGACATGATTGGTAGCACACCAGAAATCAACATTTCTTCCACTTGTGTTAATCCCTGTAAGAAAGAACACATGTCAGTTACATAGGATGACATAACAGTAATATTATTACCAACCTGCAGTTCAGATAGTAAGAAGAAACACATATCAGTTACATAGGATGACATAACAGTAATATTATTACCAACCTGCAGTTCAGATGGTAAGAAGGAACACATCAGTTACATAGGATAACATAACAGTAATATTATTACCAACCTGCAGTTCAGATGGTATAGGGCCAGGATCCATGTTGTTGGCAGAGGAGTATAACTTCGGTATATGCTTGTCCCAGCTACAGCGCAGACACTCAGCAGACCCCAAGTGAAGCTGAAGACCAGGAAAACTCTCCAAACAGGTGGTACATGTTGACAGATCTAGTGTAGCGAAGTGTGCATGAAACTTATGCATCTTAGCTCGAATGGAATGCTGTTCAAACAGTGGGAGCTGTGACTGCTCAAGCTGTGTCTCTGTCTGTCACACTGTAACCTGACCTCTCTCTCCTCGGCAGTCTCAGTTGCCAATCTCTCATGCTGGTAAGTACTCATATGCTGCAGCCTGGCCTCTCTTTCCTCGGGAGTCTCAGCTGCCAATCTCTCATGCTGGTAAGTACTCATATGCTGTAGCCTGGCCTCTCTTTCGTCGGGAGTCTCAGCTGCCACGGGCCTGTCCCTTCTCAGCTGCAGCCTGGCCTCTCTCTCCTCGGCGGTCTCAGCATCCAGTCTGCACCTTCTTTGCTGCAGTCGTGCCTCCCTATCTTCGGTAGCTTGTGAAGCCCGCCTAGCCCTGTCCCTCATTCTCCGTTTTCTCAACCTTTCTTCCCTTTGCTCCGCTGTCTCGGAAGCACGGCGGGCCCTTTCTCGTTCTCTCCGACTCCGCAACCTTTTCTCTCTCTTCTCTACTGATTCTGGGTTAGTATCCATACTCGCGAACAACCAAAAATCCACTTGGAAGGCGTGCAAATAAGTTCAACTATAGGTGCAATCATTGTCCATGGTGCAATACTTCAAATAGACACGTTAAATTAGAGTGGAATTAGAATTTACGGAAAGACGTACGTACGTCCATAACATATATATACAGAGAAAATCTCAATACGACTCACCAATGTGGGGCTCGCTCAGGCTCGCCCCAATAACCCGCCCGCCCGCATTACTGTTCGAGAAGCCACTGAACAGAAACTAAACATTTTATTGGAGTGGCCTAACCCAGAATATGAATAATGTGATATGGAATGTTCTGGACTTCTAGCTAGCTGATATGAAAGCTCTAAACTTCTATATGTACCTATAGCTAACAGTTTGAAACTACATATATGTGGCAGTCCCGAATAGAAATCGAATATTATTCCGTCGCGTATTTCGAGCGCATCACCAAGTTTGACGCGCTGTGGCGCTGAGCTTCCGCTAAGGGCGGGGCTCATACGCGAAGTGTAACCGCATGAATATCTGATGCGTCTATGAAGCGCGTATGAGCCCCGCCCTTAGCGGAAGCTCAGCGCTACAGCGCGTCAAACTTGGTGATGCGCTCGAAATACGCGACGGAATAATATTCGATTTCTATCCGGGACTGCCACATATACCTTCTATAGACCTTATGCAGTGGGTGTGGCTTCAAGGTTAGCAACCACTATTTACGTTGCCATGGTAACACCAATTTTATATGACAATTCTTATAGTCCAAATGAGTCAAATCTCAAATATGAAAGTTATCGGCCTTATGGTTGATTATTTAAAAATCGTCAAACTTTGGCATTTAAGTCTATGGTGAGTGGCAACATTTTGCCATAAATAGCGGTTGCTAACCTTGAAGCCACACCCCCTGCATAAGGTCTATTGGCAGGTACAGGGAGCCCCTGCTCTGCAGATTGAGTGTCTACATGTACTTGTCATGAATATCCTTAAAAAATAACCATTAAAATTAGTAAACGGAAACTACCGTCCAAGATTGCTGTTGCGTTGTCAACGAAACTAGATACTTACTTGCTGAAGGAAGATGACGGGGAAGACTGTACTGTTTGCTGCTGCACTGATTCTGTGCTACTGGCCAAGGAGTGTGTACACACAAGGTTAGACACGATTCCAATTCAGTGTCAACTCATACGGCAAGGGTGGGGGCCTTTTATTTGCGATCTGTGGGACGGGGAGAAGTTCCATGGCCTTGTTTCTAACAACATTATAGCCCATCTCAGTTGCACAATCGACTTTATCTCTGCCCAACCCTGCTTTTTGTTTAAGGCTCCAATTCGTTGATTACCGCGAATAGCGGGAATTTTCGCGAGGTCCAAATTTTCGCGATTTTCGCGACCCACGACCAAAACGCGAACCGCGAAAATTTGAACACGTGAATTGTTGCGTGAATTTTGAACTCCTGGAAATTTTCACACGTGCGTTTTGTGTGCTATAGTCTCGCTTGATCTGACGATGGCACTGTATATCGCTATTTCAAACCGGCAGACGACGTCCTACCCTCTCTCACGGGAGATCTTTCGTCCTCTGTTAACCCGGCAACGATATAGGGGCGTGGTCAATAGCTCGCGCGCTAAACGCGCGAAAATTAAAACCGCGAAAATTTCTTCTGGAGGGGAAACCGGATTTTCGCGAAAATTTAGACCAGCGAAAATTTTAAATTTCCCGCTATACGGTATCCTCAAGATTAAGAGACAATGCAAAATTCAACATATACATGTAGATCTAGTCCACACACGACTATTTGCATGCAACAACTTCATGACAAGATCGCCCTATCAGTACAACAAAATCATGCCAACAACTGTGATTGTTCAACAGTGGTGACCATTCTTCTGAAAACAGTGCTAAAAAGTTTGCTAAGAAGGTGTATAGCCATACCATGTATGAGGAGAGATTTGTAGGCCTTGTACCTGCATGGCTCTTTGCTGCACAGTAGGAGGAAATGAGCCTCGGTATGATATATATTTGCTGACTCTTCAAGAGACCTTAGATGTATGTTGGTCTTTATTGTGAAGTTAAGTTACACATGACATCAGTAGCCCGGGTCTGTAGGTGAAAGTAGGCAGACATAATGTGTCTGTGACCAGGGCCGTACTGCGGCCACCAGTCCGGTTAGTCCACTTTCAACCGGACCACTTTTTCTCTCACCCATGGCTTGCTTGGCATCGCCATGCAAATAGGGCCAATGCTCGGTGAACGCCCATGCACGCACACAGCGTGGTGACATGTTGAAACATAATACAAGATGGCTGTGAACAGTGCGAAAGAATCTCTTCCGAGTCTTCCAACAACTTTCCAGTCTTCCAACAACTTTCCGTTCATCCAAGCAAACGATTAGTCTCGCAAGCCTCATCTGTGAAGGGTGTGGCTTGTGTGATTAGCGAACGATCGGAAAGCCAAAACCAGTGCTATATGGTGCAACGGGCAGAAGGGGTAGATATTCATGCATGTAAAACTCTGTCATCTGGTCTCAGAAGCAATCTCATAGCCTCTAAATTAACATTTCCTGGGGGGGCATGCCCCAGACCACCCTAGCTGTTGCATGTGTGTTTATGCACACACCACTAACCTGACCACTTCAAATTTGATGGCTATGGCCCTGCTGTGTCTGTGTTATATATGTTGAGATCAAGCCTAGAGGAACCAGGGCAATATGGCAACTGCATGATAACTGCATGGCAAAGGTGCATGCACTAACTGTTGGCCCCATACCCAGGTAACTGCATGGCAAAGGTGCATGCACTAACTGTTGGCCCCATACCCAGGTAACTGCATGGCAAAGGTGCATGCACTAACTGTTGGCCTCATACCCAGGCCATACCGATTTGAAGTAGAGTTAACTTTTTGGCTGGCTCTAACTCTGAAGCTATAGCTCACTGCAAAGAATATTGGTTGTTTTAACCACAGAGTGGTTACCCTGGTTGCAGTTAAGCTGAGGATACAGTGGTTATGAGAAGCATATTTTGGTACTAGAGGCTAATTGCATAAGCAACCTGAGCCCAAATCATACCTTACAACTGACAACCCACAGAACATTTGTGAGGGAGTTACTACAACCTTCAAAAAGATGATGCTTTTGACAAAAGCTGCATGGTGACTCTCTCACAGATGTTCAGTGGTTACTATATATCAGCAAGATCATGGTTGTTGTTGCATACAAGCAGGTGTAACCACAGATGTTCAGTGGTTACTAACTGCAAGATGCTGGTTGTAAGGGGAGACTATAAACAATGGACCCGGGACCGAGGACCCGAGGACCGGGGACCCAAGGACCAAGGACCCAACGATCTAGCTCTGTTGCACTTAGCTTTTATGACAGAAATGCAACTTGTGTCAATGTTCTAAGCTCAAACGTACGGCTGTATCATTGTGGGCCACAGAGTTCGCATTGTTATACACACAGTAGCAGTGCAACACAGCCCTCAAGACTCTGGGTCTTCGGGTCCCCGGTCCTCGGGTCCCTTGGTCCTCGGGTCCGCCACGGCACGCCTCGGCGTACGAGATTCGAAATCCACTGGATTTCACGTGGATTTCAGATTTCAGAATGGATTTCTGGATTTCAAGGTGGATTTCTGGATTTCAAAGTGGATTTCTGGATTTCAAAGCGGATTTCTGGGTTTCGATTGAACCTCTATTATTCTGAAGATACAGCTAAAATATACTCATGAACAATCAATGAACCACATTCCTCTCAGCCTAGATGCTAACAGAATACAATGTCACAGGCACTTCACCGCTACGCAGCGCATAGGCAGCATGTTCGTTGATTGTCATGCCATACTGCGTTGTTCGTTGATTTTTTTTTTGTATATAAAAATTTATGTCATAAATGACAAAGGCAACATGAGTGTAGCTGATAGCTAATGTGATACATGTGCCTCAAAGTGATACAACAAGGACCTTTTAAAGGAGGAGATAGAAGAACATAATTTAACTGAGTCAGGCAAATCGTTCCAAGAGGTGATTACAGAAGGTACAAATGAGTGATACATGTAATTAGTATGTGCAAAAGGTCTAGTAAAATTAAATGTACTTGTACGATTAAGTTGGTACGGTAAATTACTTTGTACAAAGATACTAGATGGGAAGTCCATATGACCACTAACAATATTGTACATTGTAGTTAGCTTAAGATATTTACGACGAACTGACAGACGGGGGAGGTTGAGCAATTGCAACATACTGTCATAGTCCAAATCCCATTGCTTGAGACAGACTTTACATGCAAATTTTTGCACAGCTTCCAGTGACTGCATGCCCTTGTTCAAGAATGGGTCCCAGAGTTGGCAGGCATACTCCAAGTGAGGTCTTATGCATGTACGATAGATAAGCAGCAGGGTGTTGGGGTCAGCCCAGCTATAAAACTGTCTGTACAACATCCCAACTAGCTTCCTGGCCTTAGCACATATATGTTCGATGTGATCAGACCAGGTTAGCCTGGATGACACCAAAACTCCTAGATAATGATAGCTTTCAACCTGATCTAATGTCACGCCACCCAGTAGGAGTCCTTAAGGAGGTAGATGGGGGTGTATCTTTCTTGAGCAAATGAAATACTTGCATTTGTGTGGGTTCATCGTCAAGTAATTGGTGCTAATGCAATCCTGTATGGCATCGATATCAGTTTGTAGGCCATTATAATCCTCAGGTTGACTGATTGGTTTGTAGAGGAGGATGTCGTCTGCATACATTGTCAGCTTGGATCCATCAGTAAGTGTCAGGGAGGAAACATGGTTGGTGTAGATAAGAAACAGTAAAGGCCCCAGAACTGAACCCTGTGGGACACACCAGACAGCACAGAAGTAGTACCAGATGAGGCACCATCCACCACAACGTATTGTTGTCTGTTGCATAAATATGAAGCAATCCACTGCAAAATGTGTTGGTTCAGACCAATGTCCTTTAGCCTATGCAGGAGAGGAAGATGGGGAACACTGTCGAATGCTTTACGCAAGTCAAAAAAGACAAGGGAGACATCAAAGCCATTTTCCATGAGTTGGAGGATGTTGTGAAAGGTTGACACAAGAGCTGTAACTGGATTTCCCAGGGCAAAACCCCCATTGGGCAGCAAAGAGAAACTCCCGATCAGCCAAGTGTTCAAATACTATGCTGTAAATATGTCTTTCCATGATCTTGCTGACCACTGAGAGAAGAGATATTGGCCTGTAGTTCGAGGGATTGTCCACATTACCTGATGACTTAGGGATTGGGACAACAGATGACAATTTCCACTTTGAAGGAATTTTCCCACTCGTGATTGACAGATTGAAAAGCTCTGTTAGGATTGGTGCGATAGAAATAGCAGTTCCTTTGAGCATTTTCCCAGAAATTCCGTCAGGTCCTGAGGCTTTGTTGGTGTCCAAGGCATTCAACAAGTTGAAAATCTCCTGTTCAGTGCAAAGGATATCCTCAGGTAGTAGTGATGAGGGATCACTGAAATGTTTAGAGAACACTTCATTGAGCAAGGATGCCTTGTCAATATTTGATGAGGCTTCAGTTGCACCATTTTTCAGGATGGGAACCTGATTAAATGTCTTTTTCAAAAATTTAATTGTTTTCCAGAATTGTTTACGCCCTAGATTTGACATTCTCTTCAAGTGATTCTTCTTTGATTGTCTCAGCAGTTGTACAACTTCGTTCCTCAATGATACATACTTAGACCACAAGGATGAATGGCAAGTTGTTCTAGCTTTCCTGTAGACACTGTTCCTCTTCCTGATTTTAGCTTTAATCCTCCTGTTCATCCAAGGAAGATTCCGCTGATGTGAAATAGTGGCTTTGGGGATGCACTCTTCCATAATAGAAATGAACTTTTGTTCCCACAGATCCCATGCTGAATCAATACCGGACACATTACGCAGGAATGACCAGTCAGTCCTGACAATCAATTGGTTTGCTTTGTCAAAGTCAGCATGAGCATACCTCCAGATGGTTCGTTTGCTGGCTTTCACTGGGCCTGCGTTACGAGACCACTTCAAGGTAACATCGATTCCATTGTGATCGGAGTTACCCAGTGGTGGAATTACACTGCACTTTACCAACTGCGAAGGAACAGACATTAGCACAAGATCTATCAGGGTAGAGCTACCAGTGCTGTTAAAGTGGGTAGGCTGAGGTATGACCTGCGTAAGTACAAAACTCTGTAAAAAACTAGATAACTTGCTAAAAAGTGGATGGTGGTGATTACAAAAGTCAATATTAAAATCTCCCAGGAGTATAAAACTAGAAAAAACACTGATATCCAAACTTTCAAAAATAGAATACAAATCATCTAGTGCAGCTGAATTAGCAGGTGGCCGGTACCATAAGCCAATGTAGACTTTCTCGTTAACATTGTTTGTGCTATGTACAGTTACAAGCTGAAATTCCAGTTCATTTTGCCCACACATTGTAACCTGATATTCCAGCTTGTCAGAGATAAACAATGCAACCCCACCACCATGTCTGTTCCTATCACATCTAACACAACTGTATCCAGGGATGGAGACCTCTAATTCACCAATGTCATCACACAACCATGTCTCTGTAATGCACACCACTTCTGGCCTTTCAATGTAACACAGGGCATGCAGTTCATCAAGCTTGGGATATAGACTTCTGGCATTATATAGTACACCATGTGCAACTGCTTATGCTTATCAGGGCGAACACCCTGCACGGCATGTTTTTCAGTTAATTCTCCTCCCTCAGGGGGGTCTCCCCCTGAGGGCTTGGCTAAAGGGTGTTCTGGACAAGATTGTGTAGTATCCTGTAGGCTAGTTGTTTCTGAGAGAATGCTTTTGTCAGCACCAGAATCATGATTGGCAGCATCTGACTCACAGTTAGCGCTCGCTTGGTCTTGGTCTTGAGGGGGAGGATTCTCTACTAGTTTATAACACACCTCTAATTTCCAGGATGTTTGGATGTTTATGCGGTCCCATTCATTTTCTAAGTTACAAAGGTCCTCTTCAGAGCCCCTCACAACAAACCACCATCTACTGTGATTACCTGTAGTTCACTGCAAAAACAAGTTGGTTGTTTTAACCACAGAGTGGTTACCCTGGTTGCAGACAAAGTGGAGAGACAGTGGTTACGAGAGGTTTACTTTGGTATGGAAGACTGATTGCATAAGGATTTACCCAAGATGCAACTGCCCAGTTCCTCTTACAACCACAATACACTGATAACCCTCAGAACATCTGTGAATGAGTCAATACAAATGCACTTCAAAGTTGCGGTAAGGACCTTTCATGCTCCTAATGCAAGCAGGTGATTCCCTCACAGATGTTCTGAGGGTTGTCAGTGTATTGTGGTTGTATGATGAATTGGGCTGCTGCATCTTGGGTTGCCTTATGCAATTAGACTTCGGTACCAAAGCAAACCTCTCATAACCGCTGTCTCTCCAGTTTGTCTGCAACCAGGTTAACCACTGTGTGGTTAAAATAACCAACTTGTTTTTGCAGTGTTGTCTTAAACTTACGTCGTATTTGTAGCCTACCCCCAACAGAGGTGAGCCTACTCAGAGCTGATGTGACAGTAGCCACAGTGGTAGTTTTCATGGTTCCCCAAATTCTCCTTGCACCAACGACTTTTTCCTTTTGGGAAGGCGGAGCTTGCTCGTGAGGTTCTCCAGCTCCGGAGAGTCGTTGGTCACTGACGCTGGTCCGTTTCCTAGCCCGTTCCTCAGCACTCTGGTCAGCTCCCAGGGCTTGTCGGGGCTTCTTGGGCTTGCGTTTCTTTTGCACGACCTGAGACCACGATCGCTCAGCTCCCTCAGCCGGCTGCACAGTCGTCAACGTATGAACGGTGCTTTTCAGTTGCTCGACTTCCAGGACCAGGGCCGCCACGGCACTCTTCAATTCTGCCAGTTCATGCGTGTGTTTGTCAGACGCACAGCTGGGACAGTAGAACGGCCTACTGTCATCACTTAGCTCAGCGAAACGGGTACGAGTCAGCCCTGCACAACATCGGTGCAGCCATGCTTGGCAGGAGCCCTCACAGAAGATGGAGTCTTGGCTCTTTCGTCCCCCGTCAATTACAGCCTGCTCACAGACAGGGCACATAGCTGCGCTAGCCTTTGGGTTTTTAGCTTTCCGCGACGCCATTATTCGAGTGCTCAACGGTGTTGAAAAAGACAGAAGAAGATTTGTTGCATGCAACGTAATTTGCTGTGTTAAACTCTCTTGAGTGTGCACACAGAAATGCTATTTGTAGTATAGCTCTCCCTGCAATTGGGGTTGATTGTCATACATAGGCCTAATAGTTAGATTCGGAGGCCATGGAATCTACGGGATTTAGAAGGCCGAAGGGCCCGGGCTGTAGCGTTCCGAGCGTAGCGAGGACGCTACTAAGGGCCCTGAGGCCTTCTAAATTCCGTAGATTTCATTGGCCGACGAATCTAACTGCATATGGCAACAGCTATAAAAAGGACGCAAATCACAACTGCGAACGACGATGGATTTTGGCAACCTGTTCACTGATTGGGAGTCCGAATTGTGCGACAACAACAGCAACGAAGTCGAACGCAGAACGCGACAGAAGCTACACACAGCTGCCCGACTGAGCGATACGATTTTAGCTCCTCCCAAATACCACGCCCACTTTCTAACTCCACCCGTACAACGCCCCTCCAGCTCCACCGCTCCGCAGTCAAACCTACTAAAGACCAAAATGCAGCAGGGAAACTGGCGTCAACACAGACAGCAGGATTTCTGACTCTAACAGATCTACAGCCAAAGTATTACTAAGGGCTCAGTGACCTGCTTCATTCTTGAAAGATTGTTCAAACAGATAGCTACACCTTGACTCCACCATTTTTTGCTGTGATACACTCGGGCTATCCGATGGAATATGGCCAACCTGCCTTTTTTAACACCTGCTGCGTTTGTAATGTAAACATATATTATTGTAACGAAGTGGCTAGAGAGCCGGTAGTGGAAATTATATTCTAGGGTCGATAACTTCTGATAGCAAACTCCAATTTTAATGAAACTAGTATCAGTAGATAGAGCTTTAAAAGAGCTACAAAATGATATCCTTTTTTCCAGCAAGCTGTTTAGTACAGCCGCCGTACCTAGTAAAATTCACTTCGCATAATCTTAAAGTACCGGTACCGGTTCTTTAAGCGTTTGTATTTGTATTTATGACAATATAAGTTAACTAGTACTCGGTAATATAGCAGAGCGTGCTGTCACCCATTGTAATTCTAATGTTTGGACGGATGCTGGGATGCTTGTTGAAGGCCAAACTTAGGCTAGCTATACCTAGCCTACGATATCCGTAGGCTTTCTGAAGGCTAGGTTACAATAACCGTATACCACAGCTTTTCACTGATTGGGTTACTGGGTGAAGGGCTAGCTATGACAATGCTCAGCGAGGCCTTCACTCCTCCAAGGGTGACCATGGTCATCCTCCCAATCGGTGTTGTTTTGCAGTTGGCCAGCATCCCAGCCCCTCCAGTTTGGTTCTGCTCTAAGTATAACACACTGCAAAGCGGGCATGGTGTTGTATATTAATACTGCTAATGATCAGAAATACTGGCTGTTAGGTTCACTTCTAGCTACATTATAGAAACTAAAGCTATAGGGCTAGGTGTTATGAGATAATGACAATGACACCTTAGCAAGTGTGTCTGGGGTTGTCTTTATGTAGGTTAGGTAGGCCTGGCTCTTCCATCTTCCCATAGCTTTGATGAATCTTCTATGCCCTTTTCAGCGGCTGTTGTGGCAGAGCCGATTCTAAAGCTGTGTCCAGCATATCGAGATGCCTCAAGGCCGATATCGGTCAAAAGCTGCTCTGAACTTCTGTATGAAGTAGTGGGTGTTCTATCCTGTAACTGGAAGAGGGGGCCAGGTAAAGCACCTCTGACAGCCGAATAGGCTAGCAAGGCGGCCACAGGGCACAGAATGTCTCCAGTTTTCCCCACATACATGTATATATCTGCCCCTTTTCGCTCCTGGTCAGTTTTTGAGGTTTTTAAGTGGATCTTGACTAGCAATGGGCTCGAGTGGCTATCCACTGCCACATCCTCAAATGACAGGTGGGAAGAAGCATCATGCTTTGTGTTTGTAGGACTGAGGAGTTCACCCAGCCTGAAGAAACCAAAGAAGCACAAGGTGCATGCTTACAGACCATAGCATGATGGTTTCACAGTCATGCCGTGATGAGTACCAGTGTTTGTAGACCTGTCTCAGGATGTCAGGGGTAACAGGAAGGCGGATTTGTTTCGGAGTCCTTGCCTTTGTTCTTCTAATGCCACTATCAACCAGTTTCAGTTTTGGCATCTTGGTGCAGTCAGGCTCCGGAATGTCATAGGCAATGTGATGATGTCTGAGAGCTGATAGGTACACCCTGATGGTTGAGTCAGCCAAACCTTGCTGGGCAAGATACGTAATATAGTAGCAAAGCAATCTTTGGTCTACTGGCAGGGGATTAATTAACTTGTGCTTTTTGCAAAATTCATCAAGCTTCTTTATGCCTGTCTTGTACGTTTTGTGTGTAGATCTGCTTAGACCTTGTTCAAAATAGTACTGAACAAGGTTGTCCAGTTCTGGGATGTCCAGTCTGGCTTTTGGATCACTAGTAGCTCCATCAGTTCCTGGGGGACGTGAGTAGTGGTTTTGTCCGCATTGGGAACCTTTGAAAGAAACAGAGTAGCATTGTTACGTGATAGAGCATCAGCCAATGTGTTGTCAATACCAGGGATATGCCTTGCTGTGTATGAAAAAGAGTGGTGTGCCTGGAAGAAAAACAAGCAGCGGAGCATGTGCATCAGTGAGGTGTCCTTATAACTCTTGGTGCTTAGGGCGGATATTACAGCTTCATTGTCTGATTGGAATTGCATGTATTTTCCGTGCCAGTGCTTGCCCCAGATAGCACATGACAGAAGGATAGGCAGCATCTCCTTCGTTGCAATGCACTGGCTTGCAAGAGCTTCCTGTGAATCCCATGGCTGCTGGAACCAATGGTTCTGCCAGAACCCCCCACAGCCCCATGATTCTGATGCATCTGTGGTTATGGTTTCGTCATGATCCCTGGCAGCTAGTGTGGATAGCATGGATGTGCCGTTCCATGCTTTCAGGCACAACCTCCACCATGCTAGGTCAGAGTGGAATACCTGGTTTAGTCAGATTAGTCTTTGTGGATTCTTGTTGAGCTTGATGATTTGTCTTAGGAAGGACCTACCTGGCTTGACTACGGTACTGGCATGTTGGAGGAGGCCTATTAGGGATTCCAGGTCACGCTTTGTATACCACGATTTTGAGCTCCAATCATCGATGACTTGCTTGAGGCAACAAAGCTTTGCTGGGGGGAGGCAGATCTCCATGTGAAGGGTGTCCAGTAATATGCCTAGAAATGTAGTGGTTGATGCTGGCCCTTCAATCTTGTTTGATGTACCCCAAGCGTGTGGCAGACTGCCATCATTATGTCAAGGTTTGTTGCACACTCCTCACAACCAGGCTTTCCTACTGTAATAGTGATCTAGGTAGTGCCAGAGTGTTCAACCCCATGCTGCTTGATATGTACTCCAGGGCATCAGCTAAAGCTGTAAATATTTTGGAGCTGACCTGAGGCCAAAAGGAAGGGCTCCGTCAACAAACAATTTCCCTTTCCAGGCTGTTGCCAGGAGATGTCTGTCCACTGGGTGTACGGGCACTACCCTGTATGCATATTTTATATCGATCTTGGCCAGCATGGAGCCCACACCTGATTGCCAAATTCCTTGCACTACGTCATCCACCTTTGTGTATGACATTGAGGAGAGCTCTGGTGAGATACCATCATTGACACTCATTCCTGGGGGGGTATGATAGATCTACAATTAGATGGAACTTTCCTGGCTGGTTTTTCTTCTCAATAACCCCGAATCTGCTTATGTGTACTGGGTACTGGATTTCATCTGGTGCAAAAATGTCCAAACATGCGCCCTTCCCTAAGTTCGCTATCAATGAACTGTTGAACTATGGCAGGATGGGGCCTTCACTGATGGCATGTTGACCTTGGCACACAGTCTTGGTCTGGACCAGTCATACCCAATTCTGAACCCATTCTTGAGTCCTGTTATTACATATTGAGCAAACGTTTGGTCTGGGTGGCGTATAAGACATTGTGACCAAGCTCAATATTAAGTGGGGTGTGTATTGCTCCTAGACGAGGATCATAGGACTCTGGCTGCTGGGGCCTGTGGGCATCCAGCTGCAGATCAGCTGTGTAAGGTTACAGTGGACTATTGGTCCTGTCACACCCTGAGGGTGGATTGATCATAGATACATGAATGATATGAACTGGGTGATAGATGGTATAATATGGATTGGGGTGTCTGGTGAAATGGAGGTGCTTGTTGGATAGCTATGGGTCTGTGTTCTGGTTAAACTAAAGGCTACTGATGCTTGGCATGCTTGCTGAATGGCTGGTAAGGGAATGGGGAGAGGTCCAGATCGGGCAGTTCGCCTTAGGATGAAAGCGACCACAAAGTTTGCATGTGTGGCTAAACTTGCAGTTTTTGCCATAGGTGCAGCGGGGACCGGCGTTGGGGGTTGAACAGGCCGCAAACTTTTGCAGTGGTAGGGTAGCTTGATAGGATGGGGTAGGCTTGCTATAGAGGCTGGCTGCCAAGTTGACACTGGCATCGCGTGTCAGCTGGAGTAATGGGCCATAGGCTGATGGACAGTGTTCAGTGGTATGCTCTTCACTGAGGCAGTGAATACACCTAGTTGTTGCTTTTGCTTTGCCGGTGAATATACTGTTGAATAACGATGAGTCTATGACAGACCAGTTGAGGTCTTTCTGTTTTGCTGCTCGACGTCTGTAAGCTGTGTCGTAAAACACCCAGCTAAGCCCTTCAAATCTATGATGGCATCGGACAGTGGTAGCCAAGTATGCCATAAATTGGGGGGTATGGGCGGGGAATGATTGTGCAAACACGGCAGCATATGATGCGAAGCACTGGACCCATATTAGGATATCGGTAACGGGCTTCTTTTTGCTTTTAAAGAGGGCAGCTACTGATTTTCATCTGCTTCTTCATCTAGTAGCCATGACTCGGGTCTTAATTCTGACATGTCCACAAACTCCAGTTTGCGTATCTTGGCTACAACGGAATCGGGAAGGGGTAGCATGGAGTCGCCCATGAACATACCCACTGGCATTGTGGGCATGACACTCAGATCGTTGCTGTTGACTGGGGCTGGTAAAAGGTTGGTAAGAGTGATACTGGTAGTGGGCTGGACGACCACTGGGGTTATGGCCTGGGTGTTTGTGCTAGTGGTTGAAACAGGAACTAAAGGGGGGGGGGGGGGGGGAGCAGGGTGGCTGACAATTGGGGTGAGTAGAGGAACTCGAGTAATAGCTGGAGCAGGTGGCAGCTGTCCCATGGCTGGTAGGCTGGAACCTATTGTGTATAGTTGGATAAAGTGGGCAACTTGGGGAATTGTCATCACCATTAAGAGGAAAGCCGATGGGCTTCTTCTTTTTTTTTTTGCTTGTTTGTTTTTTGAGCCTAAATGGGCTGTGCTGGGTGATAGCCGTGCTACTTGCCATTGCTTTGCCTGTGCCCATGCGGTGGAGTATTGATTGCCCATTATGGTGTGGAAATTCTGTAAAAGAGAACTGCTTGACCATACTTGTTACTGGGGCTGTACTGGACCAGCCTAGCTCCCGAATAGGGCATTCGGGTGTGGGCACATCATCTGGAGCTACTGGTTGGGTGATACTCATGCTGCTGCTACCCGATGCCCACTTGGCACCTGGATTGTCATGTTCGCCTAATCTGTACTGGCTGGGAGTACTACTTAATGAACCCACATATGCTGAGCCTCTGGTTAGCTCATGGCATTTGGATGTTACCTAAGTCCTGCCCACTGCGTGGGCTAACTTGGCTTCCCACTTAGTGTTCAATAGTTATGTAAACATTACGAGGTCTGCATTAGCCAGTATATACCACATCTTGTACCTAATAAATACTGTTACCAGGAATGTTGTACCTATCCTGTGCAGCAGGGGTTGGGGGGGGGGGGGGGGGGGGGGGGGGGGAGTGGTGTTCACCTATTCTGGTGTGACACTTTGGCTGAGGCTACTAGAATGGTGTTGACACATGCTGCTGCCTCGTGTCTGCTTGACATGAGGGTGTAATTAGATTCACTAGCTTGACATGGGCATGTCTGCTGAAGAGGCTGGCTGGGTATTACCCAAAGTGCTGCTGCTCTGTACCCACTTGGCTCCAAGATGGACCGTTTTTGTCCATTCTGGTGTGGGCACTTCTGCTTGGGCTACTAGCTGTGTGTTGCCACTATGACTGCTGCTGCCCCTGACTACTTCGCTTCAGGGTGTGTTATTTGCATACTCTGGTGTCGATGCTTTCAGCTTGGGCTACTAGCTGTTTGTTATCCTTGCTACTGTGCCTGCCCGTGGCCACTTTGCTCCAAGACATATTCTGCCTTGGTGTGGTCACTTATGCTGGTGCTACTGATTGGGTGTTACCCGTACTGCTGCTGCACCATGCCCACTTTGCTCCAAGACATATTTTGCCTTGGTGTGGTCACTTATGCTGGTGCTACTGATTGGGTGTTACTCGTACTGCTGCTGCACCATGCACACTTTGCTCCAAGATGCATTGCCTGTCCTGGTGTTCTGCTTGGGCAATGTTGCTGCTGTAGCTACCCCGTGCTAATTTAGCAACCAAATGTGTTTGATTTACCTATCTTGGTGTGGGCCCTGTTGCTGGGGCTACCGGCTGAGTGGCGCCAACAGCATTGCTGCAGTTGCTCCCTGCTTGCTTCCTTATGCATTATGCCCCTTTTCTGGCGTGGCATTTATGCTGGGGTCACTGGCAGTTGCCCCATGCCCTCTTGGCTCCAAGATTGATTTTTAAAAATTTTATTTATCTGTTTATTGATTTGCACGCCGTGGTGTGGTCACACACTTTTGCTGGGGCTACTGGCTGGGTGTTGCCCTGATGCTGCTGCTGCCCCGTGCCTGCTAGCCTCCAGGTATAATGCTTTCATATTCCAGCATGAGTGCTACTGCTGCCAGCTTGTGCCTGTTTTGCTCTATGATGCTTCCTTTTGGTGTGGGCATGCTGGGTGATGGGGCTATGTGCTAGGTATTGCCCCTGTTACATGTTGCAGCACTGTTAGTATTACTAATAATCGCTGTGACTTGTGCGCTGGAGCCGGTAGTCAGGTAGAGCGCGATTATACCATTATTTAGACCTTATACCATGCATTGTGCAACGGACCGCGAGGCGGAGGATGGGCGTGGCATCCGTATATTACGCCGCTATTTGTCACGGTGAAAGCTGGTGGTTGGTGGGCTCGCGAGTGTCAGGGAGGTAAGCAGTACTAGCTCCGGTGAACTGTTAAAGGCCGTTTGCAAACTTGCGCGTACTTTCAGGACCGGATAAGTCAGTTCGTGCCGTTATCCTCGACTATAATGAGTCGGTTTTTGTTGTTCTTCTTGTTATTGGGCGCGTTCGCTGTATGCCTTTCCTCGCTGCCTTGCTGAGGCGCGAGATGGCGGTACGCACTACGTTCCTGTCCGCAGCAACATGTATTTGTACGGGAGGCTGTCTTTTCACCCAATCCCATGTGGTACCGCCCTAATTGGTCATGTGACTTCCGGTGCAACTTGCACGGCCTGCAGTACAGTGTAGCCTCGTACCCAGGCTCCTGGGGAGGAGCCTGGGTACGAGGCTAGTGCAGTGAAGTCGGGCGAGTCACTAGCGCTCTTCACCTCTTGTCAGTTGCCTACGTCAGTCTCGCGGTGGACCTAGGCTAGACTCTTGCAGCATGGAACTAGCTAGATGACTTCTTTCAGCGTTAGTACATGACGTAATAATTATGTTCTTTACTAAAGTAGCCTGCCTGCATAAAGAATAAGGCTGATATTACTTGTTTTACAGGTTAAGTTTTACTGTAAGTTGTTCTGCTGAAATTCAACCATGCAAGTTGATGCAAAACAGAACTGATTGTTAAATTTGACCATGAATACTTACGAAAAAATAACATCCTCATACCCAGGCCTTCTAATCATGCGTTAGTTTCTTGCAGTATGCCTGACAAGCACTGGAGTAAGAAGGACTGAGGCTAACATAAATTGACTAGGTACAAAAATGACTGCATACAACATGACAGCATTGCATGAGTTCTTGCATGTAAGCATCATATATTAGGTCTTCACGTGGGAGGATATAGACAGGCAGATCTTGACTGAAGCTTCTACACTTCTCAATCTGCAAAGAGAAATATAGAACAGTTCCCTATCAACTCCGTCTCATGCCCAGACTATTTTTCGGCACGCTGAGGGAGAAAAAGTCTGGTCAATGGCCTATTCCGTTTTTGATCCAAGCGCCACGATGGTGGCACTCCAATCACATTGCTTCATGCGAATGACATCACGTACTGCAATAACTAATTTTAAGAAGGCTAGGCAGTTGAAGTGCTATCAGGAGACTAAGCCAGGACTTCTGTGAACGGCGGTGTGCGTTTCTGAGCTTGACAACTGGCAGTGTGAAGTTCCTGAGCTTCAAATGTTGATAAGATTGTCTTTCTGAGGTTGACAGAGGCTTCAAGTTTTGTGAATCTCCGTTTCTTGGCGTTCGGAAGCTCCGAGAAGGATGATCCCTGCAACAAGCTGTCTCTTTTGAGTTCTTTCATAGTTTCAAGCTTTGTGTGACGTCACGTAGATCTAATGCATTTCTAAAGACGTTGCGTCACCAATTTTTAAACCGCATGGAACAAAAACGGAGTAGGCCATTGACCAGACTATTTATTCCCTCACCGTGTGGAAAAATAGTCTGGGAATGAGACTAATCAACTCCTGGACACTTGTGATAACAGGATACGTGTGTATACATACCAAATAATAGTAAAGTTATGTGCATAGGATTAAGTTATTCCAACTGGGTGGATGGATAATTACCCAAGGCTACTATTCGATGACTTTTCACTCAGAGCTTCAGATTGTGCGGCTGATATTTGAGGGTGGTGTCTCATCAAAAGTCGACAGTATGCATGACGTTATGAGGAGGGGGAGAGGGGGGTCACGTCACAGTGATAATACTTTGGGAAAAAATAGTTCGTAGATGCTCCCTTAGAAGACCCTTATGCTAATTACGTTTATGCTTCTGTCTGCATTTTACTTTCACTGGCTTTTAGACTTTTAAAACCACCTGTGTGATGTGATGAGGACACACTTTAGCACAAAGGCACACCCAGTCACCCTCTATCAGTGCTATGAAATCCTCCCTTTCCTTCTTGCCACACTCACAATCTACCAGGAGGGTTGGAGAGCAGACAAAAGTGGCCAGATGTGGTAAGAAGTCTCATGTATTCATACACAAGAGACTTCTTACCACATCTGGCCACTTTCAGGAGTCAATCCTTGTCCCCATCCCAGTACATCCAATAAGCTACCCTCTCTCATTTATACGTAAAGTAAAACATCACTAAATCTATAAGCTGCCTTACCTGTCGAGGAGAACACGCTGCTCCTGCCGTTTGCAAGCGCAGTGTCCAACAGTCAACACATTTGCCTTCATCAACGACCTTTCGTCCTGGAGGCCTATCACGTGATCCGCATGGGATTGGGTGAAAAGACAGCCTCCCGTATTTGTACCGGTCACGTCGGTGCACGCATAAGGTCTGTTAATTATTCCGAGCGAAGCGAGGTTCTAATCAGGTTCAATTGAGATTTTGGTGGTGGTGGTAATGGCGGACACTTTTGGACTAGTGGCTGTAGTGGCTCTATAGTGCAACGGTTTGGCTTCAAACTCTTGGTACGTGCTAGTAGGGTAGCTAAAATACTTTAGCTCGTTCAATTGAGATTTTGGTGGTGGTCCATGGACACTTTTGGACTAGTGGCTCTAGTGGCTCTGTACTGCAACGGTTTGGCTTCAAACTCTTGGTACGTGCTAGTAGGGTAGGTAAATACTTTAGGATCTACTGTGCAAATCATTGACGACATTAACAACGTCCAGGAAGACATCACCGATTCAGTGGAGCCCGAGATCCAAGGAGCCTCAGTTATGGCAGTCAGGGAACTCAAGCAGTACTATGCGTGCGAGTTCTGTAAGGCAAAGATTGAGTTAGACGACGATGACCACCACTTTGGCACCTGCTCTAAATGTTCTGCCTACGTTCAAACTAAACGGTGTACAGCAACTCGATTTGCCAAGCTTGTACTCACAACACCATCTCTTGAGGCAACCACCCTGGTCGCTTACAACAGGTTGCTTGATGCAACCATCGGGGACAAACCACTCACCATGAGGAACCTGATGACCACTAAACCTTTTGATTGCACATACAACATGTACCATGTGGTCACTAGCGTTTCTCACCTGCAATCTGCTGAGAGTAGAGGCGATCCTGCTCCAGGTGGAGGCAACCCTATTCCAGGTGGAGGTGGTGATTAGCACGACGGCCTGTGGACCACTAATGACTAAGAACTTAGACTTCTCATACAGTATACATTATGACCACTTATTTTGTTTTATCTCACCACTCAATTGTTGCATGTGTGTGTGCAAGCCTGAATCATTTCCTACCTCACTCCCTGAGTTTATCTGCATGGTGCAGTCTGATAACTCACTATACATTATGATCACTTATTTTCATTTATCTTACCACTCAATTGGTGTATATCGGAATCATGTCCAATCTCACTCCCTGAGTTCATCTACATGGTACAGTCTGATAACTCACTGTACATTATGATCACTTATTTTCTTTTATCTTATCACTCAATTGGTGCATGTGTGTGTGCAAGCCTGAATAGCATGTCCAACCTCACCCCCTGAGTTCATCTGCATGGTGCATCTGATAACTCGCTCACTGAATTTCAAAATTACTCAAGCAATGAATTAGCCTCGTACCCAGGCTCCTCCCAGGAGCCTTGGTACGAGGCTAGCAATGAATTTCAATCAATGACACGTCACTTTGGAGCACAAGATCAAGCTGAGCGAGGATTGACACCAAGTGTCACCCTAGTTAATTAGTTGGTGAGCGGCAACCTACTGGCTGGGGGGCTGGTCGAAGGTGGCTGCTGGGTTGACTCCTGGACGGCTCGCTCCAGTGCTTGGATTCTACTCAGGAGTTGGGCTGCGTTGGTGGGATCCACGTGTTGCTCCTGCTCGGTGGGTAGTTCCTGGGGGGTTGCCTCGTCCGCCGACATGGTTGCTAGCGTGGGAGGCTATTTCGCGATCGGTAGAGTGCGGGCGGCGGAGGGAAAGTGCTTCGTGGATGCGAGGGCTAGCTGCCTGTTTCGAGGAAGGTATATAGTCAGAGCTAACTAGAGACCAACTTCTGCTGCTAATGGCGCCAAAGCTTACTGAGTTATTCTGTGGCTACTGCGCATGTGCAGGTGGTAACCCCTCCCACTGTTAACTTGGTTTAACAGTGTTAAACCATATGCACAGCCTATTGAAAAGGGTATATATACATACTGCGTGTTCGTTGATTGTCTTACATACTGCATGTTCGTTGATTGTCATACTTAAACATACTGCGTGTTCGTTGATTGTCATACATACTGCACGTTCGTTGATTTTCATACATATTCATACGGGTCTCATTACTTTCACGCCATTTCATGTCCCCTGTCACATGACCCAGGTGCAGGGTGAAAGCCGCATTACGTCGCACTTACGCCACATTGCCACAAGTGGCATCACATAAGGTGTTCGTCACTTTTTAAAGCAGAAAAAAAAAAGAAGGAATAAAACCCATTTCCTGACCCTAGCCTAGTTGGTGACCGTGGCCAGGTGCTTCGAGTGCTGGGCTGGGCTTTAACTAGAATACGCAATTTGTCGTTGGTGCTACGCTCTGGTACCCAAGGGAGCTGAACGATGGTTGTGTGTGGAACAGAGCCGTGAGTTGTTTAGCGACATAAGGGGGAGAGGTGGGGCTAGTAATGCTTGCTTGCACTCGTGAATGAGCCCCTCCCGTAGACAAGCTGTGAATTTTTGGAAATGTGCATTCATTTTAGTGCGGTCAAAGTTGTCCATTCCAAGAGTAGCGACAAACATGAGTCTAGCCTGACTTTGAGAGTAGCTCTGAACAAAAGCTGGCACAAACTGATTTGAGATACATTGGTGGTTAGGACGCTACCTACAGTGAGTGTGTAGATGCATCCATCGAGTGGCAATTTTGGGTTCATGAATATATTAATGAGCCACTAAAATCCTTTTAAAATTAGGCAAAGCAAGATTGCCCTAAAGCAAACCCTAACCCTGAAACTAGGAGTAACCCTGGTCCTGACTGTAACCCAAGTTTATGTTTTCGTTAACCTCAGCCGAAAGACTTCACCTCCACCTTAAGGTTATCTGTGTGTATACTTGATTAGGGGCTGCTGACTTAACATCCCGTTGTTTTTATTAATTGTCTAATCTGGGAGCTCAGAGATAGTGTGAACCCAACCTTTCCAATCTGGAGTTTGTCTTAGAGCTTTAGGTGAAAGGGAAGCCTGCCACATCACTGACTTGTAAAAATGATAAGTGACTATCCTAATAAAATTGTGTGTACAGTTTATGGTTTATGGCTTGGTATTGGAAGCCCCTCCCATAAGGAGAGCATTTTTTATGGACAACTTCATACATTTTCATTCGATTCTTAGTATTTGCAGATTGTTTAGGTGAGATATTTTTCTTAACTCTAGTTTCAGTTATGTGTTTGGCAACTTGTTACCTTCAGGTTCTCCATCTGCAACCAACCTGGTTTATGATAATCAGTCCAGAACACTCACCTGCACCTTCACCGGTGGACCTGCTACCAATGTCACCTGGAGGAAGGATGGGATTGTAATAACAATAACCCCCAATGGTACTTACCAGCAGAACATGAGAGCACTGCATCCTCATTACCAGACAGTGCTCACCATTGACCCAGCATTGGATCAGAGTCATATTCTGGGGTGGTATGTATGCACAGTGGAGAATTCCAGAGGAAGATCATCAGTGATTGTGGTTGTAGCTGACAATGGTGAGCTGATCTCACACATGCACCATTTCATATGTATCAATTACCACTGTCAACTGATTGAGATCCTGCTACACTGTCACAATGTTTGAGTAGATTCCATTTTTTAGTTGGGGCTACAGCAGTATATTGATCAGATGCTTCTTTGAATAGTATAGAAGCACAATCAGAGAGTAGTGAGGAAAATCAATGCTACACTCAGAACACGCATTAGTAGTAGCCATGGCTAGTATACGAGGCTAGCAAATGAACAAACGGTGATGTCATATCTACTACACAAGATATCTATACAAGTATTGGTTGTGACCGGAGGCTGTTGAACATGTGCTGCTTGATACCAGATGAAGTATGACAACAGTAGCTACACGCAACAAGCAGCAGGTAGTACCTACCTAAGCATTGTGAGACCTTGCATGGAATGTGATCAAGTATCTTAGTTGTCTCATTACCGAGAGCCTGTTTTAGTCTTGTTCTGTTCCTCACAACAATGCTCAGCAGGCCCGTAGGCAAGGGGAACCCCCCTTTTGGCCTCCGAAAGATTTTATACACCGCCTAGCTATACGTTTCAAGTGCCCTACCGTTTGTAAGTGGTCCACTGGCCTCACTGCCATTGAGAATCACCGCTGTCCAAATGAGTTTGGTTGCAGCTATGCATCCTGTGGAACGCCCGTAAGCGGTTTACGCTGCTGCGATGAAAGGATGCGCATAAATGTCAACAATGCTGTTCTGCCAACCGTAGTACCTTCTCTAGTGGAAATTCAATGTCACCTGGCATCTAAGGACAGCTAAAAGTTGGATGTAACACTCTGCGAGCCATGTAGCTACTAGCCTTGTTCCCAGGCCTTCCCCGGCTCCAGTTTTTGCATACTGCAAGCAATCAAAAACTGGAGCCGGGGAAGGCCTGGGAACGAGGCTAGTAGCTACTGCTGTCCAAAAATGGCCTCAGAAGCAATCTCAGAGCATCTAGTTTCTAAGAATTTCCTGGGGGAGCATGCCCCCTGCATGCTTAGGCATACATATACACGCACACATTCATGTAACGCCCTTCTGAAAATCCTGGCTATGGGCCTGCTCAGTCTTGCTGAAATACCACATGACTGAAGCTTGATGTGACCTTCTGTATCACTAGAAGTTCCTCTGATCAGTTTCAAATAAATGTATAGGAAATGCTTAGAATTGACAGTTAAATGCACCATGAAGTATATATGGCCACATACCGTAAAATCAGCACCGGTGCCTATTTTTGAAATTAGCATCCAGAATGGGTGCCTATTTTCGAGGGGTGCTTATTTTCAAGGGGTGCTAATAAACACATGTAATTTTCTGGTAGTGTGCAGTTGCGTAGAAACGGATTACCTGTGACATAATTTAGGCCTAAAGTTTCTTTTTCTGCTAATTTCTGTTTATAGCTTATCTACAACCAGAGATACAGTCAGCAATTGATCGATCGTTGCCAACCCCTATCCACCAACATTAAGCGCTTGGAACCAATGAATCCGTGGGAGGTCTTTGCTAATTCCTGGATATGTTTTATCAAGAGGTCTTGCCTAAATTTGGGTTTGTATCTCGTATCGTAGCTTGCCTACAATCGGAGATAGACACTGGCAAAAATTAGCTGCTATGTTCGAAAGGCAAATTCACTTCTGTTTGCTGCCAATTGCACGGTAACGGGTGCCTTTTCATGTGGGGTGTCTATTTTTGTATGGTTGCTTATAAATGTGACGTGGTTGTTGTAATCAAAATGGGTGCCTATATTCATGGGGTGCTTATTTTCTATGGGTGCTTATTATCCTGATTTTACGTAGTACCTATTTTCCAGAAAGTAAGACATGTAGGATTTGCTTCAAGGATACTGGAGATTGAGTACTGTTGGGTGTGATTAAAAGGAAATCTAGATTTGACTGTGAAGAAAGTTTGTAGCTAGGTTCTTGCTATTAAAAGATGCACGCTTAAGCTTAAATGTTCTGTGGCCCATTAGGCCCATTCCCGCTTCGAATTTCACACATCGAAATTTCTCCAGTACAAATGTCACATTTCTCCAGCGCAAATGTCACATTTCTCCAGTGCAAATGTCACATTTCTCCAGTGCAAATGCATTTATCCAGTGCAAATCTCACATTTATCCAGTGCAAATCCCGCCTTCCAAATATCGCGTGCTTATCTAATGCACATGCTCATGAACTTCATTTTGAGCAAGTGCATGGCTGGAGTTAGTAAGTTCTTGTGCTAGCGCTGGTTGTGTCGAGTTGTGGAGTTGTGCACAAGCTGACATGTCCAGATCTGAAGACGATGAAAGAAATTAAAGTGAGGGTTTCACCGTGTGAAATTTGAAGTGAGAATGATCCCAACAGGCCACCACAGTTTTGAGCAAGTGGCTGGAGTAAGTGCTTGCAGAGATGGAGTAAGTGCTTGCAGAGATGGAGTTGCATGTTGTTGGTGCTGGCGTGTTGAGTTGTAGAGTTGTGCATAAGGTGACATGTCCGGATCTGTAGACGATAAAAGCAAGGTAAAGGTTTCACCGAGGTAAATCAGTCACTGGCAGTTGTGATTGTAACATTTTTTCAGTCTCATTGATTCACCGTATATACCCACACAGACTTTCATAGCTGCCTTAGCGGTTTGATTACATGTAAACTCTAGCTTTCACAACTTACACTAGCATGGTGCTCATGCTTATGCTGCAAGGCATAATGAACTAAATTCTTACTATATCTCCACTGACTCTAACAATCTTAAGGAGGCAGGAAGGCCATGAAGCAGAATCAGAAGCTCCATGGAGCTCCCCATAAGTTCAGTCATGAGAATCCAGCCTTGGACTGTGCACATGAACATCAGACTAGTGTAAGTACTGAAAAAGTTAGCAGAAAAGTCTAGACAAGCTATTAAGCTGTGTGTTCATGATTTGGTGAACAAAATCCATAAAACACTCTAGGGGGGTCTGGGTGAATGCTCCCCCAGCACATTTTGGTGTTATGAGGTGCATTCTGAGGCATACAGAAATCATACAGAGCATCTTGAAAAGGGCTCTTCTGGCGGCTCATTATCATCGTCACTTGCTGAGCTCAGACTAGAACTGGAAATTATTTCCACCTAGGGCTTACCTGATCGAGTGCATGCATGCACAACGCATGCATGTATATTACATGTATCGTAGCTGCATGACTGGTCATGTGATAGAATGGCCTGGATACAAGGCTAGCACTTAGCAGTCAACTCGCAAGCCAAATCTAAACAACCCCAGCGTGGATCGCTTTCAGTATCACGCACGGGGCATGCACACTGAAAGCGATCTGCGCTGGGGTTGCCGTGGGCCTGGCTTGCGAGACTTGCGAACAGCAACAGAGCAGGCCAGCGGTAAGTCAGTAAGTGAATGAAGTACATGTAGCTAAGTTCTCTTGGGGGCGGGCAGCTGCCCCCCCCTGCCCCCCTGCCCCATGGCACTGAATTCTGCAGTGATAGCTACCATCAATGTATAGCGGTCTGTAGTGGGCCTGAGGTTGCACCTAAGTACCACAGAAAATAGAGAAGGAACACCCATAAGATAAACTCTGCTGTGAAATGCACATGGTTCTGTTATGGAAAGTACATGCCTCAAGTCCATCAAAGAAGTTTCAGTTTTTACACTTGTTCATTGCCAACAAATGTCCAAAGCAATCCCAATGTATCTTGCTCTATGCCTCTTGCTGTATTCTGCATGTCCTATCATGTACCATGGGAAGGTCTGTCTTACATATCATGTACCATTACAGAGCACCAAACTTTAACACACCACATGTATATGCTTTGCACATTTGTGCATTTTAGAATTGCGCCAAAGGAGACTGTAATTAGTGATACGTGCAGGGTAGGAACTAGTGCTACATGAATGATGTAATTGTACAGACTGCCATAGGCCCATATTGGAAAGTGAAATTGGTTTACAAGATGATCCTTGTTTGTTTTCAAATGAACAGTTAGATAGCTGTAAAGTATTTGCCAGATTTGTGACGTGTTATAGTAATGAACATTCCAAGTTGTGTGATATATATATAGCTATATATATCACAGAAAAAAAGTATGCTGATTTGACACAAAAAGTGTGTCAAAAGTGATGTCTCCAGTTTTGACACACCTACACGCATGTCAAATTGTTAGGTGTGTCAAATCTACACATGTGCTAACTGGACAGTGTGCTGAATTACTAGTGTGCTATTCAGCAAGTGTGCTAAACAACAAGTGTGTTATTCTGCCAATGTGGGCAAAAATGGTGTGCAAAATTAGCAGTGTGTCAACTGTCATGCAGCTGACCCCTCAATTAGTGGGTGGAGCTTTTACATGCAATTTCCAATGAAACACTGTTGACTGTAAGAAAATATTATAATTATGGCATACACTGAGTTAGAATAGAACAAGCAAACAATAGTTATACTATAACTTATATTACAGCATTTTATACATATAGTATGTGTTTGAACAATAAGTTCAATTGTTAACATCCATCTGTGAAAGAATATCACATGCCATAATGAAGTTGCTGAAATTTACAATCATACTTTTATATAAGTCAGGTCATGCAATAGAGTCACATTTTATTATTACATTATACAAGTCATGTGTGCCATCTTGGAAGACAAAACAGTAGTGATTGTCATACTAGCGCATTGAACTTCCCGCCCTAGCAATGCTCCTACAAGTAGCATTCATTTCTCGCAAAGGTATGTTAAATGTCTTCACTAACCCTCTGCATAGTCTAAAGTTGAAGTTAAACGCCGGAAACAAGCCCGTAGAATAGTTTTTGGCATGTAAATTTTGTATAATTGCTTCATTCAATTGCCTTCCAACATAGCAGCTTGTGAAATATTTCAAAAGTGTGGCAGCGATGATTTCAAATGCAATTCCTCTACCGGGGTATGTGAAGAAATCATGCCGTCAGCATCTCAGAAAGGCTCATCTTGTTTGTTGTTATACATGCATACATGGCTATCCCTGAACATAATCACCAGGGAGATGTATTAAATATTGTAACCACTCACTTGGCTATGAGCCTCTTCAAGCAGCTAGGGCCTCCGTAGTCAGTTCGTGTAGCGAGGAGAAGAAAACAGGCCTGGAAGGTATGGTGGAAGATGGTTATGATACAAACTAGGATTGCAAATTTATCAAAGAGTACAAAAACACAAGCATTGGATAATTCCGCACAATCAATGATCCACATCTTCCTAAAAACAGGCAATCCTAGCTGTAATGAACAGTCATCAACTCGGCAGGGCACATTTCAGAAAGTACGAGGCCTTGTGTACAACTTAAGTTCTCCGTACCTCATGCATGAAGAAATGTACTACGGCTCCCCCCCAAGCCATTGCAGAACAAATTAAGGAGGAAGACCTAAATGCAAATTCAGACAACTGCAGTTGTAATAAGTAGTACAAGCTTACTTACCAGCAGTTTAAACCACATGCAGGGCAGCATGGAGACTGAACCTTGTGGCCTGGGTACTTCTGAACAATGAGGCATCAATAGCCTGGAGACAAAGGTCCTGTGTATGGACATACAAATGATGTGAATTAATCATCTGGGGCTTTTAAATAAAAGCCTTTGTTCTCCCTATATCTTGTACCTTCCCCTCTGCGCATATACAGCATCCAGAACAGCATCCAGAACCTCCCTTCAGAACATGTCTTTGGGAGGGCCGCATTTGGTGTGTATATTCATAATACGTATATACAAGTGGCAAAATCACAACCGTACCAAGACTCATTCTAAAATGAAAACAAACATCAGATTAGGAATATACACACCAAATGGAACTGTTTGATACCCATTTTGTCTAGTGTGGTCAAATATTAGCTGTTTCATGGCAACCAATACATGTGTAAGAGGTAAAATCACAACCATACGTAGACTCTTTTTGGAGTACTCACTCCAAAATGAAAACAAACATCAGATTATAAATGTACATACTAAATGGAACTGTTTGATACCCATTTTGTCTAGTTTGGTCAAGTATTAGCTGTTTCAGGGATGAAATTGTATAAGTAACTGATACGTACAAGTGGTAAAATCACAACCGTACCTAGACTCTTTTTGGAACGCTCACTCCAAAATGAATAAAAAAACATCAGATCGGCTAGCTACTTATTTCATCCGACAAAATGGGTATCAAACATTTCCATTTGCTCTGTACATCCATAATCTGATGTTTGTTTTCATTTTGGCGTTCTTGAAATAGTTGTTGCGTGTTTGTGACAAGCATCAGATTACAAACTAGCACAAGTGTGTGCAATGTGTTAGTGATAAGGAACTAGCACATGTGGTGTGTCATACAGCTTTAGTGCTGGTGTGTTAGTGATAAGGAACTAGCACAAGTGGTGTGTCATACAGCTTTATGCTGATGAGGAACTAGCACAAGTGGTGTGTCATACAGCTTTAGTGCTGGTGTGCTGATGAGGAACTATAGCACATGTGGTGTGTCATACAGCTTTAGTTTTAGTGTGCTGATGAGGAACTAGCACACGTGGTGTGTCATACAGCTTCAGTGCTGTTGTGTTAGTGATAAGGAACTAGCACAAGTGGTGTGTCATACAGCTTTAGTTTTAGTGTGCTGATGAGGAACTAGCACAAGTGGTGTGTCATACAGCTTTATGCTGATGAGGAACTAGCACATGTGGTGTGTCATACAGCTTTAGTGCTGGTGTGCTGATGAGGAACTAGCACATGTGGTGTGTCATACAGCTTTAGTTTTAGTGTGCTGATGAGGAACTAGCACACGTGGTGTGTCATACAGCTTCAGTGCTGTTGTGTTAGTGATAAGGAACTAGCACAAGTGGTGTGTCATACAGCTTTATGCTGATGAGGAACTAGCACATGTGGTGTATCATACAGCTTTAGTTTTAGTGTGCTGATGAGGAACTAGCACAAGTGGTGTGTCATACAGCTTTATGCTGATGAGGAACTAGCACATGTGGTGTGTCATACAGCTTTAGTTTTAGTGTGCTGATGAGGAACTAGCACACGTGGTGTGTCATACAGCTTTAGTTTTAGTGTGCTGATGAGGAACTAGCACACGTGGTGTGTCATACAGCTTCAGTGCTGTTGTGTTAGTGATAAGGAACTAGCACAAGTGGTGTGTCATACAGCTTTATGCTGATGAGGAACTAGCACATGTGGTGTGTCATACAGCTTTAGTGCTGGTGTGCTGATGAGGAACTATAGCACATGTGGTGTGTCATACAGCTTTAGTTTTAGTGTGCCGATGAGGAATTAGCACACTTGGTGTGTCATACAGCTTTATGCTGATGAGGAACTAGCACATGTGGTGTGTCATACAGCTTTAGTGCTGGTGTGCTGATGAGGAACTAGCACATGTGGTGTGTCATACAGCTTTAGTTTTAGTGTGCTGATGAGGAACTAGCACACGTGGTGTGTCATACAGCTTCAGTGCTGTTGTGTTAGTGATAAGGAACTAGCACAAGTGGTGTGTCATACAGCTTTATGCTGATGAGGAACTAGCTCATGTGGTGTGTCATACAGCTTTAGTTTTAGTGTGCTGATGAGGAACTAGCACAAGTGGTGTGTCATACAGCTTTATGCTGATGAGGAACTAGCACATGTGGTGTGTCATACAGCTTTAGTTTTAGTGTGCTGATGAGGAACTAGCACACGTGGTGTGTCATACAGCTTTAGTTTTAGTGTGCTGATGAGGAACTAGCACACGTGGTGTGTCATACAGCTTCAGTGCTGTTGTGTTAGTGATAAGGAACTAGCACAAGTGGTGTGTCATACAGCTTTATGCTGATGAGGAACTAGCACATGTGGTGTGTCATACAGCTTTAGTGCTGGTGTGCTGATGAGGAACTATAGCACATGTGGTGTGTCATACAGCTTTAGTTTTAGTGTGCTGATGAGGAATTAGCACACGTGGTGTGTCATACAGCTTCAGTGCTGTTGTGTTAGTGATGAGGAACTAGCACAAGTGGTGTGTCATACAGCTTTATGCTGATGAGGAACTAGCACATGTGGTGTGTCATACAGCTTTAGTGCTGGTGTGCTGATGAGGAACTAGCACATGTGGTGTGTCATACAGCTTTAGTTTTAGTGTGCTGATGAGGAACTAGCACACGTGGTGTTTCATACAGCTTCAGTGCTGTTGTGTTAGTGATAAGGAACTAGCACAAGTGGTGTGTCATACAGCTTTATGCTGATGAGGAACTAGCACATGTGGTGTGTCATACAGCTTTAGTTTTAGTGTGCTGATGAGGAACTAGCACAAGTGGTGTGTCATACAGCTTTATGCTGATGAGGAACTAGCACATGTGGTGTGTCATACAGCTTTAGTTTTAGTGTGCTGATGAGGAACTAGCACATGTGGTGTGTCATACAGCTTTAGTTTTAGTGTGCTGATGAGGAACTAGCACACGTGGTGTGTCATACAGCTTCAGTGCTGTTGTGTTAGTGATAAGGAACTAGCACAAGTGGTGTGTCATACAGCTTTATGCTGATGAGGAACTAGCACGTGTGGTGTGTCATACAGCTTTAGTTTTAGTGTGCTGATGAGGAACTAGCACATGTGGTGTGTCATACAGCTTTAGTTTTAGTGTGCTGATGAGGAACTAGCACACGTGGTGTGTCATACAGCTTCAGTGCTGTTGTGTTAGTGATAAGGAACTAGCACAAGTGGTGTGTCATACAGCTTTATGCTGATGAGGAACTAGCACGTGTGGTGTGTCATACAGCTTTAGTTTTAGTGTGCTGATGAGGAACTAGCACAAGTTGTGTGTCATACAGCTTTATGCTGATGAGGAACTAGCACATGGGGTGTGTCATACAGCTTTAGTTTTAGTGTGCTGATGAGGAACTAGCACACGTGGTGTGTCATACAGCTTTAGTTTTAGTGTGCTGATGAGGAACTAGCACACGTGGTGTGTCATACAGCTTCAGTGCTGTTGTGTTAGTGATAAGGAACTAGCACAAGTGGTGTGTCATACAGCTTCAGTGCTGGTGTGCTGATGAGGAACTAGCACAAGTGGTGTGTCATACAGCTTCAGTGCTGGTGTGCTGATGAGGAACTAGCACAAGTGGTGTGTCATACAGCTTTAGTGTTAGTGTGCTGATGAGGAACTAGCACATGTGGTGTGTCATACATGTGAAAGATGAACTTCGGACGGCAACAGCCCATGTCAGGTGTATAGTATAACACCAAACATAGAGAGGGGATGAGCATGTTTCCAGGAGAAGTGTTTAAAGGTGTATATTGCTAGAGCTGCTGTAAATGAAAGTGTATGTGAGGACTCCCACACTGAGCACATGTAGTTTGTAAGTGCAGCAGTTTCTACTTCCATTAGACCGTAGCTGAAGTCATTTTGTAATCTAGTCAGTTGCTAGTCATATAACCCACCTATATACGAGGTATACTTGATGGTTAAAACACCAGCTGGTACTTGCCAGCTAGTGTTTAACCATCAAGTACTTTGTATCTAGGTGGGTTATATGACTTAGAACACTAGCACCGAGAGTCAACAGTGCATGGCTTCATTCAAAAACTTCTGCACTAGAGGAGGCGGCCACAGAAACTGGCTGTTGTTCAGCTCCATCGATCCCTATGCTGTGGTTTCAAACCGATTTAGACTATAGCTACTTACCATCAAACTGTTCCTGTAATGGGGTCTTATGACTCAATACTCTGTTGTGACAGTCTATGGAGAGGTTCTCGGTGAACCCATTAGCAGTCCACATGAAATGAGCGCGGGAATTACAAGCTCGTGTGCAATGCCTCATTAAACCCATGTGCTTTGTGCTTGGGTTTTATGAGGCTTTGCTTGGGCTTCTAAACCCTGCAGATAAAGGAGTTTGATGTTTGGATTTACAATTTCACTTAGAAGCGTTTGAATTTATGACGACTCTTAGTTCTTTGTGAACAAAAAAGTTCTATACTATCATACTGTACACAGCATGCTCGTCCTACCCTCTAACGTCTCTTCTTTCTTACCATTCCTAAAAAACAATACAAAAAAAAACCAGCAGGAACAAGTCACAAAAAAGTTTTCTGAATGAAACAAGCGCATGTAGGGATGGAACCCTCAAAAACCAACCAAACTAAATGGGAATGACACCACAATACTTTTTCACACCATCCCTACATCTTGTGCCATTTTGCCAACTATGCACACCACAAAACTCTCTACATGCACTTAGCCTATTCCCACCCACTAAATGAACACTCACGGTGCTCAGCATTGCTCACTCCACAGCCTTCTACATAAAAGACAATCCATATCTGCCATGTTCAGCAGCAATAAAATTTCACATAACTTACTCCAACATACCATACAGACCCAGCTCATGCACTCCACAGTTTCTACATTCAAGACAGAACATATCTGCCATGCTCAGTATAGCAATTACATTGCAGCCATCCACAACTCACTAACCCACTGCACATCAATGTGCACTCTAGTGTTGTTTTAGTTCAGCACTTTGCTTTTTAGTTTAGTAATGGTTAGTTTTCAAGCGTAAAATCGACATTAGTTTAGTAGTAGTCAGTTCTTGGGAAGTGGTTTGAATTTTAGTTTAGTATTAGTTAGTACTTTGAAGGAAAATTGAATTTTAGTTTAGTATTAGTACAGCTAGGCAAGGTAATTCAGGAAATACAACTCAAAGGGATAAACACCATAGTTTGCACACTCTATTTGTAGTAACACTTCCTGTAGGAAGAGATGTCACCAAATGATATGTCAGTCGCTGACATGGCATTTTATTGACACTCATGCCATTTTTGTTCAAGGTACCAAGACCGTACTCAAATTGTCTCGGTATGAGACTACGGTGTTTGATGCATTCCTATCAGCAATTTTGCAGTCGATCGTTGAGCCATATTGTTAAAGGCTGGCCCACATATAGTACCCAATTCACATGATGCAAGTTGGCCAGTAAAGACATGCTATGCATTGTGTATCAGTAAACCATGTGATTTATGGAACTTGAAGGTGATTAGGTATGTGGTGCCTTGTTCTTCTATGGAATTGTTCACATCGGTTTTCAGATAGGCTCCAAATACAAGTTTCAATACAAGTGACGGTGGTATTTTGTTCCTCCCAGGTGCAGGTGTCAGGTTCTGGCTCAAAGGTACAACATACCAGAATAACAGTCTTGTGTCCCTGGAGGACATTGGTGAAAATGATAATGCCTTGCTCTGCCTGACTGACCAAACTGTCTGTTGCCGAGCTCCTTTTGTGGGGCGTGTCCTACCCAACTTTTACTTTCCCAATGGAACTCGAGTTCTCAGCTACACTGCTAATTCAACAACTGGTGAGCAATGGGAGATCTACAGAACCAGAGGTCAGCATTTGATATATCTACACCGCAGGAGAGGTGGAGCAACTGGAATCTACCGTTGCTCAATACCTGATGGAGCAGGTGTTTACCAAAACATTACTATTGGATTGTATACAGCAGACACTGGTGAGTGATAAAGATTGAGTTGACCCTGTTTCATTCTTTGGGACCAACCTTGTTATTTCTCAGACATGCAACTTTGTTGGACACTTCCCAGTACTCTTAACTGTGTTGGACACTTCCACAGTCATTAGTTGCTGCTGTGAATACCAGACATGTATAGTGATCAAAAGCTCGCTACTTATCTGCTATATTGTCCTTTAGCAAGGGCCTAGGCTTTCAAGGCCAGTGCGAGCGGTATGGCCAGTAGTACGACTTGGCTGTAGGCGCTATGGACTACGTGCTATTTTATGAGAAGGAGAAGCTGGATGAAACAATTCTCATTCCTAACGAAAATATATTCCCAAGTCACCTATCCAAAATGTCCAAATTATTTCCTGATAGGAAACTAGAAAAGCAGATGTATCTCGTGAATTATTCAAAGAACAAGGATGACTATATGCAAAAGTTAAGGTTTTGAGATCCAGCCTGAGAACCAAACCATGTCTATGGATAGGTACCTTCTATCCTCTGCTCCAACATCAGAGCTCCAGTGGCTCAGTTGGTAAGAGCATCAGACTGGCACTCAGAAGATCCAGGTTTGAGTCCTTGCTGGATCTCAATTTAGCTATTTCTTTCTCTGTCACAGTGGTGTGTTACAGTCTACAAGTTGGCTTTGTACAAAATTGGGAGCTGGAAAATATTAACCATTAATTGGTTACGAAATAGAGCAGCATCGCTTTGAAATTTCTGTGATGGTATTCCTTTTACCATGTACCAACAGGCCAGGTTACTATCCCAGGTGATATCAACTTCCACTTGAACAATGCTGCCACTCCTGTGTTTACCCTCACCTGCACGTCCACTGGTGGTCCTGCCACCACTGTCTCCTGGAGAAGGGATGGCACAGTGCTCAGTGATGACAGCACCTACAGTATCACTTCTCAAATGCTGAATGATGCAGTGTCAGCTACCTACACCCACACGCTGACAGTGACTGGGAGACTTCATGGAGAGTATCAGTGCAATGTGTCCAACATCAGGACACCTTCAGGAAGTACCAGAAGCCTAGCAGTTAGTAAGGGATGTGAAATCTAGCATCTGTATGGAGAAGGAAAGACTGTTTAATTAGTTATCTGTTTCACAGGTGTTGCTGACCCACCGACTGGTCTCAGTGCTACACAAGTGGGTCCAACCAGTATTAGAGTCTCCTGGACTGCACCGGTTTCAGGAGCCATTGTGACTGGGTACAGGATATCCTACAGTGGAGGGACTGACCAGGGCAGTGTTGATGTTGGAGCTAGTGCAACAGATCACACGATAACAGTTCCTCAGCCACAGAGTCGCCTGACTTACTCCATCAGTATCATAACTCTGTCTTCTCATATTCCAAGCTCCATAGCTGGGCCCATAATGGTGACAGTAGGTATGCACAATGCCTAATTGTTCATTATGTGTCTGTAAATCCAACATTGTGTTTCCCTTCCCAAACCCCTATATTCCTGCAGTCACATCTGGAACAACCACAGACTCTGTGAATAGTAAGTGTGTGTACTGCATGCACAGTATTGTAATGTTAGATGTCTTCCACTTCCTCCTACCTTCACTGTTTATGAGTTTCAGAGCATACACAAAGATGTATGCATGTGTATTAACTGTTGCCATTTCCAGTTCCAGGGTTGGTGAGCTCATTGAGTGTCACCAATACTACACTACTGGTCACCTGGGACCCTCCCCTCACACCAAATGGTGACATCCTTGTCTATGAGGTTCACTACCAGAGGGAGGGGGGACAGGAAGGTTGGGGAGTGGTGAATGTTACAGCCACCTCTGCGGAGCTGACCGGCCTGAGACCAGAGTCCACCTACACCATCTCAGTGAGGGCTTACACATCTGCTGGGCCCGGGGAGGAGAGAAGACTGACAGTAGTAGCAGCTACTACCAACACCTGTCAGTTGAGCACAAAATGATGTGTTTGCTCACATTTTCATATAGCTACAATTTTGCAACCAACATCTGCCCATTTGTTCATTTGTTGATTTCTTAGTGACGTGCTAGTCAGTGTTGGGCTTGTATAGACTGTTGAACATGAAAAATGTCCTTTACAGTGGGTGATTCTACATTGTAGTATAGGCCTGCTCTTTATAAAGAGCTCTGGTGCTCTGCATGTTAGAGATCCAGGGCCTTTAATTTGTTAAACTGAGGTTGGCGTAAGAATAGATTACTATGTACATGTTTGTAACACTACACAATTTATGTACACAAGCAACTTTCACTCATATCTTATGTCCTCAAGTGATTGGATCAGGATCCCTTGTGGGTGTGGTGGTGGCAGCATGTGGTGCCTTAACCCTGCTCTATGCTGTGATTCTACTTGTGTGGATTCTTTGGAATAAAAGGTAATTGAAGAGCTTCTCCATGCTTCTGTATATATACACTAATGTTTGCTTTCACATTGCTGTATTTGCCACAGGAGGACGAGAAAGGATGACACTCAAAAGAAACATTTGGAGTTAGTTACATAGCTTTATCCCAGGCCATTTGCTCTAATCACTAATGTAATAGTTTTACATGCTATAGCAGAGGTATATGTTGTTAGCAGAACTGGTGTTGGGAATGATAATTAGGCTATAGGTAGCTAACTCTGTCCCATACCCACAGCACTGATATTGAAATGAAGAAGTGTACTGCCTATGGAGAAGTGACTGCCCGTAGTGGGATGGAGGATGTCTATGAGTGTCCACAGTGAATTGACAACAACAGTTTTTGTACAATAAACGTGATCATTATAGCTATGTGTAAATTGCTGTATTTTCTATAGTTTACTATGTGTCACTTATAGGATCTGATAACAACCTACACTCTTCTAATTCTTGCACTACCAACACCTGTCAGTTGTAACTTTGCTTTATGATTTACTATTTGTAATATGAAACCCTTAACACCCAGTATCTTGAACTGAAGACTGTGGTATAGATATGTCACGGATTCTTGGACACTGATGCAAAACACAAGGAGCGCTTGCATTTTGTAGCACCTTGCATTTTTGCTATAGCATGTGTACTCGCATGCTGTGGCCTATGACACCTTTATTGTAATTTGGTATGTCAATCTGACAAGAGTAAGTTTTGGACATTCACCTTTTAAACAGAAATAGAATTTGGTTTGTGTATGGTAGTACAAAGTAGAATATCAAGCATGGAATAAGCTGGAAGCTGAGGAAACCTTGTTCAAAGTGTGATTTGGACTACAGACTGATTCATAGAGTGCATGTACGTTAGTAGTGTAAACATGCTTAAAATTTGGCCAGATATGTATTACTTTTACTGTGTGTAGCTATAGTTGCTTATTATCATGATTACCTGGTTGGGTGATATTGGTCAATGTGATATCAGAACAGCATGGGGTCTTTTTGTCATGGGTTTCTTTACAGTTGCAATTGTTCAATGTGAGATTGAGGGAGACCAAATGACAGTCGTCAATAGTAACACAGGGAATCAGATGCACAATATGCTTTCTAGCTTTTGACTTTGGGTCTAGAACTACTTTATCATTTTTCTCAATAATGACTTTGTTCTGCGAGTACCCAAGTAGCTACCTCTGCTAGCTTTGCTATAGTGTATTTTCTAACTCTTCCCTCACTCTTCTTTGCACTGGTCATCTCTGCACCTGAAGCTGGTACATGAAGTAGCACTTGCTCCAATGTATGACATCAGAGTTACAAGAGCATCTAAAGTTAAAAATATGGCCAATAGATTTCTGAATTGTGCAGGTTATCATACTTCAAGCTGTGCATGGATCATTCTTTTTAGTTTAGACATGTACGTATATATATACCCTAGCTCAGAATTATGTCAGCTAGGCTGCACATTGCACTACATAACACTCTATACAGAGTTGAAAACAACCAAAACATCAGGTCTTGTTAAGTTGGCCTGGCAATGCCAACAAATTCCAGCCCTATTCAAGTTGGCCTGACAATGCTAACACACTCCAAGTTGGCCTGACAATGCTAACACACTCCAAGTTGGCCTGACAATGCCAACACACTCCAGTATGCATCCTGTAGAAAGTAAAGGTTTACTTCATGACAACACTGAACACAAGTCCAAATGGCATCTACATTCATAGCAGTGCACTGATAGTGTTTACTATTGTTTAGTTTATAGCTCCACTGATATTTTTACCTGTAAATTATAGCACAGTTTATGGTACACAAATATAGTATATTTTATTAAGGTGTAATTAAACAGTTTACTGTGGAATTTGGGATTAATCCTGAATGCTACAATAAACTGTGCTATTACTTATAAAAATGAATACTATTTCCTTGATCCAAATATAAAGAACAAAAGCAAAGGAGGTAGAGTGGTGAAGCCACTGAGTGCAGGTTGTGCAAAAACTGTGGCTGCAAGCTGAATTTACATAGGTCATTTACGTGTGTACACTAAACATGTATTTACTTTCTTTTCCTATCTTGTTTTCTTGGGGTGTAGAACTTCTAGAAATAAAAAGATGAAATTCAGTGCAGGGATCAAATCTGGGTGTTCGGAATGCCAGTCATGTTCTTACCACTGAACCACTCGAGCTCTGGCATTGCAGAAGAGGATAGATGGTATACATACGTATATACACACTCCGATATCTCAATCTTTTTGTTTATTTCTACATACATTCACAGTAAGTACCCAAGTGCTTTAGGCTGTGACCAGCAAACTTATACTTTGACTGTTGCACTGTTTGCAATAACATCACTTGCATGGTTTACTATTCACTTCATTCACAGTCAGCATGAAGCCGTGAGGCTGTATTGAAAACAAGTCCACCATACAATCAAAACTGTGCACAATAGTTTTATTGTGTTTTTTTTGTTCTTGTTTTGGTTTTTTATTTTTCTGCTTTGGTTTCAATCACATTGTTTGCAAGTTGATATCATGGGACTGTATTGAAAACACCAGCCATCACACAATAGATAGTCTTAAAAAACACTCAGCCCATTGATATAAGCTTGTGCCACTGTTAGTCTTCTGGTCTGAGTAGGGCATGGGTAGCCATCCAACATACGCTGATTCATACATAAACAGAACAAAGCAGAGTCTCGTAATAAAGAGAGCTTCCCAGTAGATTTGCAATAAACATCTGTGCTGAAACCAGCAGCTATATCAAAACTACAAAGTACAACATGACTCTGAAGACATCGTGTGAAATCCTGCTGGTGCTGGGTTTACTGGCTCTTGTTCAACTCCATTTCACCGCATCATCTGGAACTAGTACCAGTACAAGTGAGTTCTCCATTCTACCCAACTCCAACTCTTCCTGTCCTATGAGGCCTTGCTACACCCTCTCTCAAGTTATGAACAACCCCTCAAACTACTTCACTTCCAATACAACAGTGGTGTTTCCTCCAGGCCATCATGAAGTTAGCACTGAAGGTCAGCTGGTCATTCAGAATGTCAACAACATTTCCCTAGTTGGAGACAATAATGACAGTACTATGATCAGGTGTATAGGAGAGTTTGGCCTTGCCTTCATTAACATCACAAATCTGACTGTCTCAAAACTCTCCTTTTCAATGTGTGGGACTCCGATACCAAATTCTTTAAGAGGGTTCAAGAAAATAATGGATTCATTTACTTTTAATATTCTGCCAGCTCCTTTACCAGTATCCATCTACTTGTTGAACATCACTAACCTCACTACCAATAGTTTAATCATATCTCACTCCAAAGGGATGGGGTTGCTGGGTGTTAACATATTTGGAGTGTCTACTATCCAGCAAGCAGTGTTTGTTAATAACACACCAAACTGTGCCATTGTGTTTCTGGACAGCTACTCTCAAACAGGAACTCCAGTTTTGAACATTACTGACTCACTATTTATGTTGGGAAAAGAAAGTAGCACTATATACCTACTTTCTGATCTTGCACCTGGATTGAGTGTTATAGCTACACAAACTACATATCATGTTAAAAGCTACATTAGAAATATCACAGCATATGGCAATACTGGAAATCTGTATGGCAATATGCTTCTCATAATTAACTGCAAAGTGTCACTTCAAGTAATACAAGTAAACTCTACTGGAGGGTATTATTATGGCTTATTCATAAAACTCAAGAGAGATTCCACTAACAGCAACTCCACAGGTCATTTCTTTATGTCACAAAGTTACTTTGGCAGAAACCGGGCAGGTGTATCACTGTCTATTGATTCCATTGCCTATTTTATAAAACTGGTAAACATCACTGTAGAAAATAACAAAAAAGCTTTAAACATCATTATAAATCATAGTTCAGTCCTTATAATGGAAAATGTAAACATTATTCACAACATTGGACCATTGGTAATCACCTTTTGTGAATCTGCAGTGGTTGAATTTCATGGATCTAACACCTTTGCTGATAATACTTGTACATGTACAAGTACAGATTTAGCATATCAATATATTCAGCTCTATATCTGAGCCAGGGAAATGTGACATTTTATGGCAATACTACATTCCTGCAAAACAAGTGTAGGTATGGTGGTGCAATTTATGCAAAAGATGCTGAGATAAACTTTCAAGAAAATGTAGTGTTCCGGGAGAATGAAGGAGAGTATGGTGGTGCATTAATGCTATATCATAATGTATCAGTTGTTACTGGACAATTTGCTGAGGTGAGTTTTGTGAGAAATCATGCCCAAATATCTGGTGGTGCAGTTTATGCTAGAGATTCACAAATAATTATCAGAACCGGACAAAAGCTCTCGTTTGTGGAAAATGAAGGTTACAATGGTGGAGCTATGACATTGGACAGTGGCTCTACCATATTCTTAGAGGAAAACAGCAGTGTCACATTTGTAAGAAACCATGCCTACCACTATGGTGGTGCGATATACTATATGGATGAGTACACAAACAATTTTGAGCCAGCAACAGAACTGAGTAAGTGCTTTTATGGACTTTTTACTACAAAAGTTAGAGCTATGTTCTTTAATTTACATGACCTTTTCACGTTACATCATACAACCATTGAATTTGACAGCAATGTGGCTGATTTTGCTGGAACTGCCATTTATGGTGGTTGGGTGGATTACTGCAAGTTGTACATTGATAACAAAAGGACAACAATTCCTGCTTACTTTATCTCGCAGACTTTAGTTTTTGATAGTGTGTTTCTTTTTCATCAGCCCACCCAATTTTCACTGGTATCTTCTAATCCAACACGTGTATGTTTATGCACCACCAAGTCCATCCCTGACTGCAGTATTACTGAGTACACTATCGCAGCCTATCCTGGAGAGACATTAACAATACCTGCAGTTGCTGCGGGACAGAGGTTTGGAAGTGTACCATCTACTGTGCACAGTAGCTTTGTATCAGGAAGCAATGGCAGACTGCCAGCACTACAGCATACACAGTCAGTCAGTGTTACATGCACTAACCTTATCTACACTACTCTGTGTTCACCCAACAGAACTGAAGTTATGCAATTATCAGTTGAGAAGAATAATGTTCCACAAAACACGAACATTTGGCAAATATTACCTGTAAACAATGGCAGAGCTCTTGTCAATTTGCAATTTTCAGCCTTACTATATATATTGTAGTACAGCTATGTCCACTGGGATTTATATTTAACAACAACTCTCAGACTTGTGTTTGTCACCCTAAACTTCAGCAGCATGAAATCAACTGCAGCATCAGTACTCAATCAGTCTACAGGAGAAGTCCACTTTGGATAAATGCGACATTTCTTAATGAAACTTACACTCAAGTACTCATTCATAATCACTGCCCATTTGACTACTGCAAGGATGGAGATATTGAACTCAACATGGAGCACCCAGATGAACAGTGTGCTCTCTCTCGTTCTGGTGTTCTGTGTGGATCATGCCAACAGAATCTCAGCCACGTCTTGGGCAGCTCAAACTGCAAAGAATGCAGTTCACACTTTCTCTTGCTTATTCCTGTCTTTATTGCTGCAGGAATCGTTTTAGTGGTCTTACTAATGCTGCTCAATTTGACAGTCTCAGTGGGAACAATCAATGGGCTCATCTTCTATGCCAATATTGTCAGAGCTAACCAAGCCATTTTCTTCCCCCATGGTACCAACAATGAATTCCTCAGTATCTTCATAGCATGGCTCAACTTGGACTTGGGGATTGAGACTTGCTTCTACAGTGGTCTTGATGCTTATGCTAAGACGTGGCTACAGTTCGTATTCCCAGTGTACATCTGGATCATAGTGGTACTGATCATTGTATCAAGCCACTACTCCACAACTGCTGCAAAGCTTAGTGGTAGAAATGCTGTACAAGTGTTGGCTACATTGTTTCTGCTATCGTATGCAAAACTGCTACGCATTACCATCACTGCTTTCTCTTTCACCCTACTTGAGTATCCAGATGGCTCTGTCAAGAGGATATGGCTTTATGATGGCAATGTAGACTACCTGAAAGGCAAACATATTGCACTCTTTGTAGCTGCTCTACTACTGCTTGTGTTCATCTCCCTTCCTTACACAGTGGCACTGTTGTTCATACAATGCTTGCAGTACAGGTCAAGGTACAGAATGCTAGCTTGGGTTAGGAGACTGAAGCCTCTGTTTGATGCCTACACTGGGCCTTACAAGGACAAACATCGCTACTGGCCTGGACTTCTCCTAGTTGTTCGTGTTGTCCTCTTCCTCGTCTTTTCAGTGAATGTGTTTGGAGATCCAGCTGTCAGCCTTCTGACCATCATTGTTACTACCTCCTGCATTAATTTTTCCACAATCAACTTTGGAGGTGTGTACAGAAACAATGTTCTGAACGTAATAGAGTATTCCTTCTTTCTCAACCTGGGAATTCTCTCTTCAGCCACACTATTCATTTCACTTACTGATGGAGATCAAGCTGCTGTGGTGTATACATCTGTGACTATTGCTTTCGCCACTTTCATGGTCGTTACATTCTACCATATACTGGTGAGGGTGACCGAGGAACAGCAGAGACAGAGTTTTACAGAGTGGACTATCTCAAAACTGAAAGCACTTAAATCCGCAGTAAAGAGAAAGAATAACCAGAATAACCAGCAGAATCCCATTCAACCAGTAAACCACAACCCATTGATTGAACTGCGTGAGCCACTGTTGGAGAGTGCCAATTGATTGCAATGACATTAAACTTGCAAATATAATAGTTACACTCTACTTGTGCACTATAAAAATTGATTTTTTTCTGAGCGTTTTTCCTTGGAAGTGTAAAAGATTTGTATGTTTGACACATGGACAGAGATGCTCACTACAGAAAAGACCACTGAATCTTCAATGTGGCTACAAGTTTGAGTCGTCTATAAGCTATTGCTAACATGGTAGGTTAAGAACGACAAACTCTATACTGGCAGCTAATATTGTCATTCATTAAGTCATTGCTATATAGTATCACCATATAAGTTCAGTATTCACCCCAAAAGCAATGTATAACTATTTTATGAAACAGGTGGTGTATTGAAAGCATGTGATATTGAGTGTTACTAACACGTTTTCAATTGTTCAAAGTAATCATACTGCATCTTGTGTACACAAAGTGTAACATTTAGCCTTTACAAATTTTTGCAATGCTGAAACTGTTTTTTTGTTTTGTTTTGTTTTTGTAATCACATTGTAATTCTGCAACTTAAAACAGCAATAGCTATATAATTCATAGAATCATTTTCCGTACGTACTGTGTACTTCAGACATCCATAGTTGTTGTCACACTTATAGAATCTGTTAACAAATAGTAATCATAAAGCAAAGTTACAACTGACAGGTGTTGGTAGTGCAAGAATTAGAAGAGTGTAGGTTGTTATGTGAAGCCCTTAACTACCGGTATCTTTAACTGGTATAGATATGTCTAAATTGTGGAAAGATATTAATTTCACGGATTCTGGGAAAGTGATGCAAAATACAAGGTGCCCTTGCCATTTGCAGTATCTTGCATCAGTGTGCTATAGTTTATAAAATTGTGCCTGAGGAAGGTCCAGATCAGACCAAATGAGAGCTTGGTCAATATAACTGAAACACTGCCCTGGAATCCACCAAAGCGATCTCTCAATGATTTGGACTGCTTAATTATTAAAGATTGAGGGATTCCTCTTTTGGATTGTTCTTGCATGGCTGCTGTCAACGTTCTTTCCTTTCCTGGTGCTATGCTGGCACTGGTGACCACCATCCTGACTTCTTCCTCTTATCCAGTGGAAACAACTATATGATGATAAATGGCCACAATACCAACCCCATCTTATGGGTGGGTCATAGTACCCCTGTCACAATCCACCATATTGTGGTACTTGCTCACTATACACTATAGTGGCACACTGTGGCCTGACACTTATCGTTGTTTGGTATGTCAATCTGACAAGAGTGGGTTTGGGGCATTCACAATTGCTCCTGGGTAGGTTCGCCCTCACCTGCACCTCAACTGGTGCTCCTGCCTCCGAAATGTGATCTTGTTGGTATAGCAACAGGCATATAGCTAATATGTTCCCGTAACTACCTTTTCAACTTGGAGCCCAAATTTGATCATTGACCGAGCAGCGGCATCTGCGATTATTCGATGTAGACTGCCCCGGTGTACACAGAGTGGAGACTCCAAAATTAGGAGCACACAAAATTTTAACAAGATATGTGACTTTTGGTTACGCACTTTTGTCTGGGTGCAAATTTGTGATCACTATATTGAAATGAAATATTCTAGTGGGCCACTTTGACCCAAAAATGGCCTCAGAAGCAATCACAGAGCATCTAATTTCAAAAATGTTCCTGTAGGGGCAAACACCCAGACCCAGACCCCCTTAGCTACTGTGTGCTTACTCATTACTCAGCTACCCCCACCCTCCCCAATCTGAAGTATCTTCCTATGCCACTGGATTGATGGCTCTTCCTTGATTCTACTTCACTCTACCAAGCTGTACAAGAGCCAGATCTGATTCTAATGTATCCTATCTCTAATGCATCTCTAATGTATTTACCTCACTCTATAATTCTATGCATCCTTGAGGCCACAGCTCTCACACAAATCTCAACTTCAATTGCTCTTTCATAACACATTGACTTGACCCCTTGTACTTTGTCCCTACCTTCAGACATCCATATTCCTGTACAAAGTGTATACATGTGATAAAATGCCAAGGTCTAGGAAGAAAGCATTACATTGCATTTGTCAATCTCGCTGTGTGCATGCTGGCTGGTAAACTGTTAGCACTGAGCCTAATAATTGTTTAGCCTGCATTCCAAGTAGTACATTCCTGTGCATCTATATTATATGTACAGACATCTGAGTGGAGTAGTGAAGCCACTGGATGCAGGTGGCACTAACACTATAGTATTTAATGGGAGTGTATATGAACTTCTTAGTAATATGTCTCTCTATTCAGGACCATTCAGCACTTTGTCATATTACAAATGCAGGCTAGGCTACTGGACTGGGATTGATATTATGCCAAGTATTGATAGCCATGCCATTTACACATTTGTAGTTTTTATGGCCACTTGTGATACTCGGTATTTGCATGTGTGCTTACATCATGTACACTGTGAGCATATTCCAGCAGAAAACTAAGTGCAAAGCCTATTCGTCAGCCTCAAGTTTTCAATGAGGTACTTGTATTGAAACACAAAATCAGTTGTAACATACATTCATCAAAGAAACTATAAAGTATCACACAACCAGATATTCACAGCAGATAAGGCAACAGGCAACTATACATGCAGGAAAAGTAATATGTATCTAGCCAAAATTTAAGCATGTTCACACTACTAACATATCAGTGTGTAGTCCTAATCATACATACCTCACATAGAGGTGGGTTTCTTTACAGTTGCAATTGTTCAATGTGAGATTGAGTGAGACCAAATGACAGTCGTCAATACTCACACAGGGAATCAGATGCACAATAAACTTTCTAGCTTTTGACTTTGGGTCTAGAACTACTTCATCACTTTTCTCAATAGCGACTTTGTTCTGTGAGTACCCAAATACCTCTGCTGCTTTCTTTAGCTTTGCTTTAAGAAATCTCTTAACTCTTCCCTCACTCTTCTCTGTATCGGTCACCTCTGGAATGGATTTGACCTGAAGCTTGTACTTGAGGTAGCACTTGCTCCAGTGTCTGACATCAGAGTTACAAGAACATCTGAAGTTAGAAATATGACCAGTAGATTTCTGAATTGTGCAGAGCTCAGACTTATTTTCATTCAAGCTGCACATGGTACTATATAACACATTATAGCTGAAAACACGTCTTATCAAGCTGGCCCAGAAATGCCAACATACTCTAGCTACTCAGAACAGTTAAGGCAGGCTAATACATATAAATTATACACCCATCAAGTTTTTACAAGGTGAATTTAACTCATGAACCCATGGCAGTATGAACATGGGGTTTGTAACAATGACAACAATGATGCTTCCCAATTCTGTAAATGAAAACAATTTGTTGTCATGGCAACTAATTAACAGCAGCCGGGCTCATGTAAACAAGCCGTTTGTAGCAATAAATACAGCAAAATGCGGAACTGAAAACGTAGCCTGAGAGCTAAGCCACTGTAGTCACTATTACTACTGGTCATGGTCTAACAGAAACCAGGTGGCATGAAACAGCTTTCCTTTTTATGGCTGATATATAATCGAAAATAGGTAAAAATTGTGGCTTATCGGGTGGTCCTTAACTTTCAAAAGTTAAGGCTTTATCAGGAAAGCATTAACAGCACAAATGCCACCTGGTTATAACAACTTCAACTCCTCCTGTACACAGAAAAGCTATCAGATCTTGGTTCCAAGGCTGGTGAGTGTTCTGCATAAACCGCCAAAGACGATCGGTCATCGTCGCTCGAAATGACTTGAGCTTTACTTCTGTCTTCAGCTCGCAGAAACACGCGGCTCTCGATCTCAGTGATATCCCTTCAGAAATTCGGACATACCTACTTCATAATCAGCGGTAAAACAAAGCTATAGTCGGTCAGAATAACGATGACACACACACTACACTAGACTCAGCAGCCATTCAGTTTCCATAAACTATTGCAATATCCTCGCGTACTTCCGCGTTATGAATAATAAAGTTAAGCCCGCCTTAATCGTTGTGAGTAAAAAGTGGCTTTTTAATCTAAAAGACCAACCCAAATCTGAGCAAATCGAACTACTGCTGAGCACAGACACATGTACTTTATCAGTTTATTTGATTTAATTAACAGAAGCTTTTGATGTCACTTGAGGTCGACCAGCTTCTATCTGAAATATATATGTAACTATCAGAGAAGTCAAAGAAGTTCTCAGGTATATTAAGGCCTAACTTGTTTTTGACAAAAATGTTTGTCATCTTTGTGATGCTATATCTTTGCACATAAAAGTGTCATAGGGTTCTGGTCTGCACTCAAGCAAAGGTCCACCAGTATGAATTAATAAGGCTTCATAGTTGACCACGCCCATTTATCACGTGCTGCTGTACAGTCGTTGACAATATGTCTGTTGCGGGTACTAAAGCAGCAATTCCGGAGATGTTAGAGAGCACTTTGGAGCATGAAATTTTGCATGAAGGCTAAGTACAATGTCACTTACTTGATTTTGTTTTGGGAAACTTGCAACATAGCTGCGTTTGTTCAGAACTGACAAAAGAGGCCCTCTTGGGGGTGTGGTCCAAGCACTTTTTGGCTTGCCCAAAGACTACAGTAGACTACTGCCGATTTCCCAAAATAAAATTGTAGAGTAAACATGGGTAGCTTCCTCCAGAAAACACAAATGGGCTCCTGCAACAGCTGCAAGAACTCCGTCTCGGTATCACCATCACCATCTCGGCACCAACTCTGTCATTTTTATGACCTTGGCACGAGATTTAAAGAGAGACGAAGACTAATTCTCTGCGCGATGAACTACCGATCCACTGTAGATTCCAAACAACTATTAGCATCGTTCTAGTTTCATCGTTGAATCACAAAAGCAAGCGCAAAACACAGCTACTTCGCATCGCACCCGCAAGGTCACTTCCGTGCACCAATGAGATATTATCGTAATCTCTCCGTATCACGCAAAATTATTGAGCCAGGCCTTAATATGCCTGAGTTACATACTGGTTCTATATTTATCCTCTGCAGAGGAGTGGAGGCACAAACTTTATCATTGACACCAAATGTTAAGCATGACCTTGAGGGAAGCATGTGGGCATGCTCACCAGGAACCATCTGAGCTTGTCTATTTAGGGATTTCTGCCTGAAATAGAAAAGCCCAATGTGGACTGCAGAAATCAGTAACATGCAAAGTAACACAACTTTAATATCTTTACCAAACTGCCACTTTTGAAAAATAAAGTTGGCTGGGCACAACTGGGAAATGAGCTAGATAGAGTGCATGACGTATCAGAATAGAAATGTATACAGTGGAATAGAATTACAAAAAATTAATCTGGACACAGCCTGACTGGCAAAATCAACCCTGGCCTATCCTAGATTTCAATATTGATATACATGTAGATACCTGGTATAAAAGAGTAGCATCACACGGCTGTGCCAGGGGCTAGGCTTAACCATCTCAAGGGGATATAGCTCCTTCCATTTGTCTCGGTCAGTGTCTTTCAGCAAGTCAAAGCAGTACAAATATCCTACAAAAAGTATCACAATCCTTAATACTCGTCTGTTGTCTACTTCAAGTACTATGATCAGATAGTCAGATAGTTTGCAGATCAAGGATCATAGATTCTACTGTGTATCACAGTATATTGCATAATACACAGGCATTAAAAGCTCCATTCAAAGACTACTTACCATTATCAAATAGCAGTGGAGGTTGTGATTTAGTATCCCAAAATTTCTCTGTAAAATCTGGAGAAACAGTTATCTCTGGAAAAGGCTGCCCATTGGGGAATAGCCGATGTCGTGGTTTTCCTGGAATGGGGAGGCAGTTTTGGTAGGACACAACGCCAAGGTACCAACCCCATAACCTAAGCAGAGACACTGAAGTGAAGGTGATGATTCTGTTTGTCTCTGGGGTTGGAGATCCAACACACTGGTACAATGTTGAATCTAGATTAGGATTGCTTGTGATAACATTGGCATTCCCCATGCTTTCAACAAAGCACTTAAATTGTGTACACCCTTCCAAGAGTGAAAGGGATGATGTATCTAAGACTGCACTTGTGCTTTGAGTCAAAACTTTGAAGATGACAGAGCCAGTAACACTGCTGATGAATCCATATTCATAGTGAGGTGTATCAAGTTCTCCGGTTGTTGTCCAGTTCATTGTAATTCCACTCACAGTCCAGTTAAATTCATACTCTGGTACAACATGAAAACATGCTGGTGGGCGCAAGAAACCCAGTTCAGTGGAAGCCACTCCCAAGTAGATGTCTTCAGACCCTTCATTCTTTACTACACCCGTTGAATGTACTATGACTGAGAGTGTAGAGCCAGGCTCAAGCTGAAGTCTCCAGTAGTATGCGAGAAACTGGCACTCTTTCCAAACATTCTGAAAAGCATGTACTTCAATTTGCCCAAGTAGTTTTGGAGAAAAACCTTCCATTCTTTTCTCAAGGTACAGTTCGACAGTGTATGGGGTTTCAATAGGGGTAGCATTGAATCTCAAAGCAATTGAATCTGATCGAGGTAAGTACTTCATCTCTACAGGCATCATGTGCAGTCTTTCTCCTGCAACTGTTGGTACTAAGCTCCTGAGCAGCTCCTCTCCTAAACCCAGAGAGTATATTTGCAGCATGTATCCACTGTTCATGCTACTACAGGGGACATTTCTCAGCTCATTTCTACCAAGTAACACATTGGTATCAAAGTCATCATACCCTGACTTCTTGTCTTTACCTTGACAGTGGTGAGTCTTTGAGAGTACTGCAGTACTGGTTGCTTCATCCACTATGTCAATCCTGTAGCTGACAGCATGGATGCTGTCAAACCATGACACTAAGAGTCCAGCCTTGGTATCCGGAGTGGACAAGGACACCTTTGTTGGGGGTGCAATCACAATGAACTCTGGTGCTAATTGAGGCATGCTAGGAAGTTTATGCTGTGTGGCTTCAGGATGACTGCCAACAGTAACAACTTCACACTGTAGAGCAAGTCCAGAGTTGAGTGGAATATTTGCCCTTTCAAAGATCTTTCTAAGACTGAAATGATAGTCTAATTCTATGTTATGCTCACTTGGACTTACTGGAACAGAGAGAGTGAAGGTTGGTTCATCGGTGTTTAACTTATCTTCAGTCAGTTCACTGCTATGATACTCCCTTCTTACATGTTCAGAAAAGTGAGTGCCAACCAGATTTACAACAAAAGAATAGTTTGTTTCAAGTTCATCTTCCAACTGAGGTGGACTCCAGCTGATTCTCACAATATCTGATGCACCTTCTGAGTCACATTCCTCTAAATCTAATGCACTGTCAACTGAACCAAATTTGGCTAAATCATTGAGCTTAGGAAGTGATTGTATTAGTGCTTTAGGCTGAGGATATCGGGGAATCTCAATGTTTGAGACTGTGAAGGACTGACAGGTACTCAACTCAGCATTGACTGCAAGGCCAGCAACAAGGTAAGGCCCCTGAGAGTTCTTTGGAAGTTCAGAGTAATGCAAGCCAAGTTCAAAATCCAGAGTGAAACTGTGAGAATCACTGGGAATTAGCACTTGTTTGATGACCACAATCTGGTCACTCTTGTCAATGATGCTGATCAAGTAGCTGGTAGCTTCAGGAGCTACGGTTAAACAACCAAAGACTATTAAATTCTCACCTTTGCAAACGAAGTCTATAGTACTAAATTGGACAGCTGTTAGAGGAGCTGGTTTTGTCAAAAGCTTTTTGCAGACCTTTTCTCCAGAAAGAGTCACTTCCTTCTCCCTTCCTTCCTCTTTGATTTCCTTCTTAATCACTTCCATCCATATTTTGTCCTTTCTGTCAAGCATTTCTTGGTCGACGTGCTTTGACTTATGTGGTGGAAGAGTCATCACTTTTAATGTAACAGTTGGATGTACACGCACATTAACACACACAGTCTTGTGGAGGACACAAGCTTCCAAAGGTACCAAAATTTCCAGCCATTTTTGTTTTTCTACTTCAGGATCAGCTGCTACATCTACTAGATTAGTAGGAGCTTCAGTGCCTGCATTCAGGTACTCTTCCGATGTGCTATGCTGGTGATCTTCACTTGTGGCTGCAGTTGTCTCACTTTTAGCCAACTCTACTCTTCCCTCGTCTCTTAGTTGTGCAATCCCTTCTCCACATTCCACTCGTGTATTTTCATGGTCTAATTTCCGATGATTTGTTTTTTGTCCATCAGACTCAATTCCTTGGAGACTCCCTTGTTCTGGGTTTACGTGCAGATACTCTTTTGTCTCTGTGCACTCACCTGGTTCTACATTTTTATGTTCAAGTGCTGTTGACTGTGTGACTTTGTGTTTTCGTGACTGAGTAGTATCCTTGCAAACTTTTGTCTGCTCTTGTTTGCTGCTTCCTGGCTGTATGTCTGGTTGCATTTGTTCATTTTCTGGTTGTTTATCTGGTTGTTCTGGTTTGCCTTTTCCTGATTGTTTTCTATTTCCTAGTTGCTTATCTGGTTGTACTTGTTTGACCTTCCCTATTTGTTTATCTGGGTGTGCTTGTTTGTGTGATTGTAGCTGTCTGCTTCTACCCACTTGATACTTCTTGTCCTTCTGTGACTGAGCAATCTCTGAAACACCTAAATGTTCCGTTTGGCTTTCATCAGAAAATTTGTGCTTGGGTCTTGAAGGATGTGTCGATTTGTGTTGTGGCTTTTTCCTCGTGGTTTTCTTTTCATCTGGTTTTGTGACATCTTGAGCCTCTTGCAGTTGTGAGTGTGCAGTTTCTTTAGAGTTTTTAGTTTTCTTTTGTGTTTCAGTTTTCTTTGTGCAATCTTTTCTTGTTAAGGTCTCATCAAAGATTGTAATTGATTCCACACAGACCTCATTATCCTGATTCTCAGCTACTGTAGTCACCACTACCTTGACATGGTGCTCAATGTCTCCCTTGTCCTCACTATACACCTTCCCCTCAGCATTGGTCACTTTCCATTTGATATAAAGGCCATCATCAACAACTTCAATAAAAACATTTCCTGCTCTCAGAATCTCTCCAGCCATTAGGCCTAGGTTAGTTGACAACTCCTGCGTTTTCTGATGCAATTCATCCAATTGCTGTTCTACATGTTCTTCTTCTCCTAGTTGAGAATCTGTGTCTTCAATCTCCTTTTCAACATTAATGCAAGTCTTGGCATTTCTATGAACATCATTTGCTATTTTTTCAACAGCATGCACTGCTAGAAAAGGGCCAAAGTGGGTCACAATGTACTCTTCATCACACAAGTCTTTGCCTCCCTTTCCGCCACAGATATAGCCAACAATGGTATTGCTTTCTGTGTCAATGATAAAAGCAGAGAAGCCGAAAAAACTCTTAAAAGTACGCCAAGCCTTTTTAACACCTTGCACTATCTGCTTTCCAACATTAACAACCGCTTGTATTGCTCCAGTGACTGCATTTATAATCATTTTCCCCATCATTTTGGCAATGTTAACAGGATTAAGGTAGGAGAGCAAAGACTTGCAGATTTCCCCAGCGCTATCCCACAAGCACCTTAGAATATAAAGTGGAAGCTTTGACAGTGAAAAATCATCAAACCGCAGTAGGTTTAGTGGAATTTCAGGGAGAGGGATGACATCAATATTGATAAAACCTATGACTGTGACTGATAATGTACCAGTCAAAATAAATTTTACCAGATATTTCTCAGGATTATCATTCCTTGCAGTTTTCAGTTGCAGTTTAATGTTCCACCTGAATATCCCACTTATCAAATTATACAGCACTTTGGCAAATTTTGCAATGGCTCCCAGGAGTTCAAATGGGTTCTCACCTAGAATGGGAAACTCTATGATTTGAAAGCCATCTATCTTGCTCCAGCGAATTGTCATTCGTGGGTTTTCAATCCATAGTATCCTTCCTTGGTATGCAATGCTTCCTTCAAAACATTTATCATCCATACAGTACTTTAGTGATCCTTCAAACCAAGGTTGCTTAAGTATCTCCACACCACATTTAAAGCACAGAGTTCGGTTGGAGTAGCTCAACTCCGGTCCTTCCTGTAAGTATTTTCCTGTACCTGTTAGTTTTGCAAATCCAAAATCAATCTTTTGCACTGATCTTCCTGATATACTAAGCATCTTTCTGTCATGGGGAATATCAGCTTTTATCCTGAAGTCTGTATTTAGCAGAGTGATGATTGACTCCAAATGATATCCCTCTTCATAGCAATGTCGCATTCCATCATGCTCAATAAACTCAGTGACTGTTCTTGCATAGTAGAACTCTCCTTGCTTGATACCAATATCTAGAGAAGAAGCTGTCCATTCTACACCACATCTTTCGAAAATCAGGGAAAGCAACATTTGCTTATCAAGTTTAATGTGAAAGACTTTGAAGGTTATCCCTTTGAGTAAAAATCTGGCAGTAAGGTGAACTGGTCCTAGAGTTAACCCACCTGATATGAACAAATCTGGTGTATGGTTGCTTCCTGATCTCAAGTCCATTACAAGCTCTAGTTTCAAGTCTCTTACCTCAACATTAATTCCAGCAGGTTGTTTCACCACATGTCGAGAGCCAGAGTGAGTTCTGAAGAAGGCTTTTTCATCAGTGATAGAGAGTTGACCTTCAAATGTAATGTTGGACACACTGCTTGTAATATCCAACTCCAGGTTGATCCTTCCACACAGTTCAAGTAAATATCCAGAAGGCTTATGAAGTTTGTAGAGTAAGTGGATATCAGAGAACACCAACACTTGAAAGAGTTTAAGCCTTTGAATCCATGCATGAAACTCCACTTTTGTATAAGCCTCAGTTTGTGAATTGCTGCAGATATGAACCATTATAATTAGGTCATGTGTTGTCAAAGATTCATCGCCTAGTTGAAAAACATTACTAATGACCCCTTTGGTACTCCTGCAAGAGTTAATGTCAATTGCAGCATACAGTGTTGTTCCCTTTCCAACTGGTTTTGAGGTGAATTCTGAACTACCAAGTGCAGGGAGTGTAGAGAAAGGAGTTTGAAGATTTTTGCCAAGTTGGTTTAAGGCTTGATCGTAAGGCTCTATGATATCAGAGAGTCGTTTCAACTCAATTGAGGATACAAGAAGGTTAACACACCGAAGCGTTACAAACTCATCAATGAACTTCAGGGATTCAGATAACTGACTGAACCTGAAACCATCTTCAAGAGCTAGAGAAACTACATAATCCATTTCATCAGGATCACGAAGGTGTCCAACCAGTAGATATCCACTGCCCCATCTGTCAACTTTTCCAGACAGAAAAAACTGTTTCTTTGTGACATTCATGGCCATGGAAATGGACAAGGGAGTGATCCTTTTCATTGATGGAGGTACAAGACTGTCAATGCTAGATTCTTCAGATGAATTTGGTACAGTGGGGCATAGAAGGTAATCTGCCACTTCACCAAAGTGCGGAAGATTTTCTGGACATGAAATTCTGGCTACTATAATGGAGTCAATATTGTTTCCAAGGGCCATCTGAACTTCAAATGAAAGGGTGCAGAGTTGAAAGGAACCATATATAAAAGCTCTATATGTTGTGGCACCATTATTTTTCTCCCATTCTAGAGCAGCTCCAAGTTCATTCACTGAGAGAGGCCGAGACCCAAAGTCAATAGACCAGGAATTGTTGAGAGTAACATTGGTGTTTAAGCGAAGGCTTTTCCTTTTTTCTTGAAGGTGTAATGCCAATTCTTTGAGTTTGACATTCATGGGTGGCAGACCAACATCTTTTGGTATGACTGGCTGTGAAGGCAGAGTAGACGGAGAATATTTCTTCAACACTGATTCAAACTTTACCACTTTAGAAGATTCCTTTTCTTCTGAGGAAGTATCCTTACATTCAATGGAAACAGCTTTAGGAGTTATTCTTCCATTCAAGGCTAATTTCAGCCCAAGAAATGTCAGCAAGCAATCAGTAAGGATCAATTCTGGTAAAGAGCCTGATTTCCAGGTGGTTCTGAACGTTAAATTGTGGACAGTTAGCTCTGGATCTTGGAACACCTGCCAGTGTTGAATTAGGATAGCCACATCAAACTCATGTACTTGAAAAGGGGAAAGAGCAAATGAGACTGATCCATACTTCAGCTCAAAATCAAACACTGGTGGCAGGTCTACTTTTGGCAGGTCTGGATGTTTACAGTCTGCCAGATCCAAAACAGAGCTCAGCTTTAGTAAACTACCTTGGGGTCCAGGTTTCACTGTTGCTGTAAAGATGCTTGCTTGCTTTGTTACTGCAGCCAAGTCAAACTTTAACACCATACTCTCTGTGCCTCCAAGTTTGCGAACTATTGCAAGGAGCTGAATTGTTGAAGCATCTTCACCGAAAGGGGTTCTGGAGTATTCAAAGCGAAAAGTGTCAAGGATGTAGCTTCTGATTTTCAAAGCGTCTTTGACTTCAAGTGAAAGGTGTTCTAAAGCATATTTACCTGTACGCTTTGAAGGGATACTGATACTAACATCAATAAAAGCAGTCAGTCCAGGACCAGCCTCCTGCTGGTTTTGAGAAGAGTGGAAAACGTCCATGAATTGTTTGCACAACAGACTATTCATGTGTTCAAAACTTTTGGAGTCTGAGGACTCCAACTGGAAGGATTTTAGTGTATCTGGGCCTGTAATATTACTAAAGCATGTTACACTAACTCGTCCTGTTAACAAGTGACTTTCAGGACTGTATTGTAGCTCTGCATACAGTGTGTCACCAATGAAGGCACCAATTGAAAATGACATTGTGTATTGTTCACACTCTTTTTTCAGCATCACACTAACTTCCACATGAGTAAATGTCATGATCCCTATGCTTAACTCCTTTTTGGTTAGGCTAAGTTCAGCTTGTGTGATCTCAAGATTTTGGCTGAAATAGATATCAACCTTCTTCAATGTGATGTCGAGGACGCTGGATACAATGGGGTGAGAATGTATGTCAGGTGAAAACCACTCGAATGCTTCAACTATTTTGTTCAATGTTAGATTGTCATCGTAATTCATAAAGTGAATCTCTCCAATTGTGTCACTTGTAGGAATTACTATTGTGACACTGTATGTAAAGTGTTCGAGAAAGGTGAAAATTCCACTGCATTCTAACTGAAGACCATTCTCTGAAGAATACTTCAATTTAAGTGTACCTGACTGAATTTGAAGTTTATGGGGTACAATATCAAGGTTGGAGGCAGTTGCCTCTAGTTCAATTGCTTGAAACACTGCAGTACTGGAAATTTGTAGTGCAAGTTTTTTCATTACAATGTGTTTTAAGATCTGGTTCCTTATGGTCAACATGGCATCCAGTTCTTCAGCTATTTGGCTTCCCATGCTGGTACTTAAAGCTGAAATAATGTCAAAGACAGCAGGACCTTGGATGGACTGATTTAATTGTTGTGGTCTGTAGAAAGGCAGTACTGTAACATTAAAAGTATATTCTTCATTTGCTGCAGCTGGAGTAGCAGAGAAGTAGCAATCCAAAAGTACAGTAGCTTTCTCATTTTGTGCTCTGCTGGGAACCTCAAGTTTGAAAACAAATGAGGCTGTTAAACCAACTTTTTGTGAAGCAGTAAATGGATAGTGAATTGTTGTGTGCACCTCAGCAGCTTCGATTTCATTCAGAGGAGGTGGTAAGAAGCAATTGAATTTACCATCAACCTTGAAGAAGACTGATTCAAGCTCAGCTGTTGTTGTGTTTGGCAGGATTTGAGACATATTAAATCCTATACTGTACATTACATTGTCTTGAACTTGTCCACCAGTGAAAGGGAATCTAAGAGAGTTTGGAGTTGTTTTCACATCTAGAAGGTGGAAGATGTCACTGGCAGCAAGTGATCCAGAGAACACAACGCAAAGGTTGTTAGGAAGATCACTTCCACACTGACAACTTAACTTGGCTGTGTGCTTGCCATTAATGGTACACTCACCTTTGATCTGTATTCCTTGGTCATGTGACTCATGGCCAGGAAAAATATGAACAACCAGGGTATTAATACACAGCTTGACTTTCTCACTGAGGAGTGGATGTAGTTCAATTGGTGTTTTGACATAGATATGTGCCTCTTCCACTGTTCCATTGTCTCTGATTACAGCTGTTGTAAGATAGTGGTTGACACTCCACTCACTCAGTTGAAGGGAAAAGAACAAAGGTAAAGACTGGACAACATGAATTGCCTTTTTCTCATGAAGGAGAACACTGAGGATTTCCCCCACACTAATCTTTCTAGCAGACAGCCAAGTAGAAGTATCACATTGCAGACTGGCCACATAGTCAGCTAGAGTCTGACCGCAGCTTCCTTCTAATGTGAGGTGTTTGGAAATGTCCACTGATTGTGTTTTCTTTTCTGAAAGGTCAACCTTCAGCTGTAATTTCATGCGTGTAGACTTGGCATGACAGACCTCGAAGGAAGCAGCTCGAACAGTATGACTTTTGAATTGAATTGGTTTGCTTTTAGAAATGGATACATTGACTCTGGCTGATGTTGCAGCTGATTTCGTTTCTGTAAGCTCAAATTCAGAATCACCCTTGGTCTTTGAGGCAAGCAAATCAGGCGTAATGCTCAATACCTCTGACTGCTCTGAACCTTGACTGGAAGGAAAACTACGAAGCTGCTCAACAATTGAAGGTCCAAGTAAGAGGGTTAGAACACTAGATACATCTTGAGGGACATATGGATTTTCATACCCAATTGATGTAAGGTATCTTTGAAGAGGAGGATCACTTCCATGGCTACATCCTCTTCTACTTCCCCTGGAGATAGCCGCAGTTAGCCTGCTTGCTCTTTCTGTACTGATGTTATTTTGAATGTCCAGTTCATCTTTGATATCCACTAACCTCAAGGAATGCATGCCAGAACAACGTGTTTCATGAAGAAAAGGATTCACTGCAACCATGGGATTTGGATATTCAGAGTCACTATTCAGGCTTTGCAGACACCATGGATCTATTGTGAAGAAAGGTCTGTTACCTCACTGGGGGCTACTGCTGTTGAATGTACTAAGGTACCATATTTGTGTACTTTCTGAAGCAACTTTTCTTACCTCACTGGGAAAAGAAAGAACAAAATCCTTCAAGTTTGCATCATTGGTGAAAGCAAGGTTGCATTTGTCTTTTCTCCATTTGCAAGCTATGATGATACCAGTGACTACTTCTGGATGAGGATGATGAAATGGTTTACCAGCTGATACTACATAGAGGTCTGCCCTTACTTTAAGATAGAAGTGGGCCCATCCAAGACTGTCTTTGAAAAACGTGAGGTTTCTTTTTTGTTTCTTTTTCTCTTCCTCAACTTCTTCGATCACCGAACGTGGGAAGATGCCATGATGCTGATTATACCATTCCACTTGTATACTACCTTTAGGAAAACAGTTGTCCAAGGTAAACAATGGGTTAATAAGAGTCTCCATAAGATGTTGTGAAAGTGTTTTCCCAATTTGTGAGACATAAGTCTTGAAAGCTTCTGCAGGCTTTTTCAGAGCATGGTTTTTATGAAGAGCTTCAATATGGGGCACAAGGCTCTGATGCCTGTGTGAAAGTGCTAAAAGCAATGCCAAATGGTCTACCCACTGTAGCTTGTCAACAATTGTCCGGGGAAGATGAAAACGACTGCCATGGTGAGGAACCTGAAAGACACTCAATCTTTCACCTGCTGCTTCCAGAACCCGATGTGCTGGTGCATCACCAGTAAGAAGAACACTGGGATAATCAGGTGTACATAAGGGTCGAAGTTTGAGGATGATGCTACTCTCATTAGGATTTAATTTTTCACAGGACCAATCAGATGCTGTATACTTTTCACTCTTCTTTTTGGGGTTAATCCCACTGCTTCCAGTGGGGCACAGGGGAGTAGATACATTAGTGTCATGCTCATTTTTCTCATCTTTTGCTTCTTTTGGGCCAGCAAGAGTGATATGATACAGTTGGGGTGGAAGCTTCTTGTGAAAATAAAAATGGAAAAGATCTTCAGATCCAAAAAATAGGTCACTCACTTCAGTATTAAATTGTAAGTGACTTTCAGGTAAAGTAATGTCCCCTAGCTCACAAGATGCATTCCTTAGAAGTTTGACAGGGTCAAAATTTGCTGTAACTACAAGTTTTGTATGTTTTAGACACTCTGGCAAATGCTTTGCCAGGAAATTGAGTCCAGCATAGTGGTCAAAGTGAGGATGAGAAATGACAACCCCATCTACTTTCTTCACTAAATGTTTATCATTGTTGCTGCTACTATAGCAAAAGTTCTCCAATGTTCTTTTGAGATTTCCAGCATAAACTTTTGTGAATAAATCTCCACCATGTGTTGGATGTTGGTATCCAGTGTCATAAAGGTATAGCTGTGATTCTGAAGTGGAAAAAACACGTGCTAGGGCTAAAGGGCAGTTATAATTCTTGCATGAGATTATCAATATACAAGTAGAAGCACAAACCCTAGCAATCACTTTCTGGTCGTGGGTGTGTGTGCACTCCCTGAATTACATACACACAATCCTCTCTATACGTATAAACCATCCAGCTAGTCACTGCATTTCAAGTATGACACAACCAAAGATTCCATGCATTTGCTGATCGTGATAAAAATCTCATTACTGTACATCTGGAATTTAAAAGTTTGACGTGACTTGAACTGGGCCAATACATGGGAGGCACCACCCCAGTATTATACCTCCAAGCCTCAGACAATAATTGTACTTTATTGTTGGGTCTAAGCTGATTATGTATGTGCCTACTGCCCCTGTTACAGGTTAGCTCTAGCCCTCTAATAGGTCTGGCTCAAAGGAGAGGCATACTGTCTATAATCCAAGCTTATGATCAGCTGTTTCATTGCAGTGTTTCTCACTCTTTTTCAATGTGAAATTTTTCCCTCTGGTCTTGTCATGCCCAGTTATTTATATCTCTTGGCATATTATACTGAGGATGACTCTGTATAGACATTGAAATGTTTGTTCTAAAAAATGAATGTCTGGCTGTTCTAAATTGTAAATCCTAGCCAAAAGGTTTCTTTGCATGTAAGCTTTAGGGTCTGATTCAGCACTCCCACACCTCAGTGGATACTGCCACACAGCACTCCTTTCATGACGAAATGCCATTACTTTATGGAGCTTGAGGAATAGAGTACAAGACTAACTCAAGCAACATATTTTGCTTACTAAACCATTTCTTCAGGTTCTATATTACTGTATAGACACTTTTTGTGTCATCTCAGACCAATGTATCTGTGCTTGGACAATTATTCCACATGCATATCAAAATTTACAGAAAATAATGGTCTGGCAGACCATATATTTTCCAGAACGTTGGTCTTCTGGACTAAACGTTTCGGTGTACCAAAATTTCTGTGAAAGATATAACATGATGACAATTCAAGCCACGTACACTTTGCATGTGAAGAGGTGTGGATTAGCTACATGACTAGCTCTGCTTCTATCTCCAAGCTTACTAGTTGGAAATGCAGTTACTGAAGACCAAACGGTGTAACAAAAAAGTGACCACAGCTCTTTGCAGAAGCAATCTAGCAGAAAAAACTTGAAAGTGTTGCGACGGTGGGTAATAAAATAGCTGTCACACTAAAAGTGCACAGATGACATGCCCGAAAAGTCTGCTCTAGATTACTCAAAGGTCTCTATATAGCTATATCAGTCATATCCAGTACTTTTGTGAACAACAGGACCATTAATGTCACTGGGAAGCATGGCTGAAGTACCAGACTGGCACATTGCTAAGATGGGCAAATCAACTATCTTCTGACCTTCCCTTTTTTTATAATTATCTTCTAACTGCCTTTTACCTACGTACTCACTTGGTTATGTTGCCCATACTGGATACTAGTATGTGATCTATAATCAACACCTGTGAACCACAGTTTAAGGTAAAGCTGGGCTCATGGAAGGGAAAAGCTTTAGCCATGTTACCAGAGGGGACATTCCAGGGAGTCCCAGGGACATCCCAGGACAAAAGTGACCTGGGACTACAGGAGTGTACCCTTGTTACCAGAGGGGACATTTGAGGAGGTCCAGGGACATTCAAGAACTTTAGTCACCTAGAACTACAAGAATGTAGCCATGTTACCAGAGGGAACATCTCAGAGACAACCCAGGACTTCAAGCGAAGTCATGTTGTGGTTACTATGGCAACACTACATAAGCACCATTATCAGGACAGACGTGCTGTCACCAATATAATCCATTTAAGGTTACGGATACAGTTTGCTCATTAATATTCATAAAAATATTACCTTCCTTTTCTCCGTGCAGGAACCAGTTACAGCACGCAATAGAAGCGACATATAACAGTACTATGCGTACCTTTTAACCAGTATAGTATTAATTCTTATGTACAGCGTACTAAAGCGAGCGGCGATGACAAAGTTCGTGACTTTTGGTGTCAGATTTTGTCTTCAGAGAGGATTGCAGGTACAACTTTTCAACACCTATGGGTAATAGCTACTCAACTTACTTGAGGGTGGCTCGGAGCAACTTCGTCGCTGTGTGCCAGGGGAAGTGAGTGACACGTGTTTCTACCCAAACTCTGGGTGGTTTTTGACCAACCAAGCGACTAAATCTAGCTGTATCTCACAAACGGTAAGTCATCTTGGCGAAAACTTTTAAGCCGCCCTGCGCTCTTCGTAGAATTTGAATACAGTGTAATATACGGTAAGATGTCCTTACAACAGGAAATAACTGACACCAAAGTCAGTACTTCGTATGCGGACTGTTAACTGCAGGCACTGCTATCAAATTACCTGCTCCGCCCACCCAACCACCACAGCTGTTACAGGCTAATGCAACTTTTTTAGCAGTAAAGTTAAATGCATGCATGACTGGATCCTGCACGGAGAAAAGGAAAGCAATATTTTTCATGAATATTAATGAGTAAACTGTATCCTGTAACCTTAAAGCTTGTCTCTATGCGAATAAGTCACCACAGTGTAGATTAGAATGTCCAGCAAAGAACCTTTTGTACAGAAACCATCTGCACCAATAGCTATTGCCAAACAGTAAGCCTGGTCTCAAATACCCCACCAAGATGAACTGACAATGGGAGTTTTGTACATTGTTTGCCAATCTCCCCAACTTGTTTAAAAATCATGATAAGCCTGCCCTTACTACTACACTCCTAGAGAGCAGCAACACTAACAAACCAGCAGTATTAAAAAGTTTTCTGAATGAAACAAGCACATGTAGGGATGGAACCTTCAAAAACCAACCAAACTAGATGGGAATGACACCACAACAATTTCACACCATCCCTACATCTTGAGTGAGTTATGTTGTGGGTGGCTGCAATGTAGTTGCTATACTGAGCATGGCAGATATGGTCTGTCTTGATCGAATGCAGAAACTGTGGAGTGCATGAGCTGGGTCTGTATGGTATGATGGAGTAAGTTATGTTGTGAAATTTTATTGCTGCTGAACATGGCAGATATGGATTGTCTTTTATGTAGAAGGCTGTGGAGTGAGCAGTGCTGAGTACAGTGTTCATTTAGTGGGTGTGAATAGGCTAAGTGGATGTTTGTCCCCAGCCTAAATAATTGCGTGGGAACGACCCCAAGAATCAGACTAGCGATCGCGCTAACCTGGCTAGCTAGCTACTTGCAGACAGAAGTAGACAAGACCGTAAGTTTGACGCAGCACTAGTAAGGTACACTGACTCTACTCGAGTCGTAGTGAGTACTGACGTTGCATGCTGTAGTTGGCTATTATATCGTTAAGTTTAATTTTTAATTTTGATCAATCGAAAAGTGGTGGGGTGACTGCCCTACCTGCCCCTATGGTAGTTACACCCCTGCATACACTTTCATTTACAGCAGCTCTAGCAATACATACCTTATAATACCTCTCCTGGAAACATGCACATCCCCTCTCTATGTTTTCGTTATACTATATACCTGACTTTGGCTGTTGCCATCTTCATCTTTCATGGTAAGCTAGATCTAAAGATAAGCTCAGTTGAGCGTCCGTGGGCGTACTTGCTATGAATAATGTTATTCTAACAAAATGGCATATAGCACTAAGCATTAACATCGGAGTGCTTGAGAATCACTGAAGAATAGTTCGAGTTCTACGATACGATAAGTAGTGAGTGCAATACCCGGTGATTTATGCTGTGTTTTCACATTTGAATCGTTGTAATAGCAAGAAAGAAAGAAAGAAAGAAAGAAAGAAAGAAAGAAAGAAAGAAAGAAAGAAAGAAAGAAAGAAAGAAAGAAAGAAAGAAAGAAAGAAAGAAAGAAAGAAAGAAAGAAAGCAAGCAAGCAAGCAAGCAAGAAAGCAAGAAAGCAAGAAAGCAAGAAAGCAAGAAAGCAAGAAAGCAAGAAAGCAAGAAAGCAAGAAAGCAAGAAAGAAATAAAGAAATTACACCCCAAGATGCAACTTAAAGGACCTGCGTAATATAAATAATATAAATAATATAATACGCAGGCCAGACGAAGCATTGGACATCCAATCTGAGTTGATATTCGTTAATGGCATGGTGCACTTACCCCATGAATGAAACTTTGCTACACCAACAACTCTCCCTTTACCAGCTACACCACTGTCACCCCTCACAGCGGCTCGCGAAGCGCTTTTTCCGCTTCAATATACCTACGTATAAAATCATTGCGTGTATTGAACACGTTTGGGCTAATATTATGCACTTAACGCGCACGATTATAACACGGGTGAAGGCATGCTTTGCTATTCACGATTGAAAAACTGATGTCTGGCTCCTCCCTTGAGGGTAAAGCATTTTTAAGAAACCACAAAACTCTGAACTCTAAGGCTTTCTACTTCGGGTCTTGTAGCCAAGTAGCAGTGAACTTTGTTTTCCTAAAGCCTACTAACAAAGATTTCACCTATGTATAGCACTGAACTCTAAAGTGTTCGAGCCAAGGTAAACCTGCAGCACTAACCTCCTATGAGCATCTTGGGGTGCGGTTACTTTGATATAATATAATATAATATAACCCAATATAATACACAGGCCAGAGGAAGCGTTGGACATCCAATCTGAGTTGATATTCAGTAATGGCATGGTGCACTTATCCCATGAATGAAACTTTGGTAGACCAACAACTCTCCCTTCATCAGCTACACCACTGTCACCCCTCACAGCGACTCCCGAAGTGATTTTTACGCTTACGTGACGTCACACGTTCAACAAGACTTAAAAACATTAAAAATGTAAAAAGATGTAGGGATGGCATGCCAAAAAGTAGGCAAACAAGATAGGGATAATGCATGAAAGCAAAGGTCAACATATTGGCAAAGCCCCATCCCTACATCATTTTCACACTACAGTTAATAGACAGTGCATGGGGTCTTCCTAAAACATACCACAAGTTCACAACCTTCACTGGCAGTTCATGGCTGTAGCCTCATTCTCAGGCCACTTCCTTCTCCCACGTGGTCTGGGAACGAGGCTAGTATGACCTTCTTGGTAGCATTATGTTATACGGAACCTCTTCAATAACTTAAGCAGTTAGTTGGAGTAGACTGCAGACTAGCCTCATCCCCAGGCCTGTTTGACCTGGGGACGAGGCTAACTGCAGACTTGTGACAGTGTCTTTAAAGTATATGGCATGGTTTTAGCCTCATCCCCAGGCCCTTTTCTTCTCCCACATGCCGGCTCATAATGAGGCTAATATGATCTAGCAGCATTGCATCAGCTGTAGTGTGAAAAAGATGTAGGGATGGGGCTTTGCCAATATGTTGACCTTTGCTTTCATGCATTATCCCTATCTTGTTTGCCTACTTTTTGGCATGCCATCCCTACATCTTTTTACATTTTTAATGTTTTTTAAGTCTTGTTTCTGTACTTTTTTGATGTTAATCTCAGTTACAGTTAGACCTAAGAAGAATATTTCAAGTGTAACCGCAACACCAGGACTTTGAAACGGCGCCGTTCGCAGTTTAGTAGTGGTTCCAGGCATGTAATAATTATGTGTAATATAGCCAGCTAGAACCTGATGAAGGGACAACCACTCTCCCTACCAAACTTTGTGAAACAAATTTCATGATTCAGTTGTCATGATGACTGACCAGCTGCAGCACAGAAAACTATCATACTGACAACTGACCATCCTAGCTTTACAGTTCACTAAAGCTGTGAGTAGGCTATTTTTAGTGTAGCTACAAGTAGGTAGCACCTTACCTACGTGGTGTTCATAAGCCTTGCCCAATGCCGCGGGAGGGAAAGACCGTGCCAGCCACGCGTACTGCCCGCTGGCCAATGACCGTGGTCTTTGGTCTGGGAACGAGACTTCGTGTGCGCATGCGTACAAAATTAGAAAATGGCGTCCTAAGCAACGGACAGCAGCCTCAGACTGTTGTGAATGGCTTTTGTTGACCAGGCTGAATTTGAAGCTATGAAGACGCTGAGTGGTTGGGAAGCTGCGGGCTGTGATGAGCATCTGTTTCGTGCTAAAATAAAAGGTGAGTGCTTGAACCGTTTTTGAGTTATCGTTGTTTGAACAAAAGTCGTAACGAAGAAAGAAAGAAGAAAGAAGAAAGAATAAGAAAAATGGCACTTTTGCTACCGCACACTGTTGCGTTTAGCTGTCTTCCGCGTGGCTTTTGGGCAACTATATCAGTCTTGCTGATCACAAAGGCACTCAAAGAGGACGTCTGGGCACTTTTAGCGTGTTTGTGGTGAAGTTATACGGCTTTTGCTTAAGTATTGCATATATTGCGCGTCGGCGCCATCCCTACATAGAGAGTCTACCGACTCTCTGATATACCTACTGTTGATTTCACCTCACTTCGAATGAGCGTGGCGTGAGCGTATCAGCGTGCGTATGTTTGTACAAGTACAGGGGTGTACTTGTACTAGTACGCTGAGCGGTAACGCTCCACATGCTTACGCTTCACGTTCACGCTCATTCGAAGTGAGGTGAAATCAATCATTGCGTGTATTGAGTGCACTACCGTGCTTCGGGCCGATATTACGCGCGTAAGCGCGAGTATAAAGCAGGTGAAGGGTGCCTCGCTATTCACGATTTGATAGGCTGATGTCTGGCTCCTCCCTTGAGGGTAAAGCTTTTTTTAAGAAGCCATGAAACTCTGAACTCTAAGTCTTCCTACTACAGGTAAATTTGCAGCACAAATCCCTGATCTCTTCTACTTCAGGTCTTGTAGCTAAGTAGCAGTGAACTTTTTCCTAAAGCCTACTAAGAAAGATTTTACCTACGTGTAGGACTGAACTCTAAACTGTTCAAGCCAAGGTAAACCTGCAGCACTAACCTTCCGTGAGCATCTTGGGGTGCGGTTACTTTGCTCGGAAAGAAATAAAGAAAGAAGGAAAGAAGGAAAGAAAGAAAGAAAGAAAGAAAGAAAGAAAGAAAGAAAGAAAGAAAGAAAGAAAGAAAGAAAGAAAGAAGGAAGGAAGGAAGGAAGGAAAGAAAGAAAGAAAGAAAGAAAGAAAGAAAGAAAGAGAAAAGAAAGAAGGAAGGAAGAAAGGAAGGAAAGAAAGAAAGAAAGGAAGAAAGAAAACGAAAAATGGCACTTTCGTTACCGCACACTTTTGTGTTTAGCTGTCTTCAGCGTGGCTTTTGGCCACTTATGAGTCTTGCTGATCACAAAGGCCCTCAAAGAGGAAGCCTGGGTGCTTAAATAAGCTTTCCGCATGTTTGTGGTGAAGTTAACGACTTTTGCTTAAGTATTGCATGTATTGCGCGTCGGCGCCATCCCTACGTAGTCTGGTGGGACAACCACAACTGCTGATCCTGCAGCTTGGAGAAACTGGAAATGAGAAGGAGGGGGGGGGGTGGGAGGGAGGGTGGGAGGGAGGGTGGGAGGGAGGGAGGGAGGGAGGGAGGGAGGGAGGGAGGGAGGGAGGGAGGGAGGGAGGGAGGGAGGGAGGGAGGGAGGGAGAAGGAAGGAAGGAAGGAAGGAAGGAAGGAAGGAAGGAAGGAAGGAAGGAAGGAAGGAAAGAAAGAAAGAAAGAAAGAAAGAAAGAAAGAAAGAAAGAAAGAAAGAAAGAAAGAAAGAAAGAAAAGAAAGGAAGTCAGAAGATAGACGATTTGCCTGTTTTAGCGACTTGCCGGTATGGTACCTTAGCGATGCTCTCCAGGAAAGTTAATGGTCCCGTTGCTCATGGAAGCACTCAGTAGTGCCTGATATGGTTCATGGAGGCCTTTGACTAATCTAATGGAGTGTGTCATTTGTGCACTTCTAATGTGGCTGCCATTTTTTTTCGGGGCCATCCCTACATATGGCGTACTACTGTATGCCATGATACCAGTTTGTGGATGATTATTGCTTTATAGCAAGAAGCCACAAAACAGTACAATGTCAAAAGTGGGATTTTTTGTACTATGGGCCCTAAAGGGTTAAACTTGGAAGTCCTGCGCCGATCATAAAGGGTAATCCCCTGAAGACCAGTACACATGTAAAATATACTAGGCGAATGTGATGCATTGTGGGGCGAGCGTGAGCGAGTTGTATCATGTATTTATAGGCAGCATGGTAGTTATGTATATACTGCATGTTTGCAATGTATATATGCACAATGCACAATACGATATTTGTACAAATTTATGCATCGGCGGTCTGGGTAGAGCAGAGCGCCTAGCCCTATCTCTCTCCGCTTCGCTAATCTTTCCTGCCTTTGCTCGGCTGTTTCTGCCGCACATCGGGCTCTCTTATCGTTCTCGTGTGCACAGTAGCCTGTATTCCTTGTCTTGCGATGATTTCAGCACTCTTCTGGAAGTATTCAGAATATAAATGTTCACTACAAGCAGCAAAACTACTTGACTATGAAATCTGACTGTAAAAGTGCGCGCACGTGTTCCCAATTAGATCATGCACCTAGTGTCTCCACACGGCATGGGTATGCGTGCACTGGACGTACGTACGATATATATATATATACATATCAGAGAAATTCCACCGTTCAACTCACTAGTGTGGGGCGAGCTCACGCTCGCCCCAACTAGTAACTCATTTAGTCATAACTGCCCCAACCATTTAGCTACATCCATAACTGCCCTACTCCTGTGTTACTAATTTGAAAACAATGGCTATGAGATTTAGGAACATGGTTGGGGTTAGGTTTAGGGTGGACAATGGCAATATATAGTGTCTTGCAACACTAAGTTGCTTAAGACCCTAAGTCTAGCCCTAGCCCTAACCCTAGTTTGCCTTAACCCTAATCTCCCTAACCCTAATTGAGCCTATGAATAATGAGTTGGCTTTAACTAGACCTCAGCTTTACCCATGAACAACCCTGGGTTCAGTCAGCTGTCCAATGGGAGGGTTAGAGTATGTTTACTCTCATGAACCTCATTATTGACCTTCTGTTGAAGCATTGGCAGCTTGGCTTGGGGTTGAAAGGAATGGGTAAATGATGAATATTTATGAGTAGACTCAAACCCGAACAGAACAGGGCTAGGAATCCAATTAACCCTCGTTGGATACTCAATGAATCTCATTAAAGGCATGTAATTCCAGCTGGAAGTCAGGCAATCCCTCTCCTCATGCATATTAATAGGTTGAATTTAACTAGCTCTGTTTGGCACCCCTAGGCAACATTCTGTTCATTGGTCCTCAAGAATGTGATTAGTGGTGTCATGTTTGTTCTGTGGTAGCACTGGATAGGGTTGACTTGACAAACGTAACGTGGAATATTCTTGGTTCAGTTATGTGCGGCATCTTAAGGTGGCAGGGAACCCTGTGTTTTCAAGGTCAACAAACCTGGAATCCAAGCTGATAGAATTCTTTGTCTTTGTAAACTTTTAGCGCACAGTCCGTTTTGGGAACCTTCATCCGTTCACTGTCCGTAAAATTGGGGATTTTCCCCATTTCCTGTTGGCATTGGCATCCAATAATCAGTTTATAATTAAGTTAGTTAAGATGTGGCCTGGCGGAACCTGGTCGGAACTTTGAAGATAAACTTAGATTGACTTAAAAAAAAAACAAAAAAAAACGGAGGAGTTTTAGTAGAGTGCTGTAGTGTCAGTAGTTGTGAGTAGTGTGTAATGCCTGCTTGTGAAAGCTAGCTTGTGTCTAGAAGCAGCAGAAAGGCCACAGTGGCCAAGACTGTACTCACTGGGTAGGCCCAGGTCTTGCGATCGTATGCCAAGCCTAGTAGGTGACCGTGGCCCGGTGCTCCGAGTGCTGGGCTGGGCTTTAACTAGAATGCGCAATATATCGTTGGTACTACCCTGCCGTAGACAAGAAAGCTGCAGAGGAGTTGTGTGTGGAACAGAACCGTGAGTTGTTTAGCGACATAAGGGGGAGAGGTGGGGCTAGTAATGCTTGCTTCCACTCGTGAATGAGCCCCTCCCGTAGACAAGCTGTGAATTTTTTGAAATGTGCATTCATTTTGGTGCAGTCAAAGTTGTCCATTCCAAGAGTAGTGACAAACATGAGTCTAGCCTGACATTGAGAGTAGCTCTGAACAAAAGCTGGCACAGATTGATTTGAGATGCATTGGTGGTTAGGACGCTACCTAGAGTGAGTGTGTAGATGCGTCCATCAAGTGGCAATTTTGGGTTTATGAATATATTAATGAGCCACTAAAACACTTTTTAAAATTAGGCAAAGCAAGATTGCCCTAAAGCAAACTGTAACCCTGAAACTAGGAGTAACCCTGGTCCTGACTGAAACCCAAGTTTATGTTTTCGCTAACCTCCGCCGAAAGACTTCACCGCCACCTTAATAACCTCCAGCTCCACACCTTGTGCATAGAAAATCGAAATTGTCTTGTTAAGTGGGGGAACTCAAACTCCAACTGGCAGATCATTGCAAAGATATTGCTACCACAAGCATCCAGCATATATAAGCACATGCTCATAAAAACTAAATTTTAATGGCTGTGGTTGCCTACATGAGGGCACCATAAGGAGGGATATACCCTGGGACTTCCCCTCAAATACTCCCGCAACCAGGCAAACTATGGTGACTAATCACATGCAAGTACCACAGAAGGGATATACCCTGGGACTCCCCTCCGACAAATATAGACATGCATATGTGATCTTGCACAAACTGTACTCCAACAGAATAGTCTATTAATGCTAAAAAAGCAAGTGACTGTTTGGTTATCCTGAAAAGATATGTTCACAGTGGCATTAAGAAGCAGTCAGTTTCGTTCGTGTCAGTCTGTTTGTCAAAAATATTGAAAAAGCAGTTTAATGACCCATACATGTGACATTTATGATGTAAATCTAAATTTGTATATATTTGAGTACTTCAAGCAAGTTCTTGCACCCAGATAAAAATCTCTGCCTAAGTACAGACTACAAGTGATCACCACTTTCAAGTAGTCATGCAGCTAGAGCATGTGGAAACAGCTTAGTCAGTCTTTTGTGACAGCAGGCAACAGTGTGAAAATGGTGAAGCAAAAAACAAAACAACAAATTTGGAAAACAAATTTAAAGAGTTAACAAGCTCATTTTTGTTGAGGAGTTTTCCTACCATGACGCTGGGTTAATCAAGCCTTGTTCCCAGGCCTTCCCACCATCCAGTTTTTGATCGCTTGCAGTATGCAAAAACGGAGGGGGAAGACCTGGTCCATTTTATTATGTGAATGATGTCGGTGTCTACCTAGGTAGACAGAGGGGAGGAGGGGCCCCCCATTGAAAAAACGAGCTTGAGACCTTATCTTGTAGTTTCTGCCCCAAGCGCTGGAGTTTTGGATGTTCGCAAACCGAAAAACATACCGCTCCTGGTTCAAAACGAAGAACGCGTGTGCAAAATGCGTTCTTTCGATGGGGGACCCCTCACCCCCTCTGTCTACCTAGGTAGACACTGACGTCATTCATGTGATGAAATGGACCAGACCTTCCCCCTCCATTTTTGCATACTGCAAGCGATCAAAACTGGACGGTGGGAAGGCCTGGGAACAAGGCTAGGGTTAACCTTTGTTTGTGTCATGCTCATGGACACTTATGAGAAGTGTGTCACTCTGTTGCTAGTGTGTAAGTCATTGTCACCCTGCCATTGTTTCTCTACCATACAATAAGTTAACTGTCTTCTGTAGTGCCCTAGTTTGTTGTCATCTTGTGTACGTGGCGATAGGAAATGTAAGCTATGTGCGTATTACATATACTTCAATTGTAAACCTGTTACAAACATACATACATACATACATATATACATACATACATACAAGCACAACTTCAGACTGAGACCAACTCCACCCGCACAATTATGTGCCGAATGCTAAAGCATATAAAATGACCACTCCATAGCCAAGCAAGCTGCTATCAGCAAAAATCGCTAGCTCATGCTCATCCCATGATTTCAACACCCATTTCAGCTTACTCCTGCCCACAGAGAACTATACTCAAATCCACATTCCAAATAAATTTTCTGCTGGTATTTATTTTTCAGTATACCTAACCATTGTACTTAACACTATTACCGTGCTGATGATCCTTTGACAGCTCCACCAGGACAGCAAGTCCATGACCCACATCTACCACATGCAACAATACCGTTGGGCCAGGGAGGTGAGTGTCCTGTTCACTCCCCAAGAATTCTGGAGTCGGTTTGTTCTGTAAAATAAACAAAACGATTGTCATGATCCCACTGCTATGATAAAAGGAGCAGCAGAACTACTTTCAAACCAAGAGTATGTTTATTGTTATGTAACTGGGGGAGCTGAGCAAAATCCAAAAGTAATGTCAGGTTGATGGGACATGTTGGCCACCTCTGTTTTAACCTGGTATTCTAGTGCTGCATGTGTACAGATACTTGGTTACCACAATATGAGTAGGGCAGATGACAATTAAACTGCAATAACAACAATACAGCAGGTGGGGGTACAGATTATTATGCAGGGTATTACAGATGTAGTCAGTATTTCCACAGTCAGATGAAATAGGCATCACTGTCACAAGTAACAATACTAGTAAATGCAGACATTCTGGGGGCAACATGATTGCCTGGTCAAAGCTTTTCACCTGTTTAGTACAGGGGGCATTGAGCTGATTTAGACTTAGATAGCTGTCAGCACCACCCCAACCAACAGCGTCACAGAATCAAGCAGAAGACAGTACTAGTCTGGCATGACTAGAGGCAGGTGCAGACATTGCAGCCATTCATCCATGTCTGGGTCAAACTACTTGTCACAGTGTGGTTATGCTCCACATTCATATATTGCAGCATGTGCAGGGAAATCTCTGCTGCCTATGAGCAGCCATGCTCTTGTTGTTGAACACACATACATGCATCTGTGTCGCATCGAGGATGTTCAAACATGAGTTACCATAGTTCTTCAAATAGTTGCTGCCCTTGAATAGAAGAGCTCAGAACCAGAGTGGGCTAACCCAACTATGTACCAACATTGGAAATTGGGTAGCTATATACAAACTACTGCAATACTTGGCTTAGTCTCTGACTTTTGTACACTTAGGGAGTTAAAGATTGCTTATATTGCCATCCAATAATATATGAATATTATCTAGGCTGCAATATTGTTGAGAGTTGATCCTGTAGCACATGAATATACTGCCTGCAAGAATTCCTTCTCTTGTGTGGTGTGATCATAGTTGTAGACTGGGGGTAGACTGGGGGTAGACTGGGGGTAGACTGGGGGTAGACTGGGGGTAGACATCAGGCAAAATTCATCTATCATTTATTTATCACATGGTCACACCCCACAAGAAATGGAATTCATGCAGGCAGTATAGGATGAACTCTCAACAATATTGCAGCCTGGGTAATATTCATGATGGCAGTGGAGACAATAGTTTAGGGCAGAGGTCGGAGATGAAGCCTAAACTGAGCTAGGCAAGAGTCTGGCTATGGGAGACTATTGCTACCCAATCTCCAAGTTGGTACATAGTTGGGTTAGCCCACTCTATTACTGTCTTAGTACCTGCACGATTGAAAGCTTTGAGCGAAATAAACACCACGCTCGAATAGTAGCATCTGTGTTGCATCGAGGTTGGTTAAGTACCATCATCCATACTGTGTGCCACTCATTTAGCTTGTGCACCAGTGTGGCAACCTTTCTCATGTTATATTTTACAGCCCTGTACATTTTTGCTGCTTCCTCTTCAGATTTATAGCAAGCCGAACATGTGGTATTGTACACAAATAGGGTAGAATTTTTATTTGGATAACATAGACTGAATCTTCTGTTCAACTCACAAGTGTGGGGCTTGCTCAGGCTTGCCCCAATGAATAGGTCACATGAACGGTTGTCATAACAGGTCTCACACATACCTTTTTTACTCTTTTAGCAGATGATGCCATGATGAATAGAGCATGCAGTCACAGCTACAGCATGGGAAATAGAAGAATGAGTTGTAGAAGTGATGTTGGCACAAGTCCAGCTAATTTGCATGTACTTTAGCTAGCTACATGTTTCCATTAGCAATATGGGTAGATAATTTGAGTAGTTCTAAGTGAACCCCACAAAGCTGAGAGTGGTACACCATAACATTGCACTAGGACCAGGAAATCGATGCAGAGCTTTTAATATTTGGCACTTTGCGGTGTTACGTTCCAGTAAATTCTAATGTGTAGAGACACTCATGCTGGTTAATACTTACACACCAGGAAGGGACAGGTTGCTAGCTGACCATGTAATATTATACTGATGACTAAGTGGTAGTATGGTGTAACTCTGAACCACACAGGAGATCAACCTAGCTGCCAATGTCTTTACTCTTGTACTGTTATACCATGAAATGCGCTAGTAGCAAGTCAATATACAGGCTAACAGCACGTGAAGTTTATACAGGTCCATGTATCTTAGATTAGCCACTTACTTATTCGTGATAAGGCTGGCTACATTTACGACTAGCCACTAGCAAGTGCTTACTGTAGTTGTAATAAGAGTCAATTGTGTGTAACAAGACTGCTGAAGCTCTAGGGTTCTCTGTCCTCAGGTTCAGTGTTCATATATGTCCCCAGTGTGTAGCATGCGCTCAATATAGATTCTACAAACCATCACACAGCACAAACCTGCACAACTATGTACAACCAGGGTTTAATGTGACCACCTAGTAAAGGTAAGGACAACAAGGGGGGGTACAGGATTCTATCTAGGACTTTTGAGTTTGGGGAGGAAGCTGTATAAAGCGTTGCCTGGGGGAATCTTAGGGCATGCCCCTAAAGAAAATGTGGGATTTTAGAGATTGATTTTGAGAGTTAAAATCATGCCTACAACTTACTTTTTTTTTTTTACAAATGTTTTAGGTAGTCTTTAAAACTTTTTGGGGTGGGGGAAGCTGGAGTGTTTTTGGGGGGGGGGGAAGTTTCCCCCTGCCACCCCCACTACATTGAACCCTGGGGTATGGCAGACAACCTGGGAAGAGAGCTAAGAAATAGCAGAGAGCAGCAAACTGCTTGTCAAAGGCAGGAGGTAGGGTTTGGTATGATTGTAATCCATGTCTCATGCTCATACTAGCCCTTGGTAGGGGTTATAACACTTTTCTGTCGAAGGTGACTGTTTGAAACTGAATGATCTTTCACCTTGGATTTTCCACTTTGACACTAATGTCTTTTTAAACTGTGACAACTACATGTATAATGTCCCAGAAATGGAGACACAAGTATTTCAGATGTACAGAACTATTTCAGTGAAGTTACAGTTACAGGTGGCTTATATACATGTAGCAGTGAGACAGGAGACAGAATTATATCAAGTGATACAAGGAGACACAAGTATTTCAGATGTACAGAACATAGTTCAATCAGTTCAACACTAAGGATAGCAAAACATCAAGGTCACGAGAGAACAGCCAAATAGTCACAGCGTCGTGACAAAATCACTCACACAAGGCACTTAATTTGTTGATTTATAGTTTCTCAACAGGTGCTTCATGCGCACAATGCAAGCGGGCAGGTATTAGCTACCATTACCGTAGTGTCCCGTTAATACGCCCCCCCATTTTGTACACTACATCCTGCCTAAAGTGGGGGGGGGCTTATATTCGAGGATGCAATTAGTCTCGACTATAAGCCCCCCCCCCCTATGAAATCAATGCCTTTCACTATCAACTAACTATGGCGACGACTTTCAGGATCGAGAGTACTGTTCGCGGACATCACGTTTACAAAGCTGCGTGCATGGTCTCCCTACATCGGAGAAGAGCTGCCAGTTCAACGCGAGGTCAATAACATTCACGACGACTTCGCTGTAGCTGTCCTCAAGAACGGCAACACTGTCGGTCATGTACCACGGGAAATTTCCAGAGTCTGCTGGTATTTCTTGCACAAGAGTGGCAGCGAGACGACTATAGTCTTACTGAACGCACTTGCAACGTATAGTAAGCACGTGTAGTTTTGATGTTCCAGAAGACGCTCACCGGGGGGGCGTTATAACGAGTCAAACTACCCTGTGCAGGAACTTTGGTGGAAAAGAGGGGGGGGGGGGCGTATTTTCGAAGGGGGCGTATTAGCGGGACACTACGGTATATACTTATCCACAGTTGGCAGATATACTTCCGACAAAAGAAGTTTTTTTAAAAATGTGATGGCAGGAAGATCAGCACTCATTATCCGCCATTGTAGAAATGTTCTTTTGGATACTGTGCATTACACAGATACGCATTACATTCACTATGCTCATGACGTCTATCACTTCTTCATTTAAAGTCACCAATATCTGCAAATAATGGTGATAAATTCTATTGCAGAAAATCCATGTGAGCAGTCATTGAAAAACTGGTAGTCAACAAACTGGGGCCTAGCAGTCCACGAGCACACACCAGTAAACAAAGCTGCCAGTACAATGCTAAATCATAAGCACTTCATATAACATTAGACGTCTTCTTGTCACAGTGACAATTAAACAGCAAAGTGATGCATGACACTTCCTGTCAGATCATTAGCTGTTTCAGAGCTGCCAGGTTATCCAGGCAGGCGATACGCGCGACAGAGCTGCTACGATTTTCCGTAAGCAATAACCCCAATTTTACCTGGGCCTGGAACTGCCAGACAAACAGCAAAGTGATGCATGACACTTCCTGCCAGATCAAGAGGCTCAAGTGTAAAGGCACACATGCAGTAACATGGCATTTATGCACCTATCAATGTGATATCCCACTACTTACCATACGGGCAGAGGAGGGGCATTATCAGAGGTTTGATCGAAAGAGGCTACCCCTATATTTCAAGGATTTGATGACCTCTGCCGACATCTTCAACACTGCAATGTTTTCTGTATACTGGATATTATAGTTACACTGCATTCGTCAAATCCCCAGTAGTTCCCCACCTTTTGCAGGTGAATTTGATTATAGAGGGTGTCCCCATACTGACGCAATTGAATTATCACCTTTGCCCCACAGCCCATACTGGGGGTAGTGGGGCACGTGGGGCATAACAACGATAGGCGCAGACCTACCGGTCATGCCTCTGGTGTGAGTCTCACGCTTTGCAGATCATTCTCACGCTCTCACAATCAGATGTGCAAATCTCACGCCTCTACCAATACGAACCAATGCCTGCGCTAAATCACAGCCTTTTGCAAGTGCTTCGTACAAGGAAAAGCTGGGCTATCTTCTAAAAAGCTAGAACTGAGCACGACAAAAGGTGCTTGTCTACAGAACTAGCTCTGTACTATCATATATGTCACTGCATGCAGCACTTGAGTCCCCAAATTGTATAGTCTGGGTTATGTCTCCAAATCATTCGTGCGCGCCCTGCGGGCTCGTCGGGCACGACGCGTGAAAAGATTGGTCCATTTTTTTGGACCCTTAGGTAGTATTCTAGGAGGTTACATACATTTCGCGTGACCCAGTTATCCGGATGCAACGAGAGAGCTTCCTGGCCACTGGAAGTTAGATAACTTTCCGCGCTTCGTGCAGATATTTTTTTTAGCTGAAGACTACATAGTCATAGTAGTCTCTGATGGCTCCGGAGGCACTTGCAGAACGTCTAATTTTTTCAAAATTTTCCTGGGGGAGCATGCACCCAGATCCCCCCTACAATGCTGTGTGCTACCCATTTCTTTTTCGCAGTGTGTAGAGAGCCGGTAGTGGAAATTAAATTCTAGGGTCGATAACTTCTGATAGCAAACTCCAATTTTAACCCTAGTATCAGTAGATAGAGCTTTAAAAGAGCTACAAAATGATACCCTTTTTTCCAGCAAGCTGTTTAGTACAGGCGCCGTACCTAGCAAAATTCACTTCGCGTAATCGTAAAGTACCGGTAGCTACCGGTACTTTAAGCGTTTGTATTTGTATTTACAGCAGTATAAGGCACAGCCTAACGAAAAGGGTATCATTTTACAGCCCTTTTAAAGCTCTATCTACTGATACTAGTTTCATTAAAATTGGAGCTTGCTATCAGAAGTTATCGACCCTAGAATCTAATTTCCACTACCGGCTCTCTAGCCACTACCTTTCTTTTTCAACCTCGGGACCTCCTTGGCAGCTATTATGGGACACTATAGTAATATAGACCGGTATACTACGATACACAACTCCCATTAGCTATCGGTCAACTCACTCGCTGATCTACTTCAGCCACACCGTGTACATTCAGCTGCGGTCGGTTCTGGACTAGGGACTGAGATTTGGACTGAGATTTGGATTGAGTTTTGAACTCGCCTTGTCCAACAGAATATGCAAGAACAGGATGGATGTGGTTGTGGTTCAGTTTTGAAAGGCCTAAGATACATGTTGGTGCTCTAGGATAATCTGCTTTACCTAGGAGCATTGTAGGCTCCGGTAGTGTGACTAAAAATTAATGGTGCTAATGATTTGATGCACTGTTCAGCCCACAAAAATCAACATAGGTCCTCAAACCAGCTACTCTCTTGAAAGCATGGCATACACCCCCTGTGGAGAAGTGCTAATTGTGTCCAAGGGGGTGTAGTCAAGAAATTAAGTCTCGGTTGATTAAAAAGTGTGTCCAGAGCATAAAAACACCCAAATTAATTGGGTTGAATTTGGCAGGAGGAGGTTATCTTTCTCATTTGCTGTCCTTGGGGGAGCTGAAAATTGATCCTCCACAGGGGGTAAACACTTGGAAATAGCTTAGGCAATGCCTCTGAGTATAGGAAACAATCAATATAGAGCTAGAGCTCTGCATCAGTCCAAATCTCAGCATATAGTTCAGTCCAACATAGTCCAATCCAGGAGTCCAGTCCACGAGTCCAGTCCACGAGTCCAGAGTCCAGAGTCCAGCCTTTACAATCCCTCCTGCACTGCCAGTTACGGGGGCGGTGACCATTTCCGCACAAGTTTGCATATGTCCAAATAGCTACAACATACTTTCGTTGTTCATGCCAGTGCATGCACCCTAGCCTAGTTCCCAGGCCACTCCCAGATTTTTCTTCACAGCTGCGAGATAAAATTTGGGAATGGCCTGGAACGAGGCTACATGTGCCCTGCAAGTTTGTAGCTAGAATATGCTAGCTAGAAGAACATGAACTGAGTGCAAGACACCCAAAAGTAGTGAACCAATGTATTTTTTGTGACACCTACTAGCTAGTACCTGCAGGTTAGAAAACAATAACAAGTGGACTCCTTCTATCACCTTAATGCTGAGACATTCACTGTATCAGTTTCTGTTTGTATGTGATACACATATGTAGCTAACACAACTTTTAATTTGAGGATTTTCCAATTCAGTATCTGCTAGACAGTCTGTCTGTTTTCATCATCTGTGCTGACAGCTAGCTAACAGTCATCGTTATGCTGTTCATATGGTACAGAAAATTGGCTAGCTAAGGTTATCTGACTGCAGCATATCTCATCAGGAGCACAATGATCTAAAACTGAGGTAGCTATACATCTGTGCACAATTATGAAATCAAGGAAATTAGCAAATGTATTCTTATTCTTATTCCCAGGCTCTCCTATAGCCTGGGAATGAGGTTAGTGTATTTTTACCCTGCGGGTAAGCAGCTGGGTTAAGCAATTGGTTATGTCAGTCCAGTGTTGTCTGTCATAAATTTTTTTTGGAAATTTCATTCTAACGGGCGAATTAGTGGCTATAATGATTTGTAAACACGAGGATAACAATGATATTCGCCGTATGTTAGTGTTGTAGTCCTGGTACTAGCACAAAGCACTTTCATTCTAGTAGTTCTCCCTTTTTATGATTATCAGTGTCCTCCACAATTTTAAATACGGCAATCGGCCATGCCCATAGCTTGGATACGGCCGTACATGAGTACGGTATATGACAGAGCATGATTTCACGTCTCAGGATGGATCTTTCGCATCAAAGGGTCTGGGGATGAGACCAGCACAGCAGCGCACGGGGTAAATATTCTATGAATACACTCTAGTTTTTTTCTTGGTCTGGGTTAATTGTCTATCACATTCTAAAGTAAGCCGCTTTAGTCAAACCTTGGTATTGAAGGGTACGAAGAGTGCCTGTCAGAGCCAAAAAATAATCAAGTTTAATGAAGAAGGGTTGCTGGTGGTTTTCTGAGTGGCATGCAGAGCTACTGTGGCATTGTGCAAGGCGGATCAAAATCTACTCTGTAGTTTGTAATGTACAACCTTGCATGGAATTCACTTTCATGAGCTGTATCTATAGGTGCAAAAGTGTTTTAGTTCCTAACAAAGGATCAAAAGAAACATAGATGTGGATATTTTATATGCCAGTACCAAAGTGTGTGTGTGTGTGTGTGTGGTGTGTGTGTGTGTGTGGTGTGTGTGTGTGTGTGTGTGTGTGTGTGTGTGTGTGTGTGTGTGTGTGTGTGTGTGTGTGTGTGTGTTGTTAGTTGTCATGGCTTTAAAATAGCTCTTTTCAAGGTGCATATTACCCATACTGGAAAATTTGCTTGGCAAGTTATACCCTCAGCAGCTAAATGTTATCAGTTTGTATAACTTTCAGTTTCAGTAGTTAGTTTTGGGAGGTGGACAACTGTTACCAAGCAACCTGCTGGGTGTACAATAACATGGAAGTGCCCTGGTTTCAATATGTTTCATACACATGCACAGGATTTGTGACAGCTAGCTAGCTATACAGCTATCATGTGACAGCTGTAGCAAGTTGGCTAGCTGAAGAAGACCGTATTCAAACTTCATGGCTGTCTAGCCTTGTTCCCAAACCCATTTTGAATGAGCCTGGGAATGAGGCTACATGGCTGTCCATCATAGCTTTCCCAATTGACTGGGTGTGCCCAAATTGGTGGGTAGCTAGTGACCCTACATAGACAATTTGACTTTATAAAGCTCAGTACATCTCTCACTGTACTGCTTGGAGAACTAACATTAATACATATATCGTCTGTGCATGCTTGATGATGTATAGGTACATACCAACCAATCTGAATCCAGCGATCACTTTTTATCGTCATGCACCTTCAAATGCATTAGCTAGCTCAGTAGCTATAGGTAGATAATGCTACATAAAATGAACGTGTTGTCTTCAACAGTAGCACACAATTAAGCAGGCCTGCTTTGTGTAGCTACTCCTGTTTTCAGATGTTACACTACTGTACTGAGCTAGCATTCACTAGGGAAACCTTAAATTGATGAACAAGACCACAGAACTTTATTGGTCTTGTGAAACTTAGTGAAACCCAGGGAGAGACCCTGGAACACTGTAGATATAATATTGTTACTGTGCATAAAGATGCTAAGTCAGGCCAGTGTTAGGGAAACAAAAATCTGGTAGTGAGATGACATGGTGATACAATCTCCTTATCAACATCACACACACACACACACACACACACGCGTGCATGCGCATGTGTACGCACACACAAACACAAACATTGCGACATGCTGCATGCCATGCTTAAGGATCAGGCTACAATTGGGACAATCAGATTCCTAAATAGGGTAGGTTCATATCTGGGGTTGATGACAGCATTTCTTTGTTTCGTTTGTGAACTAGAGCAGTTTCAGCAGTAATAAAAGCTAGTTAGACTACTGAGCTATCCAGGATAGAGCAACTCTGCATGGCTTATCATGGTAACACAATTTAAGTGGTCAGTGTCACATCAATAGCACCGCTTTCCTGTACCTGAGAAGAGAGCACCTGTTATGTTTATACAGGTGCCCAGTCTTATATAGAGGGCTCCCAACTCTCATTATCCCTGTTTACACATAGCACTGTCACATACTGATCAGTTGGTTTGGGAGACTATCTACACAAGGTGATCTCCAAACCACATTAGTGTAGCCTATTTACCCTACACAACTTGTAAACAACTTTGTTGTATTATGTGCATTGTGGGCAACTAGTATGCCCCCCTGCTTCAGTAATAACCTGCTCTTCATTATGTTCTCAGTACCGAGTAAATATGACAGTCCTTAGGCATCTATACAAGCCTCATTCACAAGTCGTTAAACAAACAAATGAACAAAGAACATAGGTAACCTTTTATTTGGGCTGTTTTCCTTATAAAAAATGGCCGAGTACGAATCTCAGTGTATATCTATACTGCAGACACACACACACACACACACACACACACACACACACACACACACACACACACACACACACACACACACACACACACACACACACACACACACACACACACACACACACACACACACACTACAAAGGTAAGTTAAAAGCAGCTGACTAGAAGCCTGTAGTTTGTAGTGTAGTAAGTCTAGACGCTTATCACAGTAAGCAACAGCCTACTTGTGTTTACAAACAACAAACTAAGGAAGTAATGTAACCAAAAGACAGTAAACTTCTGTATATGGACCAGTAAACTATAATAATTGTTTTAAAAGAGCTTGCCAAACTGCCACAGGCTAACCTAGTCAAAGTTACCTAAACAGAACTAGAAGAAAAAGTTGTGTGTCATCATGGTCAACATCAGGTACACTATATAAATATAGCTAAGAACACCCGGGTATTCCAAGCGCTGGACTCCTCTAAGAAAGCTTTAGGCGGGGAGTGGTCCCGCCCTTTCTGTAGTGGGCTACGGGTTGGGAGTTTAAAGGGACCGAAACCCGTGGTCTTATGATGATCGGAAAGGGAACTCCCCTGATGACCAGCATCTGAATCACCTAACTACCACTAAGTAAAACAGCTGCAGTTGGCATGTATACAAACGCAAGCAGACAGCCTCTAGAATAATGCCTGCGTATGTAGGAGGATGGGATCATCTGGCAATAAAAATGGGGGTCATACAAGCCAAAAAAAAAAAAAAAAAAGAACATTCTGGTCTGACACACCTGTGGGAGGATGGACAAGTACCCTACCAAACCCTTATTTTTATTTCGTTTTTTTGTTGCCTCATATACCCCCCAAACACACACACATGCACACACACACACACACACACACACACACACACACACACACACACACACACACACACACACACACACACACACACACACACACACACACACACACACACACGCCATTCAAATTTCAAAGTGCATGCTCAGGATACCAAAGTATAGCTAACAGTATCAAAAACCACTTGCTGTCTTATCTGATCTAGTATTCCCATTTTACTCATGTGATTAGGCTTTTTTATTCATGTGGTTAGGCTCTAATGCTGAACTAGCGTGCAGGTTAGCCTCATTCCCAGGCTCTGCATGCATTCTAGGTCTCTATCATATTCTAGTTGACGTATGAGCTGCTTCAGCTAAAATTTTGGAGAGTAAAGTAACCTTGGCATTCAAGAGTATTAGGAATGGCTGTCAGAGCCAAAAATATATGAGAAGGCTTATTGGTGGATTTCTGAGTGGCAGAGCTACTGTATCGAAAGTGGTGGCACTGGATCAACATCTAGCTATTCTCTTTGGTTCACAATGTACAATCATTAAGTTATTTTCATCAGTGGTAGCTAGCTATAGGGTGCAAAAATGTGTTTTATTTAGCTCCTAACAAAGAAACAGTTCTTATAACTAGTCATAGATGTGCTTATTTTAATGCCAGAATCAAAATGTGTGTGTGTGTGTGTGTGTGTGTGTGCATGTGTGTGTGTGTGCATGTGTGTGTGTGTGTGTACATGAAATGAAGCCATTTAGACCTCTTGTTTGCTGGTGCAATTAGGAGGCCTTAGAAGGTTGCTGTTGCAGAGCAGCTTGCCAGTGGGTAATGCAATTAACTGTACCCTCAGCAGCTAAATGTTATCAGTTTGTATAACTTTCAGTTTCAGTAGTTAGTTTTGGGAGGTGGACAACTGTTACCAAGCAACCTGCTGGGTGTACATGGAAGTGCCCTGGCTTCATATGTTTCATACACATGTACAGGATTTGTGACAGCTAGCTAGCTATACAGCTATACAAGTTGGCTGTCCATACGAAGAAGTAGAAGATGCACAAACTGCATGGCTGTCCATCATAGCTTTCCCAATCCACTGGGTGTGGCCAGATGAAGATCAAGACACCCAATCAGTAGCAAACCGTGCATCATTCTACTCCAACACCACCACACAACTACACCTCAAGGTGTTAGCTACCAATGACTTTTAGGAGAGTAGCAGGAGGAAACAGAGTTGAAATGTTACGGGCATTCATTCCTCTCCTAGTGTTTGACTGCCTAGTTTGTAGCTACATGGCAGAACTTCTGATTGTCTCTTGTTTCCTTCCAAAGGCTCTGTTTGGTGTTCTGTTGCTTGTGCATGCCTTTTTATCAGAGCTGGTTGAAAGGTTTGTGTCAAACAGTCAGACTCAAAGCTTATTTAACATACCAACGTTAACCCATTTGTGCATATGTTTACATGAAGTAATTGTGGGTAACTAGTATGCTCCCCTGGTTCAGTAATAATCTGCTCTTCATTATGTTCTCACTACCGAGTAAATATGGTAATAAAATTTGTACTTGTAATGACAGTCTTGCATCCTTAGGCCTTCTCATTGTCTGTGTGAGCCTTGGCTCATTCCCAGGTTGTTGAATAACAGAAACAATGTACAGACACAGTTAGCATTGTAACTGGGCTGCTTTTCCTACAAAATACACACAGACGTTGAATATCATGTTCTAGAATCAGGCCACAGTATCGATATGCAATCAGATTCCTAAATAGCTTTCTGTTGCTTTTCCGTACTGCAAGCAGCAGAAAGCTGGGCAGGCCTGGGAATGAGGCTAGACAGCATTAATATGATTCTGTTATGGATGTAGTTATGTGGTCTAAGCAGCTTATTTCTGAAACTACTCCAGTTCAAGAATGGAACAGTGAATGTCTTTATATAATGTAACTACTACAAGTGATGTTTGACCATACAATGTTAATTGCAATCTTCATTTGGAACAGCTAGAACACTAGAAGGCAACTAGAGGACAGAAACTCTGGCTTATTGGAAATACAAGTAAGTAGTGTATCTGGTATGTTTATATAGAGGGTACTTAACTCTCATTATCCCTGTTATCCTATAGCACAAAAATAGTTGGTTTGGAAGAACTTCCATTAGCTAGCTACACAAGGTGATTTCCAAACCACATTAGTGTAGGCTCTTTACCCTACACAACTTTTAAACTACTTTGTTGTATAATCCAAGCCAAAAACAGTCACAGAGCTTTTATTCTTCATTTCATTGATCCTACCTATATAGACAAGTTGACTTCATTAGCTATATAGAAGGCATCTCTCACTGGAGGAGCAAAATTCAAAAATTAGGGGCACAGATATGATCTGTGTATGCTTGATGACGTATAGGTACTTACAAACGAATCTGAATCTAGTGATAAATGCAATAGCTAACTCAGTATAGGTACATAATGCTACATGCATTGTCTTCAACAGTAGCACACAATTAAGCAGGCCTGTTTTGTGTAGCTACTCCTGTTGTCAGTTGTTACACTACTGTACTGAGCTAGCATTCACTATGGAAACCTTAGATTGATGAACATGACCACAGAACTTTATTGGTCTTGTGAAACTTAGTAAAACCCAGGGAAAGACCCTGGAACACTGCAGTCATAATATTGTTATTGTGCATAAAGATTGCTAAGTCAGGCTAGTGTTAGGGTACCAAAAATCTGGTAGTGAGATCACATGGTGGTATAATGTCCTTATCAACATCACACACACACACACACACACACACACACACACACCAGTGGCGGATTTAGGGGGGGTAAGGGGGTGCAAATGGACCCCCCTTTGGCGGCTAGTAGTGTATTTTTGCGTACATAACTGCATGAGTCCATCAAATGACTATGCAGCAGTGGCATGCAGCAACAACAACCAGGCACAGTTACATACTCACGTATCAGTTCCTTACTGATCTCCAAACATTTGACTAGGCCTATATAGACATTTGACTAGGCTATAGAGTTGCTTCGAGATATTCAGTTCGGACAAAGCCTTTGTAGCCACTGCGGAGCGATGTGGAGCCACGCCTTTTAAATTCTGCGAGCGTTTAAAGGCTTCAAACACAATTACTAGATTTGGCAGTAGGTCGTCCAACTCTCGCTATTTCACCTCAAAACAGCACCAGAAACGATCTCAGAAGGTCTGAAATCGAAAATTTTCTTGGGGGGGCATGCCCCCACACCCCCCTAGCAGGCGCGCTTCGCGTGCTTTATTACACCCCGCCAAGTACAGCAACCAGTCAAGTGCACACTGGAAAAACCCTTTTGAAATTTCTAGATCCGCCACTGCACACACACACACACACACACACACACACACACACACACACACACACACACACACACACACACACACACACACACACACACACACACACACACACACACACACACACACACACACACACACACACACACACACACACACAAATGTAGTGCTACACATGCATGCACACAAGTGTGGCCCAATAACCATAGTTACTGTTGGAGCTATTATGGTCTTACGATGCACAATGTTGGCTTGCTGATAAAGGTAACAGCTGTACAAGGCACTTTCTATCACTCCATCAAAGAAACCCAGATTTCCATTCAAACTTCAAAGTGCATGCTATTATGGTCTTATGATGCACAATGTTGGCTTGCTTAAAGGTAGCTAACAGCTGTACAAGGCACTATTCTATCACTCCATCAAAACCACTCACCCCACTATCTGATCTAGTAGTCTATTTTACTCACAAGGTCAGGCTCTATTGCTGAACTAGCAGGTCATACAGGTTTGGTGGTCACATAAAGAAGACAGTCAAAGCACAGATGAAAACGATTTAAATGTTACCTAGGCAACACCTAAGAATGTTAATGTTGCACATATCTTTCTGGTGATACTTTGGTAATATATATATGCATGTATTAAATACAGTTGCATGCACATGTATCTGCCTGGGCAAGTTGTGCATGTGTAATAGTTCACTCATGAGTCAGTGCATTAGGCAACCTATAGAGTGCATATAGTACAGTGGTTTAGGGCTGCCACGACATGGCTAAATTTCATATCATATGTCATGTAATTTTATGTCATGATATGACGATATGTCACGACATGAGGTTTATTTCTGAAATTTCAGTCTATCACTGCATGCAAAAAGTTACAAGTGACTCATTAACTTAGTACGCTAGTGTTTGGTAAATTACGAGTACATGTGACCTTTCACAAATAGGAATATGGGTTTGTTGGCTCAAATTTACTACATTCTGTGTCAGCTTCTTGTGTGTTCAGGTAAATCCCAGCTAAGTAATTATGCAAATACACAGTATTTAAAAATATCGATATAGACTTGACTTATGTCATATCATGTCAAGACTACTTTATGTCATGACATGACGACATACGATATATCGTGGCAGCCCTACAGTGGTTTCATATAAATGTACGCTTTAGCAAGCACAGTGTAACTTGTAATAGAATTTACACTATCAACAGTCAGGACATATGTAAATTCTGAACACCTGTCTCATGGGTTCATAGTCATTACAAGTGGCTATATTATTTTCTGGGGAGTCAATCTAGGTCATCCTATTCTTGTTCTCAGCCCTTCTCTTGTGTTTCTGGTTAACCAATGAGCTGTTTAATGTATCAAGCGTGTCTGCCAGAGCCAACAAAAATTTGTTTATTCTGGAACAAAACCTGATTGTGCATTGCTAGTTTAGATTTGTGGTGAGAAGGTGCCTAGTGGCTGCACCTGGGAAATACCATCATACAAATTATAACCACTAAATTGTGTTTCTAAACTAAGTAGCTTTGATAGTGTCACTTCGATGTACAATAATTTTTGAAACTAGAACATCAAAAATGTTTATTCAGTTTGTCAGTAGCTACAAATTGCAGTTGCAAGACAAGCAAACATGCAAGGAAAGAGCATATTCTGATGAATGTGGTCGTGCAAGTGCCCACCAGCTGTTACATAACATAAATTGTGTCACTTTCAGTTTCAGTAGTTAGTGGTCAACTGACTGTTACCAAGCAACCAGCTGGCTGTACATGAATGTGCTCTGGCTTCAAATGTTCCACTTTGTATACACATGTACACGATTTGTGTTAAAGACAAATTATAAATTGGCTGTGCATGCAGCAGATCAATGAACCAAACTTTAAACCAGTAGTCCAACTGAAGTCATGCTCATCATCCCCCACTGGGTGTAACCAAAGATTAAGTCACCCAGCTAACCAGCTACACCTTTAGGTCTCACCCGGTGTTTGACTGCTTATTTGTACCAGCCCTTGTCTTTGCTCCTGCTTAATCTACTTAGTGCACAAATTTGTATGGCCTTGTGGACTGCATGAATCCCAGGGACAGACCCTAGGACGTTGTGGTCATAATAATTCTGTGAGCATTTATGGAAAGTACAACTGCTGCGCTAGGCTGGGGTTATGGTCATGTTACCAAGGAAACAAACTTGGCATCTAGTATTGAGATAACATGGTGGCATTGGTAGCTACATCATCTTCTGGGTAAAACCACCAGAGATTAGGTGAGGTTAAAAGCTGACTATGTTATGGTTGTATATGAAGTCCACTTCATACTTAAAATTAGTGGAGTAAAATTACCGTGTTGTTTGGTTTATGTAGTGACAACTACACTCCACAGTCTACTGAAGCATATAGGTTAAATTGAAAGTAGTGACCACATGTGTCCATTAGGGTACATGGTGTAATGTATCTGGTGCCTAGTGGCTGCACCTGGGAAACCCATCATATAAATTATAACCACTAATGCAACCTTAGCACAGCTGTGAACATTTTGACAAACAAGTTTAAAATATATTATTATTACATAATATGCTCCACGTTACAACGTGATGTGATTTTAAGATGATAGAAAGTCCAAAACAGCCTTTACTTCTGTACAGGAAAGTTTATCGTATCCTTTGACTTGAATCTCAGTGTGACTGAAATCGAATGTAACTTCCACCTTTCGCTCCAGATTTGTTATTGGCTGTTTGTCAGAACCTTGTGCACACTCCTCAGTGTCTTCTTTTGGAAAGGGAATCATGAGCTCTCCAACTTTCTGAACATCAGCTAAGTTCATGCTTTTTGGCTTTCTTCCTGTTGTATACCACACATCTTTTTCTGAGGAGCTGTAGATATCAATATGCATTCGTTGCTGGTGTAGTGTGACAGGAATATACTCAGTTATGACCACTTCACTTGTTGGAACAATATCACCTCTCTCAACAAACGCTGAGAATATGTTATCACACAGAGCTTCACCTTTCTCATTTAACCATTTATAGTCTTCTTCATGCCTTCCTTCTTGAAATGGTATATTAACTCGCACTCCATACGTAGCATCGGCCCTGCGTGCATAAACAGTGTTGGGATATTGGCGAAAGAGGACAGCTCCACGCACTACTGCAAACTCGTGCTCTGTTGGTGTTATGTACTTATAGCTATTGCCAAATTCTTTAGTAATAGCATTGTAGATGTACTGGCACCCCCCAAACCCACCGACAATGTATATTTTGCCGATTTCTTCATCTAAGCTTAGTAGTGCTTCACTCAAGCACTGTAGGAGGCCATCCAAAACTGGATCAAAGAATTCTTTCATCTTAGTGTATGAAATCCGAAGATCAATTCCTGACAGCTCAACCTGTGATCCAGCCATCTTTTTGATTCCTCTCTCAAGTTTGGACCGATAATGCTCCACAAAAGTGTATGGAAGACGAATTGAAGCCTTGCTTCCCTCCCCACCTTTCTCTCCGAATATTCGCTTTTGCCTCTCAAAGGTGTCATTTATCAGTTCATTCAGTCTGGCTCTATGAGTAGCCTTCAACGTTTCGTCACCATTATCAATGTATTTCGAGAATGTCTTGTCACCTACAAGCTCTCCCAAAAACTCAGCAAATTTTATATTGACCATTGAGCCACCACAGTCATTTCCTGCCGGCGGAAGGATAACCTCAATATGCTCTTCGGGAGAACTGCTAAATCGATGGGCTGATATATCAACTGTTCCCCCACCTATGTCCACCACAAGGTAGCTCTTGGACATGAATGGTGGTGTGCATTCGCAGTATGATGCAACTTGTTGTGCCGTGATATTCTGGCAGTATATAGCTGCTGCTTCAGGCTCAAGTGCTAGTGAAAGTTTGTCTGGCGAGTCTTCTTCAGGAACAACAGGTACCCACAGCCCAGATGCTACTTTTAACTGCCCACATGAGTACTTAGAGCAGAGGCCAGCCTAGGAAGACAGAAATAATGTGTGATCTAGCTATTTTTGATGTATACTAGTAATAGCAACAAAATGTAAACTTGATGATGGGGATTGTTGAGTACGTATCTACCAATTCCATGAAACCAAAGCTGACATTCTGATTACCACTGTACTGTAGTGTACACACAAATTTCCCACCAAAAAAGACTAATACATAGATATTAGTGCCCATACATGATATGATTTGTGACAGCATTGACCCACTTGCTATTTTTTAGTACTTCCCACATTTGACTGTGAAATGAAACCTTTAATAAATTGAAGCAGCAAAAGCACTGAATGTTACAGCAAATTATACAAAAATAATCAAGCTTGGTTCACGCTGATAGAAAGTCCAAAGTAACCTTTACTTCATTTCCTGACGTGCGATCATATCCCTTCACTTGGATTTCTGTGTGACTAAAGTCAAACACTACATCTATTTTTCGGTTTTTGTCTCCAGCTAAAACAGGCATCTGCACCTCAAACTCTCCAATCTTATGTATCTCTATCGCTGTTGTGACCCTGCTGCCTCTTCCTCTTTCACCGGTGATATACCAAACATCTTTCTCTAACGTGCTATAAATTTTGATACTGATACATTTTTGCTGATGCATAGTAGGCACAAAAACATTACTGAACAGCTCTTCTGTACAAACCAAGTCACCTCTTTCAACAACAGTACTAAAAATATCTGAACACATGTCTACACCATCATCGTCTTTCCACTTGTATTTAGGATTGTGGAGCAGTGGATCAAATGAAGTGCTAATGCCAATTCCATATGTTGCATCTGCCTTGCGAGCATGTACAATATTTGGGTTTTGACGGAAAAGAACGGCCCCACGAATAACAGCAAAATCAGATTCTGCTGGGGTGATATATTTGTAAGGTGCATATTACCCATACTGGAAAATTTGCTTGGCAAGTTATACCCTCAGCAGCTAAATGTTATCAGTTTGTATAACTTTCAGTTTCAGTAGTTAGTTTTGGGAGGTGGACAACTGTTACCAAGCAACCGGCTGGGTGTACATGGAAGTGCCCTGGTTTCAATATGTTTCACTTAGTATACGCATGTACAGGATTTGTGACAGCTAGCTAGCTATACATCTATACAGCTGTAGCAAGATGTACTGAGCTTTATAAAGTCAAAATGTCTATGTAGGGTCACTAGCTACCCACCAATTTGGGCACACCCAGTCAATTGGGAAAGCTATGATGGACAGCCATGTAGCCTCATTCCCAGGCTCATTCAAAATGGGTCTGGGAACAAGGCTAGACAGCCATGAAGTTTGAATACCGTCTTCTTCAGCTAGCCAACTCTCACTGTACTGCTTGGAGAACTAACATTAATTATGAGCATATAGTATATATCGTCTGCTTGATGATGTATAGGTACATACAAACCAATCTGAATCCTGTGATCACTTTTTATCGTCATGCACCTTCAAATGCATTAGCTAGCTCAGTAGCTATAGGTAGATAATGCTACATAAAATGAACGTGTTGTCTTCAACAGTAGCACACAATTAAGCAGGCCTGCTTTGTGTAGCTACTCCTGTTTTCAGTTGTTACACTACTGTACTGAGCTAGCATTCACCATGGAAACCTTAGATTGATGAACAAGACCACAGAACTTTATTGGTCTTATGAAACTTAGTGAAACCCAGGGAAAGACCCTGGATAAAGATTGCTAAGTCAGGCCAGTGTTAGGGAAACAAAAATCTGGTAGTGAGATGACATGGTATAATCTCCTTATCAACACACACACACACACACACACACACACACACACACACACACACACACACACACACACACACACACACACACACACACACACACACACACACACACATACACACACACACACATGTTGCATGCCATGCTTAAGGATCAGGCTACAACTGGGACAATCAGATTCCTAAATAGGGTAGGTTCATATCTGGGGTTGATGACAGCATTTCTTTGTTACTAGTATTGTTTCGTTCGTGAACTAGAGCAGTTTCAGCAGTAATAAAAAGACTACTGAGCTATCCAGGATACAGCAACTCTGCATGGCTTATCATGGTAACACAATTTAAGTGGTTAGTGTCACATCAATAGCACTTTCCTGTACCTGAGAAGAGAGCACCTGTTGTGT